>CAUYWW010000243.1:2400000-3000000 GCA_963576845.1 Megachile leachella
CGACCATTATCACCAGTAGAAGGACCATTATCAACGCTGTAATGACCATTATCACCACTATAACGACCACTATCACCACTATAACAACCATTATCACCACTATAACAACTATTATCACCACTATAACAACCATTATCACCACTATAACGACCATTATCACCATTATAACGACCATTATCACCACTATAACGGCCATTATCACCACTATAGCGACCATTATCACCACTATAACCACCATTATCACTACTATAACAATCATTATCACCACTATACGGACCATTATCGCCACTATAACGACCACTATCACCACTATAACGGCCATTATCACCACTATAGCGAGCATTATCAACACTATAACCTTCATTATTACTACTATATCAACCATTATCACCACTATACCGACCACTATCACCACTATAACAACCATTATCACCACTATAACAACTATTATCACCACTATAACAACGATTATCACCACTATAACGACCATTATCACCACTATAACAACTATTATCACCACTATAACAACCATTATCACCACTATAACCACCATTATCACCACTATAACGACCATTATCACCACTATAACGGCCATTATCACCACTATAGCGACCATTATCACCACTATAAGGACCATTATCGCCACTATAACAACCATTATCACCACTATAGCAACCATTATCACCACTATATGGACCATTACCACCACTATAACGACCACTATCATCACTATAACAACCATTATGACCACTATAACCACCACTATCACCACTTTAACGACCATTATCACCACTATAACGACCATTATCACCACTACAACGGCCATTATCACCACTATAGCGAGCATTATCAACACTATAACCACCATTATCACCACTATATCAACCATTATCACCACTATAACGACCACTATCACCACTATAACAACCATCATCACCACTATAACGACCACTATCACCACTATAACAACCATTATCACCACTATAACAACTATTATCACCACTATAACAACGATTATCACCACTATAACGACCATTATCACAACTATAACAACCATCATCACCACTATAACGACCACTATCAACACTATAACCACCATTATCACCACTATAACAACCATTATCACCACTATATGGACCATTATCACCACTATAACGGCCATTATCACCACTATAGCAACCATTATCACCACTATATGGACCATTACCACCACTATAACGACCACTATCATCACTATAACAACCATTATGACCACTATAACCACCACTATCACCACTTTAACGACCATTATCACCACTATAACGACCATTATCACCACTACAACGGCCATTATCACCACTATAGCGAGCATTATCAACACTATAACCACCATTATCACCACTATATCAACCATTATCACCACTATAACGACCACTATCACCACTATAACAACCATCATCACCACTATAACGACCACTATCACCACTATAACAACCATTATCACCACTATAACAACTATTATCACCACTATAACAACGATTATCACCACTATAACGACCATTATCACAACTATAACAACCATTATCACCACTATAACGGCCATTGTCACCACTGTAGCGACCATTATCAGCACTATAACCACCATTATCACCACTATATTGACCATTCTCTCCACTAAAACGACCACTATCACCACTATAACAACCATTATCAAAACTATAACGACCACTATCACCACTATAACCACCATCATCACCACTATAACGACCACTATCACCACTATAACAACCATTATCACCACTATAACAACTATTATCACCACTATAACAACGATTATCACCACTATAACGACCATTATCACAACTATAACGACCATTATCACCAATATAACGGCCATTATCACCACTGTAGCGACCATTATCAGCACTATAACCACCATTATCACCACTATAACGACCACTATCAACACTATAACCACCATTATCACCACTATAACAACCATTATCACCACTATATGGACCATTATCACCACTATAACGACCACTATCACCACTATAACAACCATTATCACCACTATAACAACTATTATCACCACTATAACAACCATTATCACCACTATAACCACCATCATCACCACTATAACGACCATTATCACCACTATAACGGCCATTATCACCACTATAGCGACCATTATCACCACTATAACTACCATTATCACCACTAAAACAACCATTATCACCACTATATGGACCATTATCGCCACTATAACAACCACTATCACCACTATAACGGCCATTATCACCACTATAGCGAGCATTATCAACACTATAACCTTCATTATCACTACTATATCAACCATTATCACCACTATACCGACCACTATCACCACTATAACAACCATTATCACCACTATAACAACTATTATCACCACTATAACAACCATTATCACCACTATAACCACCATTATCACCACTATAACAACCATTATCACCACTATATGGACCATTATCACCACTATAACGACCATTATCACCACTATAACAACCATTATCACCACTATAACGACCATTATCACCATTATAACGACCACTATCAACACTATAACCACCATTATCACCACTATAACAACCATTATCACCACTATATGGACCATTATCACCACTATAACGACCACTATCACCACTATAACAACCATTATCACCACTATAACAACTATTATCACCACTATAACAACCATTATCACCACTATAACCACCATTATCACCACTATAACCACCATTATCACCACTATAACGGCCATTATCACCACTATAACGGCCATTATCACCACTATAGCGACCATTATCACCAGTAGAAGGACCATTATCAACGCTGTAATGACCATTATCACCACTATAACGACCACTATCACCACTATAACAACCATTATCACCACTATAGCAACCATTATCACCACTATAAGGACCATTATCACCACTATAACAACCATTATCACCACTATAACAACCATTATCACCACTATAACGGCCATTATCACCACTATAACGGCCATTATCACCACTATAGCGACCATTATCACCAGTAGAAGGACCATTATCAACGCTGTAATGACCATTATCACCACTATAACGACCACTATCACCACTATAACAACCATTATCACCACTATAACGACCACTATCACCACTATAACAACCATCATCACCACTATAACGACCACTATCACCACTATAACGACCATTATCACCATTATAACGACCATTATCACCACTATAACGGCCATTATCACCACTATAGCGACCATTATCACCACTATAACTACCATTATCACCACTAAAACAACCATTATCACCACTATAACGACCACTATCACCACTATAACAACCATTATCACCACTATAACAACTATTATCACCACTATAACAACGATTATCACCACTCTAACGACCATTATCACAACTATAACGACCATTATCACCAATATAACGGCCATTATCACCACTGTAGCGACCATTATCAGCACTATAACCACCATTATCGGGCGTGTCCCACTTGGACGTCGACCGATTGGACGCGTTCCGTTTGGACGGTCCCGATTCGACGCGTTCCAATTCGAAGCGGTGCCGATTGGACGCGTCCCAATTCGAAGAGCTTAGATCTGGTTAGGTTAGGTTCTATAAGCCCTGCTTAGAATTGGAACGCGTCCAATCGGCACCGCTTCGAATTGGAACGAGTCGAATCGGGACCGTCCAATCGGGACGCGTCCAAGCGGTCGGCGTCCAAGTGGGCATCACTCCCATTATCACCACTATGACGACCACTATCAACACTATAACCACCATTATCACCACTATAACAACCATTATCACCACTATATGGACCATTATCACCACTATAACGACCACTATCACCACTATAACAACCATTATCACCACTATAACAACTATTATCACCACTATAACAACCATTATCACCACTATAACGACCATTATCACCATTATAACGACCATTATCACCTCTATAACGGCCATTATCACCACTATAGCGACCATTATCACCACTATAACCACCATTATCACCACTAGAACAATCATTATCACCACTATATGGACCATTATCGCCACTATAACGACCACTATCACCACTATAACGGCCATTATCACCACTATAGCGAGCATTATCAACACTATAACCTTCATTATCACTACTATATCAACCATTATCACGACTATACCGACCACTATCACCACTATAACAACCATTATCACCACTATAACAACTATTATCACCACTATAACAACGATTATCACCACTATAACAACTATTATCACCACTATAACAACGATTATCACCACTCTAACGACCATTATCACAACTATAACGACCATTATCACCAATATAACGGCCATTATCACCACTGTAGCGACCATTATCAGCACTATAACCACCATTATCACCACTATAACGACCACTATCACCACTATAACAACCATCATCACCACTATAACGACCACTATCACCACTATAACAACCATTATCACCACTATAACAACTATTATCACCACTATAACAACGATTATCACCACTCTAACGACCATTATCACAACTATAACGACCATTATCACCAATATAACGGCCATTATCACCACTGTAGCGACCATTATCAGCACTATAACCACCATTATCACCACTATAACGACCACTATCAACACTATAACCACCATTATCACCACTATAACAACCATTATCACCACTATATGGACCATTATCACCACTATAACGACCACTATCACCACTATAACAACCATTATCACCACTATAACAACTATTATCACCACTATAACAACCATTATCACCACTATAACGACCATTATCACCATTATAACGACCATTATCACCACTATAACGGCCATTATCACCACTATAGCGACCATTATCACCACTATAACCACCATTATCACCACTAGAACAATCATTATCACCAGTATATGGACCATTATCGCCACTATAACGACCACTATCACCACTATAACGGCCATTATCACCACTATAGCGAGCATTATCAACACTATAACCTTCATTATCACTACTATATCAACCATTGTCACCACTATACCGACCACTATCACCACTATAACAACCATTATCACCACTATAACAACTATTATCACCACTATAACAACGATTATCACCACTATAACGACCATTATCACAACTATAACGACCATTATCACCACTATAACGGCCATTATCACCACTGTAGCGACCATTATCAGCACTATAACCACCATTATCACCACTATATTGACCATTCTCTCCACTAAAACGACCACTATCACCACTATAACAACCATTAGCACCACTATAAGGACGTTTATCACCACTATAACGACAATTATCACCCCTATAACGACCATTATCACCACTATAACGGCCATTATCACCACTATAGCGACCATTATCAGCACTATAACCACCACTATCACCACTATAACGACCACTATCAACACTATAACCACCATTATCACCACTATAACAACCATTATCACCACTATATGGACCATTATCACCACTATAATGACCACTATCACCACTATAACAACCATTATCACCACTATAACAACTATTATCACCACTATAACAACCATTATCACCACTATAACGACCATTATCACCACTATAACGACCACTATCACCACTATAACAACCATCATCACCACTATAACGACCACTATCACCACTATAACAACCATTATCACCACTATAACAACTATTATCACCACTATAACAACGATTATCACCACTCTAACGACCATTATCACCACTATAACAATCATTATTACCACTATATGGACCATTATCGCCACTATAACGACCACTATCACCACTATAACGGCCATTATCACCACTATAGCGAGCATTATCAACACTATAACCTTCATTATCACTACTATATCAACCATTATCACCACTATACCGACCACTATCACCACTATAACAACCATTATCACCACTATAACAACTATTATCACCACTATAACAACGATTATCACCACTATAACGACCATTATCACAACTATAACGACCATTATCACCACTATAACGGCCATTATCACCACTATAAGGACGTTTATCACCACTATAACGACCATTATCACCCCTATAACGACCATTATCACCACTATAACGGCCATTATCACCACTATAGCGACCATTATCAGCACTATAACCACCATTATCACCACTATAACGACCACTATCAACACTATAACCACCATTATCACCACTATAACAACCATTATCACCACTATATGGACCATTATCACCACTATAATGACCACTATCACCACTATAACAACCATTATCACCACTATAGCAACCATTATCACCACTATATGGACCATTATCACCACTATAACGACCACTATCATCACTATAACAACCATTATGACCACTATAACCACCACTATCACCACTTTAACGACCATTATCACCACTATAACGACCATTATCACCACTATAACGGCCATTATCACCACTATAACGACCATTATCACCACTACATGGACCATTATCACCACTATAATGACCACTATCACCACTATAACAACCATTATCACCACTATGACAACTATTATCACCACTATAACAACCATTATCACCACTATAACGACCATTATCACCACTATAACGACCACTATCAACACTATAACCACCATTATCACCACTATAACAACCATTATCACCACTATATGGACCATTATCACCACTATAACGACCACTATCACCACTATAACAACCATTATCACCACTATAACAACTATTATCACCACTATAACAACCATTATCACCACTATAACAACTATTATCACCACTATAACAACCATTATCACCACTATAACGACCATTATCACCATTATAACGACCATTATCACCACTATAACGGCCATTATCACCACTATAGCGACCATTATCACCACTATAACCACCATTATCACCACTAGAACAATCATTATCACCAGTATATGGACCATTATCGCCACTATAACGACCACTATCACCACTATAACGGCCATTATCACCACTATAGCGAGCATTATCAACACTATAACCTTCATTATCACTACTATATCAACCATTATCACCACTATACCGACCACTATCACCACTATAACAACCATTATCACCACTATAACAACTATTATCACCACTATAACAACGATTATCACCACTATAACGACCATTATCACAACTATAACGACCATTATCACCACTATAACGGCCATTATCACCACTGTAGCGACCATTATCAGCACTATAACCACCATTATCACCACTATATTGACCATTCTCTCCACTAAAACGACCACTATCACCACTATAACAACCATTAGCACCACTATAAGGACGTTTATCACCACTATAACGACCATTATCACCCCTATAACGACCATTATCACCACTATAACGGCCATTATCACCACTATAGCGACCATTATCAGCACTATAACCACCACTATCACCACTATAACGACCACTATCAACACTATAACCACCATTATCACCACTATAACAACCATTATCACCACTATATGGACCATTATCACCACTATAATGACCACTATCACCACTATAACAACCATTATCACCACTATAACAACTATTATCACCACTATAACAACCATTATCACCACTATAACGACCATTATCACCACTATAACGACCACTATCACCACTATAACAACCATCATCACCACTATAACGACCACTATCACCACTATAACAACCATTATCACCACTATAACAACTATTATCACCACTATAACAACGATTATCACCACTCTAACGACCATTATCACCACTATAACAATCATTATTACCACTATATGGACCATTATCGCCACTATAACGACCACTATCACCACTATAACGGCCATTATCACCACTATAGCGAGCATTATCAACACTATAACCTTCATTATCACTACTATATCAACCATTATCACCACTATACCGACCACTATCACCACTATAACAACCATTATCACCACTATAACAACTATTATCACCACTATAACAACGATTATCACCACTATAACGACCATTATCACAACTATAACGACCATTATCACCACTATAACGGCCATTATCACCACTATAAGGACGTTTATCACCACTATAACGACCATTATCACCCCTATAACGACCATTATCACCACTATAACGGCCATTATCACCACTATAGCGACCATTATCAGCACTATAACCACCATTATCACCACTATAACGACCACTATTAACACTATAACCACCATTATCACCACTATAACAACCATTATCACCACTATATGGACCATTATCACCACTATAATGACCACTATCACCACTATAACAACCATTATCACCACTATAGCAACCATTATCACCACTATATGGACCATTATCACCACTATAACGACCACTATCATCACTATAACAACCATTATGACCACTATAACCACCACTATCACCACTTTAACGACCATTATCACCACTATAACGACCATTATCACCACTATAACGGCCATTATCACCACTATAACGACCATTATCACCACTACATGGACCATTATCACCACTATAATGACCACTATCACCACTATAACAACCATTATCACCACTATAACAACTATTATCACCACTATAACAACCATTATCACCACTATAACGACCATTATCACCACTATAACGACCACTATCAACACTATAACCACCATTATCACCACTATAACAACCATTATCACCACTATATGGACCATTATCACCACTATAACGACCACTATCACCACTATAACAACCATTATCACCACTATAACAACTATTATCACCACTATAACAACCATTATCACCACTATAACAACTATTATCACCACTATAACAACGATTATCACCACTATAACGACCATTATCACAACTATAACGACCATTATCACCACTATAACGGCCATTATCACCACTATAGCGACCATTATCACCACTATAACCACCATTATCACCACTAGAACAATCATTATCACCAGTATATGGACCATTATCGCCACTATAACGACCACTATCACCACTATAACGGCCATTATCACCACTATAGCGAGCATTATCAACACTATAACCTTCATTATCACTACTATATCAACCATTATCACCACTATAACAACCATTATCACCACTATAACAACTATTATCACCACTATAACAACGATTATCACCACTATAACGACCATTATCACAACTATAACGACCATTATCACCACTATAACGGCCATTATCACCACTGTAGCGACCATTATCAGCACTATAACCACCATTATCACCACTATATTGACCATTCTCTCCACTAAAACGACCACTATCACCACTATAACAACCATTAGCACCACTATAAGGACGTTTATCACCACTATGACGACCATTATCACCCCTATAACGACCATTATCACCACTATAACGGCCATTATCACCACTATAGCGACCATTATCAGCACTATAACCACCACTATCACCACTATAACGACCACTATCAACACTATAACCACCATTATCACCACTATAACAACCATTATCACCACTATATGGACCATTATCACCACTATAATGACCACTATCACCACTATAACAACCATTATCACCACTATAACAACTATTATCACCACTATAACAACCATTATCACCACTATAACAATCATTATTACCACTATATGGACCATTATCGCCACTATAACGACCACTATCACCACTATAACGGCCATTATCACCACTATAGCGAGCATTATCAACACTATAACCTTCATTATCACTACTATATCAACCATTATCACCACTATACCGACCACTATCACCACTATAACAACCATTATCACCACTATATGGACCATTATCGCCACTATAACGACCACTATAACGGCCATTATCACCACTATAGCGAGCATTATCAACACTATAACCTGCATTATCACTACTATATCAACCATTATCACCACTATACCGACCACTATCACCACTATAACAATCATTATCACCACTATAACAACTATAATCACCACTATAACAACGATTATCACCACTATAACGACCATTATCACAACTATAACGACCATTATCAAAACTATAACGGCCATTATCACCACTGTAGCGACCATTATCAGCACTATAACCACCATTATCACCACTATATTGACCATTCTCTCCACTAAAACGACCACTATCACCACTATAACAACCATTATCACCACTATAAGGACGTTTATCACCACTATAACGAACATTATCACCCCTATAACGACCATTATCACCACTAAAACGGCCATTATCACCACTATAGCGACCATTATCACCACTATAAGGACCATTATCGCCACTATAACAACCATTATCACCACTATAGCAACCATTATCACCACTATATGGACCATTATCACCACTATAACGACCACTATCATCACTATAACAACCATTATGACCACTATAACCACCACTATCACCACTTTAACGACCATTATCACCACTATAACGACCATTATCACCACTACAACGGCCATTATCACCACTATAGCGAGCATTATCAACACTATAACCACCATTATCACCACTATATCAACCATTATCACCACTATAACGACCACTATCACCACTATAACAACCATCATCACCACTATAACGACCACTATCACCACTATAACAACCATTATCACCACTATAACAACTATTATCACCACTATAACAACGATTATCACCACTATAACGACCATTATCACCACTATAACGACCATTATCACCACTATAACAACGATTATCACCACTATAACGACCATTATCACAACTATAACGACCATTATCAAAACTATAACGGCCATTATCACCACTGTAGCGACCATTATCAGCACTATAACCACCATTATCACCACTATATTGACCATTCTCTCCACTAAAACGACCACTATCACCACTATAACAACCATTATCACCACTATAAGGACGTTTATCACCACTATAACGAACATTATCACCCCTATAACGACCATTATCACCACTAAAACGGCCATTATCACCACTATAGCGACCATTATCACCACTATAAGGACCATTATCGCCACTATAACAACCATTATCACCACTATAGCAACCATTATCACCACTATATGGACCATTATCACCACTATAACGACCACTATCACCACTATAGCGACCATTATCACCACTATAACAACTATTATCACCACTATAACAACCATTATCACCACTATAACCACCATTATCACCACTATAACGACCATTATCACCACTATAACGGCCATTATCACCACTATAGCGACCATTATCACCACTATAACTACCATTATCACCACTAAAACAACCATTATCACCACTATATGGACCATTATCGCCACTATAACAACCACTATCACCACTATAACGGCCATTATCACCACTATAACAACTATTATCACCACTATAACAACGATTATCACCACTATAACGACCATTATCACAACTATAACAACCATTATCACCACTATAACGGCCATTATCACCACTGTAGCGACCATTATCAGCACTATAACCACCATTATCACCACTATATTGACCATTCTCTCCACTAAAACGACCACTATCACCACTATAACAACCATTATCAAAACTATAACGACCACTATCACCACTATAACAACCATCATCACCACTATAACGACCACTATCACCACTATAACAACCATTATCACCACTATAACAACTATTATCACCACTATAACAACGATTATCACCACTATAACGACCATTATCACAACTATAACGACCACTATCACCACTATAACAACCATTATCACCACTATAACAACTATTATCACCACTATAACAACCATTATCACCACTATAACCACCATTATCACCACTATAACGACCACTATCAACACTATAACCACCATTATCACCACTATAACAACCATTATCACCACTATATGGACCATTATCACCACTATAACGACCACTATCACCACTATAACAACCATTATCACCACTATAACAACTATTATCACCACTATAACAACCATTATCACCACTATAACCACCATTATCACCACTATAACGACCATTATCACCACTATAACGGCCATTATCACCACTATAGCGACCATTATCACCACTATAACTACCATTATCACCACTAAAACAACCATTATCACCACTATATGGACCATTATCGCCACTATAACAACCACTATCACCACTATAGCGAGCATTATCAACACTATAACCTTCATTATCACTACTATATCAACCATTATCACCACTATACCGACCACTATCACCACTATAACAACCATTATCACCACTATAACAACTATTATCACCACTATAACAACGATTATCACCACTATAACAACCATTATCACAACTATAACAACCATTATCACCACTATAACGGCCATTATCACCACTATAGCGAGCATTATCAACACTATAACCTTCATTATCACTACTATATCAACCATTATCACCACTATAACGGCCATTATCACCACTATAGCGACTATTATCACCAGTAGAAGGACCATTATCAACGCTGTAATGACCATTATCACCACTATAACGACCACTATCACCACTATAACAACCATTATCACCACTATAACGACCACTAGCACCACTATAACAACCATCATCACCACTATAACGACCACTATCACCACTATAACAACCATTATCACCACTATATGGACCATTATCACCACTATAATGACCACTATCACCACTATAACAACCATTATCACCACTATAGCAACCATTATCACCACTATATGGACCATTATCACCACTATAACGACCACTATCATCACTATAACAACCATTATGACCACTATAACCACCACTATCACCACTTTAACGACCATTATCACCACTATAACGACCATTATCACCACTATAACGGCCATTATCACCACTATAACGACCATTATCACCACTACATGGACCATTATCACCACTATAATGACCACTATCACCACTATAACAACCATTATCACCACTATAACAACTATTATCACCACTATAACAACCATTATCACCACTATAACGACCATTATCACCACTATAACGACCACTATCAACACTATAACCACCATTATCACCACTATAACAACCATTATCACCACTATATGGACCATTATCACCACTATAACGACCACTATCACCACTATAACAACCATTATCACCACTATAACAACTATTATCACCACTATAACAACCATTATCACCACTATAACGACCATTATCACCATTATAACGACCATTATCACCACTATAACGGCCATTATCACCACTATAGCGACCATTATCACCACTATAACCACCATTATCACCACTAGAACAATCATTATCACCAGTATATGGACCATTATCGCCACTATAACGACCACTATCACCACTATAACGGCCATTATCACCACTATAGCGAGCATTATCAACACTATAACCTTCATTATCACTACTATATCAACCATTATCACCACTATAACAACCATTATCACCACTATAACAACTATTATCACCACTATAACAACGATTATCACCACTATAACGACCATTATCACAACTATAACGACCATTATCACCACTATAACGGCCATTATCACCACTGTAGCGACCATTATCAGCACTATAACCACCATTATCACCACTATATTGACCATTCTCTCCACTAAAACGACCACTATCACCACTATAACAACCATTAGCACCACTATAAGGACGTTTATCACCACTATGACGACCATTATCACCCCTATAACGACCATTATCACCACTATAACGGCCATTATCACCACTATAGCGACCATTATCAGCACTATAACCACCACTATCACCACTATAACGACCACTATCAACACTATAACCACCATTATCACCACTATAACAACCATTATCACCACTATATGGACCATTATCACCACTCTAATGACCACTATCACCACTATAACAACCATTATCACCACTATAACAACTATTATCACCACTATAACAACCATTATCACCACTATAACGACCATTATCACCACTATAACGACCACTATCACCACTATAACAACCATCATCACCACTATAACGACCACTATCACCACTATAACAACCATTATCGCCACTATAACAACTATTATCACCACTATAACAACGATTATCACCACTCTAACGACCATTATCACAACTATAACGACCATTATCACCACTATAACAATCATTATTACCACTATATGGACCATTATCGCCACTATAACGACCACTATCACCACTATAACGGCCATTATCACCACTATAGCGAGCATTATCAACACTATAACCTTCATTATCACTACTATATCAACCATTATCACCACTATACCGACCACTATCACCACTATAACAACCATTATCACCACTATAACAACTATTATCACCACTATAACAACGATTATCACCACTATAACGACCATTATCACAACTATAACGACCATTATCACCAATATAACGGCCATTATCACCACTGTAGCGACCATTATCAGAACTATAACCACCATTATCACCACTATAACGACCACTATCAACACTATAACCACCATTATCACCACTATAGCGACCATTATCACCACTATAACCACCATTATCACCACTATAACAACCATTATCACCACTATATGGACCATTATCACCACTATAACGACCATTATCACCACTATAACGGCCATTATCACCACTATAACGACCATTATCACCACTACATGGACCATTATCACCACTATAATGACCACTATCACCACTATAACAACCATTATCACCACTATAACAACTATTATCACCACTATAACAACCATTATCACCACTATAACGACCATTATCACCACTATAACGACCACTATCAACACTATAACCACCATTATCACCACTATAACAACCATTATCACCACTATATGGACCATTATCACCACTATAACGACCACTATCACCACTATAACAACCATTATCACCACTATAACAACTATTATCACCACTATAACAACCATTATCACCACTATAACAACTATTATCACCACTATAACAACGATTATCACCACTATAACGACCATTATCACAACTATAACGACCATTATCACCACTATAACGGCCATTATCACCACTATAGCGACCATTATCACCACTATAACCACCATTATCACCACTAGAACAATCATTATCACCAGTATATGGACCATTATCGCCACTATAACGACCACTATCACCACTATAACGGCCATTATCACCACTATAGCGAGCATTATCAACACTATAACCTTCATTATCACTACTATATCAACCATTATCACCACTATAACAACCATTATCACCACTATAACAACTATTATCACCACTATAACAACGATTATCACCACTATAACGACCATTATCACAACTATAACGACCATTATCACCACTATAACGGCCATTATCACCACTGTAGCGACCATTATCAGCACTATAACCACCATTATCACCACTATATTGACCATTCTCTCCACTAAAACGACCACTATCACCACTATAACAACCATTAGCACCACTATAAGGACGTTTATCACCACTATGACGACCATTATCACCCCTATAACGACCATTATCACCACTATAACGGCCATTATCACCACTATAGCGACCATTATCAGCACTATAACCACCACTATCACCACTATAACGACCACTATCAACACTATAACCACCATTATCACCACTATAACAACCATTATCACCACTATATGGACCATTATCACCACTATAATGACCACTATCACCACTATAACAACCATTATCACCACTATAACAACTATTATCACCACTATAACAACCATTATCACCACTATAACGACCATTATCACCACTATAACGACCACTATCACCACTATAACAACCATCATCACCACTATAACGACCACTATCACCACTATAACAACCATTATCACCACTATAACAACTATTATCACCACTATAACAACGATTATCACCACTCTAACGACCATTATCACAACTATAACGACCATTATCACCACTATAACAATCATTATTACCACTATATGGACCATTATCGCCACTATAACGACCACTATCACCACTATAACGGCCATTATCACCACTATAGCGAGCATTATCAACACTATAACCTTCATTATCACTACTATATCAACCATTATCACCACTATACCGACCACTATCACCACTATAACAACCATTATCACCACTATAACAACTATTATCACCACTATAACAACGATTATCACCACTATAACGACCATTATCACAACTATAACGACCATTATCACCAATATAACGGCCATTATCACCACTGTAGCGACCATTATCAGAACTATAACCACCATTATCACCACTATAACGACCACTATCAACACTATAACCACCATTATCACCACTATAGCGACCATTATCACCACTATAACCACCATTATCACCACTATAACAACCATTATCACCACTATATGGACCATTATCGCCACTATAACGACCACTATAACGGCCATTATCACCACTATAGCGAGCATTATCAACACTATAACCTGCATTATCACTACTATATCAACCATTATCACCACTATACCGACCACTATCACCACTATAACAATCATTATCACCACTATAACAACTATAATCACCACTATAACAACGATTATCACCACTATAACGACCATTATCACAACTATAACGACCATTATCAAAACTATAACGGCCATTATCACCACTGTAGCGACCATTATCAGCACTATAACCACCATTATCACCACTATATTGACCATTCTCTCCACTAAAACGACCACTATCACCACTATAACAACCATTATCACCACTATAAGGACGTTTATCACCACTATAACGAACATTATCACCCCTATAACGACCATTATCACCACTAAAACGGCCATTATCACCACTATAGCGACCATTATCACCACTATAAGGACCATTATCGCCACTATAACAACCATTATCACCACTATAGCAACCATTATCACCACTATATGGACCATTATCACCACTATAACGACCACTATCACCACTATAGCGACCATTATCACCACTATAACAACTATTATCACCACTATAACAACCATTATCACCACTATAACCACCATTATCACCACTATAACGACCATTATCACCACTATAACGGCCATTATCACCACTATAGCGACCATTATCACCACTATAACTACCATTATCACCACTAAAACAACCATTATCACCACTATATGGACCATTATCGCCACTATAACAACCACTATCACCACTATAACGGCCATTATCACCACTATAACAACTATTATCACCACTATAACAACGATTATCACCACTATAACGACCATTATCACAACTATAACAACCATTATCACCACTATAACGGCCATTATCACCACTGTAGCGACCATTATCAGCACTATAACCACCATTATCACCACTATATTGACCATTCTCTCCACTAAAACGACCACTATCACCACTATAACAACCATTATCAAAACTATAACGACCACTATCACCACTATAACAACCATCATCACCACTATAACGACCACTATCACCACTATAACAACCATTATCACCACTATAACAACTATTATCACCACTATAACAACGATTATCACCACTATAACGACCATTATCACAACTATAACGACCATTATCACCAATATAACGGCCATTATCACCACTGTAGCGACCATTATCAGCACTATAACCACCATTATCACCACTATAACGACCACTATCAACACTATAACCACCATTATCACCACTATAACAACCATTATCACCACTATATGGACCATTATCACCACTATAACGACCACTATCACCACTATAACAACCATTATCACCACTATAACAACTATTATCACCACTATAACAACCATTATCACCACTATAACCACCATTATCACCACTATAACGACCATTATCACCACTATAACGGCCATTATCACCACTATAGCGACCATTATCACCACTATAACTACCATTATCACCACTAAAACAACCATTATCACCACTATATGGACCATTATCGCCACTATAACAACCACTATCACCACTATAGCGAGCATTATCAACACTATAACCTTCATTATCACTACTATATCAACCATTATCACCACTATACCGACCACTATCACCACTATAACAACCATTATCACCACTATAACAACTATTATCACCACTATAACAACGATTATCACCACTATAACAACCATTATCACAACTATAACAACCATTATCACCACTATAACGGCCATTATCACCACTATAGCGAGCATTATCAACACTATAACCTTCATTATCACTACTATATCAACCATTATCACCACTATAACGGCCATTATCACCACTATAGCGACTATTATCACCAGTAGAAGGACCATTATCAACGCTGTAATGACCATTATCACCACTATAACGACCACTATCACCACTATAACAACCATTATCACCACTATAACGACCACTAGCACCACTATAACAACCATCATCACCACTATAACGACCACTATCACCACTATAACAACCATTATCACCACTATATGGACCATTATCACCACTATAATGACCACTATCACCACTATAACAACCATTATCACCACTATAGCAACCATTATCACCACTATATGGACCATTATCACCACTATAACGACCACTATCATCACTATAACAACCATTATGACCACTATAACCACCACTATCACCACTTTAACGACCATTATCACCACTATAACGACCATTATCACCACTATAACGGCCATTATCACCACTATAACGACCATTATCACCACTACATGGACCATTATCACCACTATAATGACCACTATCACCACTATAACAACCATTATCACCACTATAACAACTATTATCACCACTATAACAACCATTATCACCACTATAACGACCATTATCACCACTATAACGACCACTATCAACACTATAACCACCATTATCACCACTATAACAACCATTATCACCACTATATGGACCATTATCACCACTATAACGACCACTATCACCACTATAACAACCATTATCACCACTATAACAACTATTATCACCACTATAACAACCATTATCACCACTATAACGACCATTATCACCATTATAACGACCATTATCACCACTATAACGGCCATTATCACCACTATAGCGACCATTATCACCACTATAACCACCATTATCACCACTAGAACAATCATTATCACCAGTATATGGACCATTATCGCCACTATAACGACCACTATCACCACTATAACGGCCATTATCACCACTATAGCGAGCATTATCAACACTATAACCTTCATTATCACTACTATATCAACCATTATCACCACTATAACAACCATTATCACCACTATAACAACTATTATCACCACTATAACAACGATTATCACCACTATAACGACCATTATCACAACTATAACGACCATTATCACCACTATAACGGCCATTATCACCACTGTAGCGACCATTATCAGCACTATAACCACCATTATCACCACTATATTGACCATTCTCTCCACTAAAACGACCACTATCACCACTATAACAACCATTAGCACCACTATAAGGACGTTTATCACCACTATGACGACCATTATCACCCCTATAACGACCATTATCACCACTATAACGGCCATTATCACCACTATAGCGACCATTATCAGCACTATAACCACCACTATCACCACTATAACGACCACTATCAACACTATAACCACCATTATCACCACTATAACAACCATTATCACCACTATATGGACCATTATCACCACTATAATGACCACTATCACCACTATAACAACCATTATCACCACTATAACAACTATTATCACCACTATAACAACCATTATCACCACTATAACGACCATTATCACCACTATAACGACCACTATCACCACTATAACAACCATCATCACCACTATAACGACCACTATCACCACTATAACAACCATTATCACCACTATAACAACTATTATCACCACTATAACAACGATTATCACCACTCTAACGACCATTATCACAACTATAACGACCATTATCACCACTATAACAATCATTATTACCACTATATGGACCATTATCGCCACTATAACGACCACTATCACCACTATAACGGCCATTATCACCACTATAGCGAGCATTATCAACACTATAACCTTCATTATCACTACTATATCAACCATTATCACCACTATACCGACCACTATCACCACTATAACAACCATTATCACCACTATAACAACTATTATCACCACTATAACAACGATTATCACCACTATAACGACCATTATCACAACTATAACGACCATTATCACCAATATAACGGCCATTATCACCACTGTAGCGACCATTATCAGAACTATAACCACCATTATCACCACTATAACGACCACTATCAACACTATAACCACCATTATCACCACTATAGCGACCATTATCACCACTATAACCACCATTATCACCACTATAACAACCATTATCACCACTATATGGACCATTATCGCCACTATAACGACCACTATAACGGCCATTATCACCACTATAGCGAGCATTATCAACACTATAACCTGCATTATCACTACTATATCAACCATTATCACCACTATACCGACCACTATCACCACTATAACAATCATTATCACCACTATAACAACTATAATCACCACTATAACAACGATTATCACCACTATAACGACCATTATCACAACTATAACGACCATTATCAAAACTATAACGGCCATTATCACCACTGTAGCGACCATTATCAGGACTATAACCACCATTATCACCACTATATTGACCATTCTCTCCACTAAAACGACCACTATCACCACTATAACAACCATTATCACCACTATAAGGACGTTTATCACCACTATAACGAACATTATCACCCCTATAACGACCATTATCACCACTAAAACGGCCATTATCACCACTATAGCGACCATTATCACCACTATAAGGACCATTATCGCCACTATAACAACCATTATCACCACTATAGCAACCATTATCACCACTATATGGACCATTATCACCACTATAACGACCACTATCATCACTATAACAACCATTATGACCACTATAACCACCACTATCACCACTTTAACGACCATTATCACCACTATAACGACCATTATCACCACTACAACGGCCATTATCACCACTATAGCGAGCATTATCAACACTATAACCACCATTATCACCACTATATCAACCATTATCACCACTATAACGACCACTATCACCACTATAACAACCATCATCACCACTATAACGACCACTATCACCACTATAACAACCATTATCACCACTATAACAACTATTATCACCACTATAACAACGATTATCACCACTATAACGACCATTATCACAACTATAACGACCATTATCACCAATATAACGGCCATTATCACCACTGTAGCGACCATTATCACCACTATAAGGACCATTATCGCCACTATAACAACCATTATCACCACTATAGCAACCATTATCACCACTATATGGACCATTATCACCACTATAACGACCACTATCATCACTATAACAACCATTATGACCACTATAACCACCACTATCACCACTTTAACGACCATTATCACCACTATAACGACCATTATCACCACTATAACGGCCATTATCACCACTGTAGCGACCATTATCAGCACTATAACCACCATTATCACCACTATATTGACCATTCTCTCCACTAAAACGACCACTATCACCACTATAACAACCATTATCACCACTATAAGGACGTTTATCACCACTATAACGAACATTATCACCCCTATAACGACCATTATCACCACTAAAACGGCCATTATCACCACTAAAGCGACCATTATCACCACTATAAGGACCATTATCGCCACTATAACAACCATTATCACCACTATAGCAACCATTATCACCACTATATGGACCATTATCACCACTATAACGACCACTATCACCACTATAGCGACCATTATCACCACTATAACAACTATTATCACCACTATAACAACCATTATCACCACTATAACCACCATTATCACCACTATAACGACCATTATCACCACTATAACGGCCATTATCACCACTATAGCGACCATTATCACCACTATAACTACCATTATCACCACTAAAACAACCATTATCACCACTATATGGACCATTATCGCCACTATAACAACCACTATCACCACTATAACGGCCATTATCACCACTATAACAACTATTATCACCACTATAACAACGATTATCACCACTATAACGACCATTATCACAACTATAACAACCATTATCACCACTATAACGGCCATTATCACCACTGTAGCGACCATTATCAGCACTATAACCACCATTATCACCACTATATTGACCATTCTCTCCACTAAAACGACCACTATCACCACTATAACAACCATTATCAAAACTATAACGACCACTATCACCACTATAACAACCATCATCACCACTATAACGACCACTATCACCACTATAACAACCATTATCACCACTATAACAACTATTATCACCACTATAACAACGATTATCACCACTATAACGACCATTATCACAACTATAACGACCATTATCACCAATATAACGGCCATTATCACCACTGTAGCGACCATTATCAGCACTATAACCACCATTATCACCACTATAACGACCACTATCAACACTATAACCACCATTATCACCACTATAACAACCATTATCACCACTATATGGACCATTATCACCACTATAACGACCACTATCACCACTATAACAACCATTATCACCACTATAACAACTATTATCACCACTATAACAACCATTATCACCACTATAACCACCATTATCACCACTATAACGACCATTATCACCACTATAACGGCCATTATCACCACTATAGCGACCATTATCACCACTATAACTACCATTATCACCACTAAAACAACCATTATCACCACTATATGGACCATTATCGCCACTATAACAACCACTATCACCACTATAGCGAGCATTATCAACACTATAACCTTCATTATCACTACTATATCAACCATTATCACCACTATACCGACCACTATCACCACTATAACAACCATTATCACCACTATAACAACTATTATCACCACTATAACAACGATTATCACCACTATAACAACCATTATCACAACTATAACAACCATTATCACCACTATAACGGCCATTATCACCACTATAGCGAGCATTATCAACACTATAACCTTCATTATCACTACTATATCAACCATTATCACCACTATAACGGCCATTATCACCACTATAGCGACTATTATCACCAGTAGAAGGACCATTATCAACGCTGTAATGACCATTATCACCACTATAACGACCACTATCACCACTATAACAACCATTATCACCACTATAACGACCACTAGCACCACTATAACAACCATCATCACCACTATAACGACCACTATCACCACTATAACAACCATTATCACCACTATAACAACTATTATCACCACTATAACAACGATTATCACCACTCTAACGACCATTATCACAACTATAACGACCATTATCACCAATATAAGGACCATTATCGCCACTATAACAACCATTATCACCACTATAGCAACCATTATCACCACTATATGGACCATTATCACCACTATAACGACCACTATCATCACTATAACAACCATTATGACCACTATAACCACCACTATCACCACTTTAACGACCATTATCACCACTATAACGACCATTATCACCACTACAACGGCCATTATCACCACTATAGCGAGCATTATCAACACTATAACCACCATTATCACCACTATATCAACCATTATCACCACTATAACGACCACTATCACCACTATAACAACCATCATCACCACTATAACGACCACTATCACCACTATAACAACCATTATCACCACTATAACAACTATTATCACCACTATAACAACGATTATCACCACTATAACGACCATTATCACAACTATAACGACCATTATCACCAATATAACGGCCATTATCACCACTGTAGCGACCATTATCACCACTATAAGGACCATTATCGCCACTATAACAACCATTATCACCACTATAGCAACCATTATCACCACTATATGGACCATTATCACCACTATAACGACCACTATCATCACTATAACAACCATTATGACCACTATAACCACCACTATCACCACTTTAACGACCATTATCACCACTATAACGACCATTATCACCACTATAACGGCCATTATCACCACTGTAGCGACCATTATCAGCACTATAACCACCATTATCACCACTATATTGACCATTCTCTCCACTAAAACGACCACTATCACCACTATAACAACCATTATCACCACTATAAGGACGTTTATCACCACTATAACGAACATTATCACCCCTATGACGACCATTATCACCACTAAAACGGCCATTATCACCACTATAGCGACCATTATCACCACTATAAGGACCATTATCGCCACTATAACAACCATTATCACCACTATAGCAACCATTATCACCACTATATGGACCATTATCACCACTATAACGACCACTATCACCACTATAGCGACCATTATCAGCACTATAACCACCATTATCACCACTATATTGACCATTCTCTCCACTAAAACGACCACTATCACCACTATAACAACCATTATCACCACTATAAGGACGTTTATCACCACTATAACGAACATTATCACCCCTATAACGACCATTATCACCACTAAAACGGCCATTATCACCACTATAGCGACCATTATCACCACTATAAGGACCATTATCGCCACTATAACAACCATTATCACCACTATAGCAACCATTATCACCACTATATGGACCATTATCACCACTATAACGACCACTATCATCACTATAACAACCATTATGACCACTATAACCACCACTATCACCACTTTAACGACCATTATCACCACTATAACGACCATTATCACCACTACAACGGCCATTATCACCACTATAGCGAGCATTATCAACACTATAACCACCATTATCACCACTATATCAACCATTATCACCACTATAACGACCACTATCACCACTATAACAACCATCATCACCACTATAACGACCACTATCACCACTATAACAACCATTATCACCACTATAACAACTATTATCACCACTATAACAACGATTATCACCACTATAACGACCATTATCACAACTATAACGACCATTATCACCAATATAACGGCCATTATCACCACTGTAGCGACCATTATCACCACTATAAGGACCATTATCGCCACTATAACAACCATTATCACCACTATAGCAACCATTATCACCACTATATGGACCATTATCACCACTATAACGACCACTATCATCACTATAACAACCATTATGACCACTATAACCACCACTATCACCACTTTAACGACCATTATCACCACTATAACGACCATTATCACCACTATAACGGCCATTATCACCACTGTAGCGACCATTATCAGCACTATAACCACCATTATCACCACTATATTGACCATTCTCTCCACTAAAACGACCACTATCACCACTATAACAACCATTATCACCACTATAAGGACGTTTATCACCACTATAACGAACATTATCACCCCTATAACGACCATTATCACCACTAAAACGGCCATTATCACCACTAAAGCGACCATTATCACCACTATAAGGACCATTATCGCCACTATAACAACCATTATCACCACTATAGCAACCATTATCACCACTATATGGACCATTATCACCACTATAACGACCACTATCACCACTATAGCGACCATTATCACCACTATAACAACTATTATCACCACTATAACAACCATTATCACCACTATAACCACCATTATCACCACTATAACGACCATTATCACCACTATAACGGCCATTATCACCACTATAGCGACCATTATCACCACTATAACTACCATTATCACCACTAAAACAACCATTATCACCACTATATGGACCATTATCGCCACTATAACAACCACTATCACCACTATAACGGCCATTATCACCACTATAACAACTATTATCACCACTATAACAACGATTATCACCACTATAACGACCATTATCACAACTATAACAACCATTATCACCACTATAACGGCCATTATCACCACTGTAGCGACCATTATCAGCACTATAACCACCATTATCACCACTATAACGACCACTATCAACACTATAACCACCATTATCACCACTATAACAACCATTATCACCACTATATGGACCATTATCACCACTATAACGACCACTATCACCACTATAACAACCATTATCACCACTATAACAACTATTATCACCACTATAACAACCATTATCACCACTATAACCACCATTATCACCACTATAACGACCATTATCACCACTATAACGGCCATTATCACCACTATAGCGACCATTATCACCACTATAACTACCATTATCACCACTAAAACAACCATTATCACCACTATATGGACCATTATCGCCACTATAACAACCACTATCACCACTATAGCGAGCATTATCAACACTATAACCTTCATTATCACTACTATATCAACCATTATCACCACTATACCGACCACTATCACCACTATAACAACCATTATCACCACTATAACAACTATTATCACCACTATAACAACGATTATCACCACTATAACAACCATTATCACAACTATAACAACCATTATCACCACTATAACGGCCATTATCACCACTATAGCGAGCATTATCAACACTATAACCTTCATTATCACTACTATATCAACCATTATCACCACTATAACGGCCATTATCACCACTATAGCGACTATTATCACCAGTAGAAGGACCATTATCAACGCTGTAATGACCATTATCACCACTATAACGACCACTATCACCACTATAACAACCATTATCACCACTATAACGACCACTAGCACCACTATAACAACCATCATCACCACTATAACGACCACTATCACCACTATAACAACCATTATCACCACTATAACAACTATTATCACCACTATAACAACGATTATCACCACTCTAACGACCATTATCACAACTATAACGACCATTATCACCAATATAAGGACCATTATCGCCACTATAACAACCATTATCACCACTATAGCAACCATTATCACCACTATATGGACCATTATCACCACTATAACGACCACTATCATCACTATAACAACCATTATGACCACTATAACCACCACTATCACCACTTTAACGACCATTATCACCACTATAACGACCATTATCACCACTACAACGGCCATTATCACCACTATAGCGAGCATTATCAACACTATAACCACCATTATCACCACTATATCAACCATTATCACCACTATAACGACCACTATCACCACTATAACAACCATCATCACCACTATAACGACCACTATCACCACTATAACAACCATTATCACCACTATAACAACTATTATCACCACTATAACAACGATTATCACCACTATAACGACCATTATCACAACTATAACGACCATTATCACCAATATAACGGCCATTATCACCACTGTAGCGACCATTATCACCACTATAAGGACCATTATCGCCACTATAACAACCATTATCACCACTATAGCAACCATTATCACCACTATATGGACCATTATCACCACTATAACGACCACTATCATCACTATAACAACCATTATGACCACTATAACCACCACTATCACCACTTTAACGACCATTATCACCACTATAACGACCATTATCACCACTATAACGGCCATTATCACCACTGTAGCGACCATTATCAGCACTATAACCACCATTATCACCACTATATTGACCATTCTCTCCACTAAAACGACCACTATCACCACTATAACAACCATTATCACCACTATAAGGACGTTTATCACCACTATAACGAACATTATCACCCCTATGACGACCATTATCACCACTAAAACGGCCATTATCACCACTATAGCGACCATTATCACCACTATAAGGACCATTATCGCCACTATAACAACCATTATCACCACTATAGCAACCATTATCACCACTATATGGACCATTATCACCACTATAACGACCACTATCACCACTATAGCGACCATTATCAGCACTATAACCACCATTATCACCACTATATTGACCATTCTCTCCACTAAAACGACCACTATCACCACTATAACAACCATTATCACCACTATAAGGACGTTTATCACCACTATAACGAACATTATCACCCCTATAACGACCATTATCACCACTAAAACGGCCATTATCACCACTATAGCGACCATTATCACCACTATAAGGACCATTATCGCCACTATAACAACCATTATCACCACTATAGCAACCATTATCACCACTATATGGACCATTATCACCACTATAACGACCACTATCATCACTATAACAACCATTATGACCACTATAACCACCACTATCACCACTTTAACGACCATTATCACCACTATAACGACCATTATCACCACTACAACGGCCATTATCACCACTATAGCGAGCATTATCAACACTATAACCACCATTATCACCACTATATCAACCATTATCACCACTATAACGACCACTATCACCACTATAACAACCATCATCACCACTATAACGACCACTATCACCACTATAACAACCATTATCACCACTATAACAACTATTATCACCACTATAACAACGATTATCACCACTATAACGACCATTATCACAACTATAACGACCATTATCACCAATATAACGGCCATTATCACCACTGTAGCGACCATTATCACCACTATAAGGACCATTATCGCCACTATAACAACCATTATCACCACTATAGCAACCATTATCACCACTATATGGACCATTATCACCACTATAACGACCACTATCATCACTATAACAACCATTATGACCACTATAACCACCACTATCACCACTTTAACGACCATTATCACCACTATAACGACCATTATCACCACTATAACGGCCATTATCACCACTGTAGCGACCATTATCAGCACTATAACCACCATTATCACCACTATATTGACCATTCTCTCCACTAAAACGACCACTATCACCACTATAACAACCATTATCACCACTATAAGGACGTTTATCACCACTATAACGAACATTATCACCCCTATAACGACCATTATCACCACTAAAACGGCCATTATCACCACTAAAGCGACCATTATCACCACTATAAGGACCATTATCGCCACTATAACAACCATTATCACCACTATAGCAACCATTATCACCACTATATGGACCATTATCACCACTATAACGACCACTATCACCACTATAGCGACCATTATCACCACTATAACAACTATTATCACCACTATAACAACCATTATCACCACTATAACCACCATTATCACCACTATAACGACCATTATCACCACTATAACGGCCATTATCACCACTATAGCGACCATTATCACCACTATAACTACCATTATCACCACTAAAACAACCATTATCACCACTATATGGACCATTATCGCCACTATAACAACCACTATCACCACTATAACGGCCATTATCACCACTATAACAACTATTATCACCACTATAACAACGATTATCACCACTATAACGACCATTATCACAACTATAACAACCATTATCACCACTATAACGGCCATTATCACCACTGTAGCGACCATTATCAGCACTATAACCACCATTATCACCACTATATTGACCATTCTCTCCACTAAAACGACCACTATCACCACTATAACAACCATTATCAAAACTATAACGACCACTATCACCACTATAACAACCATCATCACCACTATAACGACCACTATCACCACTATAACAACCATTATCACCACTATAACAACTATTATCACCACTATAACAACGATTATCACCACTATAACGACCATTATCACAACTATAACGACCATTATCACCAATATAACGGCCATTATCACCACTGTAGCGACCATTATCAGCACTATAACCACCATTATCACCACTATAACGACCACTATCAACACTATAACCACCATTATCACCACTATAACAACCATTATCACCACTATATGGACCATTATCACCACTATAACGACCACTATCACCACTATAACAACCATTATCACCACTATAACAACTATTATCACCACTATAACAACCATTATCACCACTATAACCACCATTATCACCACTATAACGACCATTATCACCACTATAACGGCCATTATCACCACTATAGCGACCATTATCACCACTATAACTACCATTATCACCACTAAAACAACCATTATCACCACTATATGGACCATTATCGCCACTATAACAACCACTATCACCACTATAGCGAGCATTATCAACACTATAACCTTCATTATCACTACTATATCAACCATTATCACCACTATACCGACCACTATCACCACTATAACAACCATTATCACCACTATAACAACTATTATCACCACTATAACAACGATTATCACCACTATAACAACCATTATCACAACTATAACAACCATTATCACCACTATAACGGCCATTATCACCACTATAGCGAGCATTATCAACACTATAACCTTCATTATCACTACTATATCAACCATTATCACCACTATAACGGCCATTATCACCACTATAGCGACTATTATCACCAGTAGAAGGACCATTATCAACGCTGTAATGACCATTATCACCACTATAACGACCACTATCACCACTATAACAACCATTATCACCACTATAACGACCACTAGCACCACTATAACAACCATCATCACCACTATAACGACCACTATCACCACTATAACAACCATTATCACCACTATAACAACTATTATCACCACTATAACAACGATTATCACCACTCTAACGACCATTATCACAACTATAACGACCATTATCACCAATATAAGGACCATTATCGCCACTATAACAACCATTATCACCACTATAGCAACCATTATCACCACTATATGGACCATTATCACCACTATAACGACCACTATCATCACTATAACAACCATTATGACCACTATAACCACCACTATCACCACTTTAACGACCATTATCACCACTATAACGACCATTATCACCACTACAACGGCCATTATCACCACTATAGCGAGCATTATCAACACTATAACCACCATTATCACCACTATATCAACCATTATCACCACTATAACGACCACTATCACCACTATAACAACCATCATCACCACTATAACGACCACTATCACCACTATAACAACCATTATCACCACTATAACAACTATTATCACCACTATAACAACGATTATCACCACTATAACGACCATTATCACAACTATAACGACCATTATCACCAATATAACGGCCATTATCACCACTGTAGCGACCATTATCACCACTATAAGGACCATTATCGCCACTATAACAACCATTATCACCACTATAGCAACCATTATCACCACTATATGGACCATTATCACCACTATAACGACCACTATCATCACTATAACAACCATTATGACCACTATAACCACCACTATCACCACTTTAACGACCATTATCACCACTATAACGACCATTATCACCACTATAACGGCCATTATCACCACTGTAGCGACCATTATCAGCACTATAACCACCATTATCACCACTATATTGACCATTCTCTCCACTAAAACGACCACTATCACCACTATAACAACCATTATCACCACTATAAGGACGTTTATCACCACTATAACGAACATTATCACCCCTATGACGACCATTATCACCACTAAAACGGCCATTATCACCACTATAGCGACCATTATCACCACTATAAGGACCATTATCGCCACTATAACAACCATTATCACCACTATAGCAACCATTATCACCACTATATGGACCATTATCACCACTATAACGACCACTATCACCACTATAGCGACCATTATCACCACTATAACAACTATTATCACCACTATAACAACCATTATCACCACTATAACCACCATTATCACCACTATAACGACCATTATCACCACTATAACGGCCATTATCACCACTATAGCGACCATTATCACCACTATAACTACCATTATCACCACTAAAACAACCATTATCACCACTATATGGACCATTATCGCCACTATAACAACCACTATCACCACTATAACAACGATTATCACCACTATAACGACCATTATCACAACTATAACAACCATTATCACCACTATAACGGCCATTATCACCACTATAGCGACCATTATCACCACTATAAGGACCATTATCGCCACTATAACAACCATTATCACCACTATAGCAACCATTATCACCACTATATGGACCATTATCACCACTATAACGACCACTATCATCACTATAACAACCATTATGACCACTATAACCACCACTATCACCACTTTAACGACCATTATCACCACTATAACGACCATTATCACCACTACAACGGCCATCATCACCACTATAACGACCACTATCACCACTATAACAACCATTATCACCACTATAACAACTATTATCACCACTATAACAACGATTATCACCACTCTAACGACCATTATCACAACTATAACGACCATTATCACCACTATAACAATCATTATTACCACTATATGGACCATTATCGCCACTATAACGACCACTATCACCACTATAACGGCCATTATCACCACTATAACGGCCATTATCACCACTATAGCGACCATTATCACCACTATAAGGACCATTATCGCCACTATAACAACCATTATCACCACTATAGCAACCATTATCACCACTATATGGACCATTATCACCACTATAACGACCACTATCATCACTATAACAACCATTATGACCACTATAACCACCACTATCACCACTATAACGACCATTATCACCACTATAACGACCACTATCACCACTATAACAACCATCATCACCACTATAACGACCACTATCACCACTATAACAACCATTATCACCACTATAACAACTATTATCACCACTATAACAACGATTATCACCACTCTAACGACCATTATCACAACTATAACGACCATTATCACCACTATAACAATCATTATTACCACTATATGGACCATTATCGCCACTATAACGACCACTATCACCACTATAACGGCCATTATCACCACTATAGCGAGCATTATCAACACTATAACCTTCATTATCACTACTATATCAACCATTATCACCACTATACCGACCACTATCACCACTATAACAACCATTATCACCACTATAACAACTATTATCACCACTATAACAACGATTATCACCACTATAACGACCATTATCACAACTATAACGACCATTATCACCAATATAACGGCCATTATCACCACTGTAGCGACCATTATCAGAACTATAACCACCATTATCACCACTATAACGACCACTATCAACACTATAACCACCATTATCACCACTATAGCGACCATTATCACCACTATAACCACCATTATCACCACTATAACAACCATTATCACCACTATATGGACCATTATCGCCACTATAACGACCACTATAACGGCCATTATCACCACTATAGCGAGCATTATCAACACTATAACCTGCATTATCACTACTATATCAACCATTATCACCACTATACCGACCACTATCACCACTATAACAATCATTATCACCACTATAACAACTATAATCACCACTATAACAACGATTATCACCACTATAACGACCATTATCACAACTATAACGACCATTATCAAAACTATAACGGCCATTATCACCACTGTAGCGACCATTATCAGCACTATAACCACCATTATCACCACTATATTGACCATTCTCTCCACTAAAACGACCACTATCACCACTATAACAACCATTATCACCACTATAAGGACGTTTATCACCACTATAACGAACATTATCACCCCTATAACGACCATTATCACCACTAAAACGGCCATTATCACCACTATAGCGACCATTATCACCACTATAAGGACCATTATCGCCACTATAACAACCATTATCACCACTATAGCAACCATTATCACCACTATATGGACCATTATCACCACTATAACGACCACTATCACCACTATAGCGACCATTATCACCACTATAACAACTATTATCACCACTATAACAACCATTATCACCACTATAACCACCATTATCACCACTATAACGACCATTATCACCACTATAACGGCCATTATCACCACTATAGCGACCATTATCACCACTATAACTACCATTATCACCACTAAAACAACCATTATCACCACTATATGGACCATTATCGCCACTATAACAACCACTATCACCACTATAACGGCCATTATCACCACTATAACAACTATTATCACCACTATAACAACGATTATCACCACTATAACGACCATTATCACAACTATAACAACCATTATCACCACTATAACGGCCATTATCACCACTGTAGCGACCATTATCAGCACTATAACCACCATTATCACCACTATATTGACCATTCTCTCCACTAAAACGACCACTATCACCACTATAACAACCATTATCAAAACTATAACGACCACTATCACCACTATAACAACCATCATCACCACTATAACGACCACTATCACCACTATAACAACCATTATCACCACTATAACAACTATTATCACCACTATAACAACGATTATCACCACTATAACGACCATTATCACAACTATAACGACCATTATCACCAATATAACGGCCATTATCACCACTGTAGCGACCATTATCAGCACTATAACCACCATTATCACCACTATAACGACCACTATCAACACTATAACCACCATTATCACCACTATAACAACCATTATCACCACTATATGGACCATTATCACCACTATAACGACCACTATCACCACTATAACAATCATTATCACCACTATATGGACCATTATCGCCACTATAACGACCATTATCACCACTATAACCACCATTATCACCACTATATGGACCATTATCACCACTATAACGACCACTATCATCACTATAACAACCATTATCACCAGTATAAGGACCATTATCGCCACTATAACAACCATTATCACCACTATAGCAACCATTATCACCACTATATGGACCATTATCACCACTATAACGACCATTATCACCACTATAACGGCCATTATCACCTCTATAGCGACCACTATCACCACTATAACGGCCATTATCACCACTATAGCGACCATTATCACCACTATAAGGACCATTATCGCCACTATAACAACCATTATCACCACTATAGCAACCATTATCACCACTATATGGACCATTACCACCACTATAACGACCACTATCATCACTATAACAACCATTATGACCACTATAACCACCACTATCACCACTTTGACGACCATTATCACCACTATAACGACCATTATCACCACTACAACGGCCATTATCACCACTATAGCGAGCATTATCAACACTATAACCACCATTATCACCACTATATCAACCATTATCACCACTATAACAACCATTATCACCACTATATGGACCATTATCACCACTATAACGACCACTATCACCACTATAACAACCATTATCACCACTATAACAACTATTATCACCACTATAACAACCATTATCACCACTATAACCACCATTATCACCACTATAACGACCATTATCACCACTATAACGGCCATTATCACCACTATAGCGACCATTATCACCACTATAACCACCATTATCACCACTATAACAACCATTATCACCACTATATCAACCATTATCACCACTATAACGACCACTATCACCACTATAACAACCTTCATCACCACTATAACGACCACTATCACCACTATAACAACCATTATCACCACTATAACGACCACTATCAACACTATAACCACCATTATCACCACTATAACAACCATTATCACCACTATATGGACCATTATCACCACTATAACGACCACTATCACCACTATAACAACCATTATCACCACTATAACAACTATTATCACCACTATAACAACCATTATCACCACTATAACCACCATTATCACCACTATAACGACCATTATCACCACTATAACGGCCATTATCACCACTATAACCACCATTATCACCACTATAACAACCATTATCACCACTATATCAACCATTATCACCACTATAACGACCACTATCACCACTATAACAACCTTCATCACCACTATAATGACCACTATCACCACTATAACAACCATTATCACCACTATAACGACCACTATCAACACTATAACAACCATTATCACCACTATAACAACTATTATCACCACTATAACAACCATTATCACCACTATAACCACCATTATCACCACTATAACGACCATTATCACCACTATAACGGCCATTATCACCACTATAGCGACCATTATCACCACTATAACCACCATTATCACCACTATAACAACCATTATCACCGCTATATGGACCATTATCGCCACTATAACGACCACTATCACCACTATAACGGCCATTATCACCACTATAACGGCCATTATCACCACTATAGCGACCATTATCACCAGTAGAAGGACCATTATCAACGCTGTAATGACCATTATCACCACTATAACGACCACTATCACCACTATAACAACCATTATCACCACTATAACAACCATTATCACCACTATAAGGACCATTATCACCACTATAACAACCATTATCACCACTATAACGGCCATTATCACCACTATAACGGCCATTATCACCACTATAGCGACCATTATCACCAGTAGAAGGACCATTATCAACGCTGTAATGACCATTATCACCACTATAACGACCACTATCACCACTATAACAACCATCATCACCACTATAACGACCACTATCACCACTATAACAACCATTATCACCACTATAACAACTATTATCACCACTATAACAACTATTATCACCACTATAACAACGATTATCACCACTATAACGACCATTATCACAACTATAACGACCATTATCACCAATATAACGGCCATTATCACCACTGTAGCGACCATTATCAGCACTATAACCACCATTATCACCACTATAACGACCACTATCAACACTATAACCACCATTATCACCACTATAACAACCATTATCACCACTATATGGACCATTATCACCTCTATAACGACCACTATCACCACTATAACAACCATTATCAACTCTATAACAACTATTATCACCACTATAACAACCATTATCACCACTATAACGACCATTATCATCACTATAACGGCCATTATCACCACTATAGCGACCATTATCACCACTATAACTACCATTATCACCACTATAACAACCATTATCACCACTATATGGACCATTATCGCCACTATAACAACCACTATCACCACTATAACGGCCATTATCACCACTATAGCGAGCATTATCAACACTATAACCTTCATTATCACTACTATATCAACCATTATCACCACTATACCGACCACTATCACCACTATAACAACCATTATCACCACTATAACAACTATTATCACCACTATAACAACGATTATCACCACTATAACGACCATTATCACAACTATAACAACCATTATCACCACTATAACGGCCATTATCACCACTATAGCGACCATTATCAGCACTATAACCACCATTATCACCACTATAACGACCACTATCAACACTATAACCACCATTATCACCACTATATGGACCATTATCACCACTATAACGACCACTATCATCACTATAACAACCATTATCACCACTATAAGGACCATTATCGCCACTATAACAACCATTATCACCACTGTAGCAACCATTATCACCACTATATGGACCATTATCACCACTATAACGACCATTATCATCACTATAACAACCATTATGACCACTATAACCACCACTATCACCACTTTAACAACCATTATCACCACTATAACGACCATTATCACCACTATAACGGCCATTATCACCACTATAACGACCATTATCAACACTATAACCACCATTATCACCACTATATCAATAATTATCGCCAGTAGAAGGACCATTATCAACGCTGTAATGACCATTATCACCACTATAGCGACCACTATCACCACTATAACAACCATTATCACCACTATAACAACTATTATCACCACTATAACAACCATTATCACCATTATAACGGCCATTATCACCCCTATAACGACCATCATCACCACTATAACGGCCATTATCAGCACTATAACAACCATTATCACAACTATAACAACCATTATCACCACTATAACGGCCATTATCACCACTATAGCGAGCATTATCAACACTATAACCTTCATTATCACTACTATATCAACCATTATCACCACTATACCGACCACTATCACCACTATAACAACCATTATCACCACTATAACAACTATTATCACCACTATAACAACCATTATCACCACTATAACAACCATTATCACCACTATAACGGCCATTATCACCACTATAACGACCATTATCACCACTATAACGGCCATTATCACCACTATAGCGACCATTATCACCAGTAGAAGGACCATTATCAACGCTGTAATGACCATTATCACCACTATAACGACCACTATCACCACTATAACAACCATTATCACCACTATAACAACTATTATCACCACTATAACAACCATTATCACCACTATAACGACCATTATCACCATTATAACGACCATTATCACCACTATAACGGCCATTATCACCACTATAGCGACCATTATCACCACTATAACCACCATTATCACCACTATAACAATCATTATCACCACTATATGGACCATTATCGCCACTATAACGACCACTATCACCTCTATAACAACCATTATCACCACTATAACGACCACTATCACCACTATAACAACCATCATCACCACTATAACGACCACTATCACCACTATAACAACCATTATCACCACTATAACAACTATTATCACCACTATAACAACGATTATCACCACTCTAACGACCATTATCACAACTATAACGACCATTATCACCAATATAACGGCCATTATCACCACTGTAGCGACCATTATCAGCACTATAACCACCATTATCACCACTATAACGACCACTATCAACACTATAACCACCATTATCACCACTATAACAACCATTATCACCACTATATGGACCATTATCACCACTATAACGACCACTATCACCACTATAACAACCATTATCACCACTAGAACAACTATTATCACCACTATAACAACCATTATCACCACTATAACGACCAGTATCACCATTATAACGACCATTATCACCACTATAACGGCCATTATCACCACTATAGCGACCATTATCACCACTATAAACACCATTATCACCACTATAACAATCATTATCACCACTATTTGGACCATTATCGCCACTATAACGACCACTATCACCACTATAACGGCCATTATCACCACTATAACAACCATTATCACCACTATAACAACTATTATCACCACTATAACAACGATTATCACCACTATAACGACCATTATCACAACTATAACAACCATTATCACCACTATAACGACCACTATCAACACTATAACCACCATTATCACCACTATAACAACCATTATCACCACTATAACGGCCATTATCACCACTATAGCGACCATTATCACCACTATAACCACCATTATCACCACTATAACAACCATTATCACCACTATATGGACCATTATCGCCACTATAACGACCACTATCACCACTATAACGGCCATTATCACCACTATAACGGCCATTATCACCACTATAGCGACCATTATCACCAGTAGAAGGACCATTATCAACGCTGTAATGACCATTATCACCACTATAACGACCACTATCACCACTATAACAACCATTATCACCACTATAACAACCATTATCACCACTATGAGGACCATTATCACCACTATAACAACCATTATCACCACTATAACGGCCATTATCACCACTATAACGGCCATTATCACCACTATAGCGACCATTATCACCAGTAGAAGGACCATTATCAACGCTGTAACGACCACTATCACCACTATAACAACCATTATCACCACTATAACGACCACTATCACCACTATAACAACCATCATCACTACTATAACGACCACTATCAACACTATAACCACCATTATCACCACTATAGCGACCATTATCACCACTATAACCACCATTATCACCACTATAACAACCATTATCACCACTATATGGACCATTATCGCCACTATAACGACCACTATCACCGCTATAACGGCCATTATCCCCACTATAGCGAGCATTATCAACACTATAACCTGCATTATCACTACTATATCAACCATTATCACCACTATACCGACCACTATCACCACTATAGCGACCATTATCACCAGTAGAAGGACCATTATCAACGCTGTAACGACCACTATCACCACTTTAACAACCATTATCACCACTATAACGACCACTATCACCACTATAACAACCATCATCACCACTATAACGACCACTATCAACACTATAACCACCATTATCACCACTATAGCGACCATTATCACCACTATAACCACCATTATCACCACTATAACAACCATTATCACCACTATATGGACCATTATCGCCACTATAACGACCACTATCACCGCTATAACGGCCATTATCCCCACTATAGCGAGCATTATCAACACTATAACCTGCATTATCACTACTATATCAACCATTATCACCACTATACCGACCACTATCACCACTATAACAATCATTATCACCACTATAACAACTATTATCACCACTATAACAACGATTATCACCACTATAACGACCATTATCACAACTATAACGACCATTATCAAAACTATAACGGCGATTATCACCACTGTAGCGACCATTGTCAGCACTATAACCACCATTATCACCACTATATTGACCATTCTCTCCACTAAAACGACCACTATCACCACTATAACAACCATTATCACCACTATAAGGACGTTTATCACCACTATAACGAACATTATCACCCCTATAACGACCATTATCACCACTAAAACGGCCATTATCACCACTATAGCGACGATTATCACCACTATAAGGACCATTATCGCCACTATAACAACCATTATCACCACTATAGCAACCATTATCACCACTATATGGACCATTATCACCACTATAACGACCACTATCATCACTATAACAACCATTATGACCACTATAACCACCACTATCACCACTTTAACGACCATTATCACCACTATAACGACCATTATCACCACTACAACGGCCATTATCACCACTATAGCGAGCATTATCAACACTATAACCACCATTATCACCACTATATCAACCATTATCACCACTATAACGACCACTATCACCACTATAACAACCATCATCACCACTATAATGACCACTATCACCACTATAACAACCATTATCACCACTATAACAACTATTATCACCACTATAACAACGATTATCACCACTATAACAACTATTATCACCACTATAACAACCATTATCACCACTATAACGACCATTATCACCATTATAACGACCATTATCACCACTATAACGGCCATTATCACCACTATAGCGACCATTATCACCACTATAACCACCATTATCACTACTATAACAATCATTATCACCACTATACGGACCATTATCGCCACTATAACGACCACTATCACCACTATAACGGCCATTATCACCACTATAGCGAGCATTATCAACACTATAACCTTCATTATTACTACTATATCAACCATTATCACCACTATACCGACCACTATCACCACTATAACAACCATTATCACCACTATAACAACTATTATCACCACTATAACAACGATTATCACCACTATAACGACCATTATCACCACTATAACAACTATTATCACCACTATAACAACCATTATCACCACTATAACCACCATTATCACCACTATAACGACCATTATCACCACTATAACGGCCATTATCACCACTATAGCGACCATTATCACCACTATAAGGACCATTATCGCCACTATAACAACCATTATCACCACTATAGCAACCATTATCACCACTATATGGACCATTACCACCACTATAACGACCACTATCATCACTATAACAACGATTATCACCACTATAACGACCATTATCACAACTATAACGACCATTATCACCAATATAACGGCCATTATCACCACTACAACGGCCATTATCACCACTATAGCGAGCATTATCAACACTATAACCACCATTATCACCACTATATCAACCATTATCACCACTATAACGACCACTATCACCACTATAACAACCATCATCACCACTATAACGACCACTATCACCACTATAACAACCATTATCACCACTATAACAACTATTATCACCACTATAACAACGATTATCACCACTATAACGACCATTATCACAACTATAACAACCATCATCACCACTATAACGACCACTATCAACACTATAACCACCATTATCACCACTATAACAACCATTATCACCACTATATGGACCATTATCACCACTATAACGGCCATTATCACCACTATAGAGACCATTATCACCACTATAAGGACCATTATCGCCACTATAACAACCATTATCACCACTATAGCAACCATTATCACCACTATATGGACCATTACCACCACTATAACGACCACTATCATCACTATAACAACCATTATGACCACTATAACCACCACTATCACCACTTTAACGACCATTATCACCACTATAACGACCATTATCACCACTACAACGGCCATTATCACCACTATAGCGAGCATTATCAACACTATAACCACCATTATCACCACTATATCAACCATTATCACCACTATAACGACCACTATCACCACTATAACAACCATCATCACCACTATAACGAGCACTATCACCACTATAACAACCATTATCACCACTATAACAACTATTATCACCACTATAACAACGATTATCACCACTATAACGACCATTATCACAACTATAACAACCATCATCACCACTATAACGACCACTATCAACACTATAACCACCATTATCACCACTATAACAACCATTATCACCACTATATGGACCATTATCACCACTATAACGACCACTATCACCACTATAACAACCATTATCACCACTATAACAACTATTATCACCACTATAACAACCATTATCACCACTATAACGACCAGTATCACCATTATAACGACCATTATCACCACTATAACGGCCATTATCACCACTATAGCGGCCATTATCACCACTATAAACACCATTATCACCACTATAACAATCATTATCACCACTATTTGGACCATTATCGCCACTATAACGACCACTATCACCACTATAACGGCCATTATCACCACTATAGCGAGCATTATCAACACTATAACCTTCATTATCACTACTATATCAACCATTATCACCACTATACCGACCACTATCACCACTATAACAACCATTATCACCACTATAACAACTATTATCACCACTATAACAACGATTATCACCACTATAACGACCATTATCACAACTATAACGACCATTATCACCACTATAACGGCCATTATCACCACTGTAGCGACCATTATCAGCACTATAACCACCATTATCACCACTATATTGACCATTCTCTCCACTAAAACGACCACTATCACCACTATAACAACCATTATCACCACTATAAGGACGTTTATCACCACTATAACGACCATTATCACCCATATAACGACCATTATCACCACTATAACGGCCATTATCACCACTATAGCGACCATTATCAGCACTATAACCACCATTATCACCACTATAACGACCACTGTCAACACTATAAGCACCACTATCACCACTATAACAACCATTACCACCACTATAACAACTATTATCACCACTATAACAACCATTATCACCACTATAACGACCATTATCACCATTATAACGACCGTTATCACCACTATAACGGCCATTATCACCACTATAGCGACCATTATCACCAGTAGAAGGACCATTATCAACGCTGTAATGACCATTATCACCACTATAACGACCACTATCACCACTATAACAACCATTATCACCACTATAACAACTATTATCACCACTATAACAACCATTATCACCACTATAACGACTATTATCACCATTATAACGACCATTATCACCACTATAACGGCCATTATCACCACTATAGCGACCATTATCACCAGTAGAAGGACCATTATCAACGCTGTAATGACCATTATCACCACTATAACGACCACTATCACCACTATAACAACCATTATCACCACTATAACAACTATTATCACCACTATAACAACCATTATCACCACTATAACGACCATTATCACCATTATAACGACCATTATCACCACTATAACGGCCATTATCACCACTATAGCGACCATTATCACCACTATAACCACCATTATCACCACTATAACAATCATTATCACCACTATACGGACCATTATCGCCACTATAACGACCACTATCACCACTATAACGGCCATTATCACCACTATAGCGAGCATTATCAACACTATAACCTTCATTATTACTACTATATCAACCATTATCACCACTATACCGACCACTATCACCACTATAACAACCATTATCACCAATATAACAACTATTATCACCACTATAACAACGATTATCACCACTATAACGACCATTATCACCACTATAACAACTATTATCACCACAATAACAACCATTATCACCACTATAACCACCATTATCACCACTATAACGACCATTATCACCACTATCACGGCCATTATCACCACTATAGCGACCATTATCACCACTATAAGGACCATTATCGCCACTATATCAACCATTATCACCACTATAGCAACCATTATCACCACTATAACGACCATTATCACCACTATAACGGCCATTATCACCACTATAGCGACCATTACCACCACTATAACGACCACTATCATCACTATAACAACCATTATGACCACTATAACCACCACTATCACCACTTTAACGACCATTATCACCACTATAACGACCATTATCACCACTACAACGGCCATTATCACCACTATAGCGAGCATTATCAACACTATAACCACCATTATCACCACTATATCAACCATTATCACCACTATAACGACCACTATCACCACTATAACAACCATCATCACCACTATAACGACCACTATCACCACTATAACAACCATTATCACCACTATAACAACTATTATCACCACTATAACAACGATTATCACCACTATAACGACCATTATCACAACTATAACAACCATCATCACCACTATAACGACCACTATCAACACTATAACCACCATTATCACCACTATAACAACCATTATCACCACTATATGGACCATTATCACCACTATAACGGCCATTATCACCACTATAGCGACCATTATCACCACTATAAGGACCATTATCGCCACTATAACAACCATTATCACCACTATAGCAACCATTATCACCACTATATGGACCATTACCACCACTATAACGACCACTATCATCACTATAACAACCATTATGACCACTATAACCACCACTATCACCACTTTAACGACCATTATCACCACTATAACGACCATTATCACCACTACAACGGCCATTATCACCACTATAGCGAGCATTATCAACACTATAACCACCATTATCACCACTATATCAACCATTATCACCACTATAACGACCACTATCACCACTATAACAACCATCATCACCACTATAACGAGCACTATCACCACTATAACAACCATTATCACCACTATAACAACTATTATCACCACTATAACAACGATTATCACCACTATAACGACCATTATCACAACTATAACAACCATCATCACCACTATAACGACCACTATCAACACTATAACCACCATTATCACCACTATAACAACCATTATCACCACTATATGGACCATTATCACCACTATAACGACCACTATCACCACTATAACAACCATTATCACCACTATAACAACTATTATCACCACTATAACAACCATTATCACCACTATAACGACCAGTATCACCATTATAACGACCATTATCACCACTATAACGGCCATTATCACCACTATAGCGGCCATTATCACCACTATAAACACCATTATCACCACTATAACAATCATTATCACCACTATTTGGACCATTATCGCCACTATAACGACCACTATCACCACTATAACGGCCATTATCACCACTATAGCGAGCATTATCAACACTATAACCTTCATTATCACTACTATATCAACCATTATCACCACTATACCGACCACTATCACCACTATAACAACCATTATCACCACTATAACAACTATTATCACCACTATAACAACGATTATCACCACTATAACGACCATTATCACAACTATAACGACCATTATCACCACTATAACGGCCATTATCACCACTGTAGCGACCATTATCAGCACTATAACCACCATTATCACCACTATATTGACCATTCTCTCCACTAAAACGACCACTATCACCACTATAACAACCATTATCACCACTATAAGGACGTTTATCACCACTATAACGACCATTATCACCCATATAACGACCATTATCACCACTATAACGGCCATTATCACCACTATAGCGACCATTATCAGCACTATAACCACCATTATCACCACTATAACGACCACTGTCAACACTATAAGCACCACTATCACCACTATAACAACCATTACCACCACTATAACAACTATTATCACCACTATACCAACCATTATCACCACTATAACGACCATTATCACCATTATAACGACCGTTATCACCACTATAACGGCCATTATCACCACTATAGCGACCATTATCACCAGTAGAAGGACCATTATCAACGCTGTAATGACCATTATCACCACTATAACGACCACTATCACCACTATAACAACCATTATCACCACTATAACAACTATTATCACCACTATAACAACCATTATCACCACTATAACGACTATTATCACCATTATAACGACCATTATCACCACTATAACGACCATTATCACCACTATAACAACCATTATCACCACTATAACGACCATTATCACCACTATAACGGCCATTATCACCACTAAAGCGACCATTATCACCACTATAACCACCATTATCACCACTATAACAACCATTATCACCACTATATGGACAATTATCGCCACTATAACGACCACTATCACCACTATAACGGCCATTATCACCACTATAACGGCCATTATCACCACTATAGCGACCATTATCACCAGTAGAAGGACCATTATCAACGCTGTAATGACCATTATCACCACTATAACGACCACTATCACCACTATAACAACCATTATCACCACTATAACAACTATTATCACCACTATAACAACCATTATCACCACTATAACGACCATTATCACCATTATAACGACCATTATCACCACTATAACGGCCATTATCACCACTATAGCGACCATTATCACCACTATAGCGACCATTATCACCACTATAAGGACCATTATCGCCACTATATCAACCATTATCACCACTATAGCAACCATTATCACCACTATAACGACCATTATCACCACTATAACGGCCATTATCACCACTATAGCGACCATTACCACCACTATAACGACCACTATCATCACTATAACAACCATTATGACCACTATAACCACCACTATCACCACTTTAACGACCATTATCACCACTATAACGACCATTATCACCACTACAACGGCCATTATCACCACTATAGCGAGCATTATCAACACTATAACCACCATTATCACCACTATATCAACCATTATCACCACTATACCGACCACTATCACCACTATAACAACCATCATCACCACTATAACGACCACTATCACCACTATAACAACCATTATCACCACTATAAGGACGTTTATCACCACTATAACGAACATTATCACCCCTATAACGACCATTATCACCACTAAAACGGCCATTATCACCACTATAGCGACGATTATCACCACTATAAGGACCATTATCGCCACTATAACAACCATTATCACCACTATAGCAACCATTATCACCACTATATGGACCATTATCACCACTATAACGACCACTATCATCACTATAACAACCATTATGACCACTATAACCACCACTATCACCACTTTAACGACCATTATCACCACTATAACGACCATTATCACCACTACAACGGCCATTATCACCACTATAGCGAGCATTATCAACACTATAACCACCATTATCACCACTATATCAACCATTATCACCACTATAACGACCACTATCACCACTATAACAACCATCATCACCACTATAACGACCACTATCACCACTATAACAACCATTATCACCACTATAACAACTATTATCACCACTATAACAACGATTATCACCACTATAACGACCATTATCACAACTGTAACAACCATTATCACCACTATAACGGCCATTATCACCACTATAACGACCACTGTCAACACTATAAGCACCACTATCACCACTATAACAACCATTACCACCACTATAACAACTATTATCACCACTATAACAACCATTATCACCACTATAACGACCATTATCACCATTATAACGACCGTTATCACCACTATAACGGCCATTATCACCACTATAGCGACCATTATCACCAGTAGAAGGACCATTATCAACGCTGTAATGACCATTATCACCACTATAACGACCACTATCACCACTATAACAACCATTATCACCACTATAACAACTATTATCACCACTATAACAACCATTATCACCACTATAACGACTATTATCACCATTATAACGACCATTATCACCACTATAACGGCCATTATCACCACTATAGCGACCATTATCACCAGTAGAAGGACCATTATCAACGCTGTAATGACCATTATCACCACTATAACGACCACTATCACCACTATAACAACCATTATCACCACTATAACAACTATTATCACCACTATAACAACCATTATCACCACTATAACGACCATTATCACCATTATAACGACCATTATCACCACTATAACGGCCATTATCACCACTATAGCGACCATTATCACCACTATAACCACCATTATCACCACTATAACAATCATTATCACCACTATACGGACCATTATCGCCACTATAACGACCACTATCACCACTATAACGGCCATTATCACCACTATAGCGAGCATTATCAACACTATAACCTTCATTATTACTACTATATCAACCATTATCACCACTATACCGACCACTATCACCACTATAACAACCATTATCACCACTATAACAACTATTATCACCACTATAACAACGATTATCACCACTATAACGACCATTATCACCACTATAACAACTATTATCACCACAATAACAACCATTATCACCACTCTAACCACCATTATCACCACTATAACGACCATTATCACCACTATAACGGCCATTATCACCACTATAGCGACCATTATCACCACTATAAGGACCATTATCGCCACTATATCAACCATTATCACCACTATAGCAACCATTATCACCACTATAACGACCATTATCACCACTATAACGGCCATTATCACCACTATAGCGACCATTACCACCACTATAACGACCACTATCATCACTATAACAACCATTATGACCACTATAACCACCACTATCACCACTTTAACGACCATTATCACCACTATAACGACCATTATCACCACTACAACGGCCATTATCACCACTATAGCGAGCATTATCAACACTATAACCACCATTATCACCACTATATCAACCATTATCACCACTATAACGACCACTATCACCACTATAACAACCATCATCACCACTATAACGACCACTATCACCACTATAACAACCATTATCACCACTATAACAACTATTATCACCACTATAACAACGATTATCACCACTATAACGACCATTATCACAACTATAACAACCATTATCACCACTATAACGACCACTATCAACACTATAACCACCATTATCACCACTATAACAACCATTATCACCACTATATGGACCATTATCACCACTATAACGACCACTATCACCACTATAACAACCATTATCACCACTATAACAACTATTATCACCACTATAACAACCATTATCACCACTATAACCACCATTATCACCACTATAACGACCATTATCACCACTATAACGGCCATTATCACCACTAAAGCGACCATTATCACCACTATAACCACCATTATCACCACTATAACAACCATTATCACCACTATATGGACCATTATCGCCACTATAACGACCACTATCACCACTATAACGGCCATTATCACCACTATAACGGCCATTATCACCACTATAGCGACCATTATCACCAGTAGAAGGACCATTATCAACGCTGTAATGACCATTATCACCACTATAACGACCACTATCACCACTATAACAACCATTATCACCACTATAACAACTATTATCACCACTATAACAACCATTATCACCACTATAACGACCATTATCACCATTATAACGACCATTATCACCACTATAACGGCCATTATCACCACTATAGCGACCATTATCACCACTATAGCGACCATTATCACCACTATAACCACCATTATCACTACTATAACAATCATTATCACCACTATACGGACCATTATCGCCACTATAACGACCACTATCACCACTATAACGGCCATTATCACCACTATAGCGAGCATTATCAACACTATAACCTTCATTATTACTACTATATCAACCATTATCACCACTATACCGACCACTATCACCACTATAACAACCATTATCACCACTATAACAACTATTATCACCACTATAACAACGATTATCACCACTATAACGACCATTATCACCACTATAACAACTATTATCACCACTATAACAACCATTATCACCACTATAACCACCATTATCACCACTATAACGACCATTATCACCACTATAACGGCCATTATCACCACTATAGCGACCATTATCACCACTATAAGGACCATTATCGCCACTATAACAACCATTATCACCACTATAGCAACCATTATCACCACTATATGGACCATTACCACCACTATAACGACCACTATCATCACTATAACAACCATTATGACCACTATAACCACCACTATCACCACTTTAACGACCATTATCACCACTATAACGACCATTATCACCACTACAACGGCCATTATCACCACTATAGCGAGCATTATCAACACTATAACCACCATTATCACCACTATATCAACCATTATCACCACTATAACGACCACTATCACCACTATAACAACCATCATCACCACTATAACGACCACTATCACCACTATAACAACCATTATCACCACTATAACAACTATTATCACCACTATAACAACGATTATCACCACTATAACGACCATTATCACAACTATAACAACCATCATCACCACTATAACGACCACTATCAACACTATAACCACCATTATCACCACTATAACAACCATTATCACCACTATATGGACCATTATCACCACTATAACGGCCATTATCACCACTATAGCGACCATTATCACCACTATAAGGACCATTATCGCCACTATAACAACCATTATCACCACTATAGCAACCATTATCACCACTATATGGACCATTACCACCACTATAACGACCACTATCATCACTATAACAACCATTATGACCACTATAACCACCACTATCACCACTTTAACGACCATTATCACCACTATAACGACCATTATCACCACTACAACGGCCATTATCACCACTATAGCGAGCATTATCAACACTATAACCACCATTATCACCACTATATCAACCATTATCACCACTATAACGACCACTATCACCACTATAACAACCATCATCACCACTATAACGACCACTATCACCACTATAACAACCATTATCACCACTATAACAACTATTATCACCACTATAACAACCATTATCACCACTATAACGACCAGTATCACCATTATAACGACCATTATCACCACTATAACGGCCATTATCACCACTATAGCGGCCATTATCACCACTATAAACACCATTATCACCACTATAACAATCATTATCACCACTATTTGGACCATTATCGCCACTATAACGACCACTATCACCACTATAACGGCCATTATCACCACTATAGCGAGCATTATCAACACTATAACCTTCATTATCACTACTATATCAACCATTATCACCACTATACCGACCACTATCACCACTATAACAACCATTATCACCACTATAACAACTATTATCACCACTATAACAACGATTATCACCACTATAACGACCATTATCACAACTATAACGACCATTATCACCACTATAACGGCCATTATCACCACTATAGCGAGCATTATCAACACTATAACCACCATTATCACCACTATATCAACCATTATCACCACTATAACGACCACTATCACCACTATAACAACCATCATCACCACTATAACGACCACTATCACCACTATAACAACCATTATCACCACTATAACAACTATTATCACCACTATAACAACGATTATCACCACTATAACGACCATTATCACAACTATAACAACCATCATCACCACTATAACGACCACTATCAACACTATAACCACCATTATCACCACTATAACAACCATTATCACCACTATATGGACCATTATCACCACTATAACGACCACTATCACCACTATAACAACCATTATGACCACTATAACCACCACTATCACCACTTTAACGACCATTATCACCACTATAACGACCATTATCACCACTACAACGGCCATTATCACCACTATAGCGAGCATTATCAACACTATAACCACCATTATCACCACTATATCAACCATTATCACCACTATAACGACCACTATCACCACTATAACAACCATCATCACCACTATAACGACCACTATCACCACTATAACAACCATTATCACCACTATAACAACTATTATCACCACTATAACAACGATTATCACCACTATAACGACCATTATCACAACTATAACAACCATCATCACCACTATAACGACCACTATCAACACTATAACCACCATTATCACCACTATAACAACCATTATCACCACTATATGGACCATTATCACCACTATAACGACCACTATCACCACTATAACAACCATTACCACCACTATAACAACTATTATCACCACTATAACAACCATTATCACCACTATAACGACCATTATCACCATTATAACGACCGTTATCACCACTATAACGGCCATTATCACCACTATAGCGACCATTATCACCAGTAGAAGGACCATTATCAACGCTGTAATGACCATTATCACCACTATAACGACCACTATCACCACTATAACAACCATTATCACCACTATAACAACTATTATCACCACTATAACAACCATTATCACCACTATAACGACCATTATCACCATTATAACGACCATTATCACCACTATAACGGCCATTATCACCACTATAGCGACCATTATCACCACTATAACCACCATTATCACCACTATAACAATCATTATCACCACTATACGGACCATTATCGCCACTATAACGACCACTATCACCACTATAACGGCCATTATCACCACTATAGCGAGCATTATCAACACTATAACCTTCATTATTACTACTATATCAACCATTATCACCACTATACCGACCACTATCACCACTATAACAACCATTATCACCACTATAACAACTATTATCACCACTATAACAACGATTATCACCACTATAACGACCATTATCACCACTATAACAACTATTATCACCACAATAACAACCATTATCACCACTATAACCACCATTATCACCACTATAACGACCATTATCACCACTATAACGGCCATTATCACCACTATAGCGACCATTATCACCACTATAAGGACCATTATCGCCACTATATCAACCATTATCACCACTATAGCAACCATTATCACCACTATAACGACCATTATCACCACTATAACGGCCATTATCACCACTATAGCGACCATTACCACCACTATAACGACCACTATCATCACTATAACAACCATTATGACCACTATAACCACCACTATCACCACTTTAACGACCATTATCACCACTATAACGACCATTATCACCACTACAACGGCCATTATCACCACTATAGCGAGCATTATCAACACTATAACCACCATTATCACCACTATATCAACCATTATCACCACTATAACGACCACTATCACCACTATAACAACCATCATCACCACTATAACGACCACTATCACCACTATAACAACCATTATCACCACTATAACAACTATTATCACCACTATAACAACGATTATCACCACTATAACGACCATTATCACAACTATAACAACCATTATCACCACTATAACGACCACTATCAACACTATAACCACCATTATCACCACTATAACAACCATTATCACCACTATATGGACCATTATCACCACTATAACGACCACTATCACCACTATAACAACCATTATCACCACTATAACAACTATTATCACCACTATAACAACCATTATCACCACTATAACCACCATTATCACCACTATAACGACCATTATCACCACTATAACGGCCATTATCACCACTAAAGCGACCATTATCACCACTATAACCACCATTATCACCACTATAACAACCATTATCACCACTATATGGACCATTATCGCCACTATAACGACCACTATCACCACTATAACGGCCATTATCACCACTATAACGGCCATTATCACCACTATAGCGACCATTATCACCAGTAGAAGGACCATTATCAACGCTGTAATGACCATTATCACCACTATAACGACCACTATCACCACTATAACAACCATTATCACCACTATAACAACTATTATCACCACTATAACAACCATTATCACCACTATAACGACCATTATCACCATTATAACGACCATTATCACCACTATAACGGCCATTATCACCACTATAGCGACCATTATCACCACTATAGCGACCATTATCACCACTATAAGGACCATTATCGCCACTATATCAACCATTATCACCACTATAGCAACCATTATCACCACTATAACGACCATTATCACCACTATAACGGCCATTATCACCACTATAGCGACCATTACCACCACTATAACGACCACTATCATCACTATAACAACCATTATGACCACTATAACCACCACTATCACCACTTTAACGACCATTATCACCACTATAACGACCATTATCACCACTACAACGGCCATTATCACCACTATAGCGAGCATTATCAACACTATAACCACCATTATCACCACTATATCAACCATTATCACCACTATACCGACCACTATCACCACTATAACAATCATTATCACCACTATAACAACTATTATCACCACTATAACAACGATTATCACCACTATAACGACCATTATCACAACTATAACGACCATTATCAAAACTATAACGGCGATTATCACCACTGTAGCGACCATTATCAGCACTATAACCACCATTATCACCACTATATTGACCATTCTCTCCACTAAAACGACCACTATCACCACTATAACAACCATTATCACCACTATAAGGACGTTTATCACCACTATAACGAACATTATCACCCCTATAACGACCATTATCACCACTAAAACGGCCATTATCACCACTATAGCGACGATTATCACCACTATAAGGACCATTATCGCCACTATAACAACCATTATCACCACTATAGCAACCATTATCACCACTATATGGACCATTATCACCACTATAACGACCACTATCATCACTATAACAACCATTATGACCACTATAACCACCACTATCACCACTTTAACGACCATTATCACCACTATAACGACCATTATCACCACTACAACGGCCATTATCACCACTATAGCGAGCATTATCAACACTATAACCACCATTATCACCACTATATCAACCATTATCACCACTGTAACGACCACTATCACCACTATAACAACCATCATCACCACTATAACGACCACTATCACCACTATAACAACCATTATCACCACTATAACAACTATTATCACCACTATAACAACGATTATCACCACTATAACGACCATTATCACAACTATAACAACCATTATCACCACTATAACGGCCATTATCACCACTGTAGCGACCATTATCAGCACTATAACCACCATTATCACCACTATATTGACCATTCTCTCCACTAAAACGACCACTATCACCACTATAACAACCATTATCAAAACTATAACGACCACTATCACCACTATAACAACCATCATCACCACTATAACGACCACTATCACCACTATAACAACCATTATCACCACTATAACAACTATTATCACCACTATAACAACGATTATCACCACTATAACGACCATTATCACAACTATAACGACCATTATCACCAATATAACGGCCATTATCACCACTGTAGCGACCATTATCAGCACTATAACCACCATTATCACCACTATAACGACCACTATCAACACTATAACCACCATTATCACCACTATAACAACCATTATCACCACTATATGGACCATTATCACCACTATAACGACCACTATCACCACTATAACGGCCATTATCACCACTATAGCGAGCATTATCAACACTATAACCTTCATTATCACTACTATATCAACCATTATCACCACTATACCGACCACTATCACCACTATAACAACCATTATCACCACTATAACGGCCATTATCACCACTATAACGACCATTATCACCACTATAACGGCCATTATCACCACTATAGCGACCATTATCACCAGTAGAAGGACCATTATCAACGCTGTATTGACCATTATCACCACTATAACGACCACTATCACCACTATAACAACCATTATCACCACTATAACAACTATTATCACCACTATAACAACCATTATCACCACTATAACGACCATTATCACCATTATGACGACCATTATCACCACTATAACGGCCATTATCACCACTATAGCGACCATTATCACCACTATAACCACCATTATCACCACTATAACAATCATTATCACCACTATATGGACCATTATCGCCACTATAACGACCACTATCACCTCTATAACAACCATTATCACCACTATAACGACCACTATCACCACTATAACAACCATCATCACCACTATAACGACCACTATCACCACTATAACAACCATTATCACCACTATAACAACTATTATCACCACTATAACAACGATTATCACCACTCTAACGACCATTATCACAACTATAACGACCATTATCACCAATATAACGGCCATTATCACCACTGTAGCGACCATTATCAGCACTATAACCACCATTATCACCACTATAACGACCACTATCAACACTATAACCACCATTATCACCACTATAACCACCATTATCACCACTATAACAATCATTATCACCACTATATGGACCATTATCGCCACTATAACGACCACTATCACCTCTATAACAACCATTATCACCACTATAACGACCACTATCACCACTATAACAACCATCATCACCACTATAACGACCACTATCACCACTATAACAACCATTATCACCACTATAACAACTATTATCACCACTATAACAACGATTATCACCACTCTAACGACCATTATCACAACTATAACGACCATTATCACCAATATAACGGCCATTATCACCACTGTAGCGACCATTATCAGCACTATAACCACCATTATCACCACTATAACGACCACTATCAACACTATAACCACCATTATCACCACTATAACAACCATTATCACCACTATATGGACCATTATCACCACTATAACGACCACTATCACCACTATAACAACCATTATCACCACTATAACAACTATTATCACCACTATAACAACCATTATCACCACTATAACGACCAGTATCACCATTATAACGACCATTATCACCACTATAACGGCCATTATCACCACTATAGCGAGCATTATCACCACTATAACGGCCATTATCACCACTATAGCGACCACTATCACCACTATAACAACCATTATCACCACTATAACAACTATTATCACCACTATAACAACGATTATCACCACTATAACGACCATTATCACAACTATAACGACCATTATCACCACTATAACGGCCATTATCACCACTGTAGCGACCATTATCAGCACTATAACCACCATTATCACCACTATATTGACCATTCTCTCCACTAAAACGACCACTATCACCACTATAACAACCATTATCACCACTATAAGGACGTTTATCACCACTATAACGACCATTATCACCCCTATAACGACCATTATCACCACTATAACGGCCATTATCACCACTATAGCGACCATTATCAGCACTATAACCACCATTATCACCACTATAACGACCACTGTCAACACTATAAGCACCACTATCACCACTATAACAACCATTACCACCACTATAACAACTATTATCACCACTATAACAACCATTATCACCACTATAACGACCATTATCACCATTATAACGACCGTTATCACCACTATAACGGCCATTATCACCACTATAGCGACCATTATCACCAGTAGAAGGACCATTATCAACGCTGTAATGACCATTATCACCACTATAACGACCACTATAACCACTATAACAACCATTATCACCACTATAACAACTATTATCACCACTATAACAACCATTATCACCACTATAACGACCATTATCACCATTATAACGACCATTATCACCACTATAACGGCCATTATCACCACTATAGCGACCATTATCACCACTATAACCACCATTATCACTACTATAACAATCATTATCACCACTATACGGACCATTATCGCCACTATAACGACCACTATCACCACTATAACGGCCATTATCACCACTATAGCGAGCATTATCAACACTATAACCTTCATTATTACTACTATATCAACCATTATCACCACTATACCGACCACTATCACCACTATAACAACCATTATCACCACTATAACAACTATTATCACCACTATAACAACGATTATCACCACTATAACGACCATTATCACCACTATAACAACTATTATCACCACTATAACAACCATTATCACCACTATAACCACCATTATCACCACTATAACGACCATTATCACCACTATAACGGCCATTATCACCACTATAGCGACCATTATCACCACTATAAGGACCATTATCGCCACTATAACAACCATTATCACCACTATAGCAACCATTATCACCACTATATGGACCATTACCACCACTATAACGACCACTATCATCACTATAACAACCATTATGACCACTATAACCACCACTATCACCACTTTAACGACCATTATCACCACTATAACGACCATTATCACCACTACAACGGCCATTATCACCACTATAGCGAGCATTATCAACACTATAACCACCATTATCACCACTATATCAACCATTATCACCACTATAACGACCACTATCACCACTATAACAACCATCATCACCACTATAACGACCACTATCACCACTATAACAACCATTATCACCACTATAACAACTATTATCACCACTATAACAACGATTATCACCACTATAACGACCATTATCACAACTATAACAACCATCATCACCACTATAACGACCACTATCAACACTATAACCACCATTATCACCACTATAACAACCATTATCACCACTATATGGACCATTATCACCACTATAACGGCCATTATCACCACTATAGCGACCATTATCACCACTATAAGGACCATTATCGCCACTATAACAACCATTATCATCACTATAGCAACCATTATCACCACTATATGGACCATTACCACCACTATAACGACCACTATCATCACTATAACAACCATTATGACCACTATAACCACCACTATCACCACTTTAACGACCATTATCACCACTATAACGACCATTATCACCACTACAACGGCCATTATCACCACTATAGCGAGCATTATCAACACTATAACCACCATTATCACCACTATATCAACCATTATCACCACTATAACGACCACTATCACCACTATAACAACCATCATCACCACTATAACGACCACTATCACCACTATAACAACCATTATCACCACTATAACAACTATTATCACCACTATAACAACGATTATCACCACTATAACGACCATTATCACAACTATAACAACCATCATCACCACTATAACGACCACTATCAACACTATAACCACCATTATCACCACTATAACAACCATTATCACCACTATATGGACCATTATCACCACTATAACGACCACTATCACCACTATAACAACCATTATCACCACTATAACAACTATTATCACCACTATAACAACCATTATCACCACTATAACGACCAGTATCACCATTATAACGACCATTATCACCACTATAACGGCCATTATCACCACTATAGCGGCCATTATCACCACTATAAACACCATTATCACCACTATAACAATCATTATCACCACTATTTGGACCATTATCGCCACTATAACGACCACTATCACCACTATAACGGCCATTATCACCACTATAGCGAGCATTATCAACACTATAACCTTCATTATCACTACTATATCAACCATTATCACCACTATACCGACCACTATCACCACTATAACAACTATTATCACCACTATAACAACTATTATCACCACTATAACAACGATTATCACCACTATAACGACCATTATCACAACTATAACGACCATTATCACCACTATAACGGCCATTATCACCACTGTAGCGACCATTATCAGCACTATAACCACCATTATCACCACTATATTGACCATTCTCTCCACTAAAACGACCACTATCACCACTATAACAACCATTATCACCACTATAAGGACGTTTATCACCACTATAACGACCATTATCACCCATATAACGACCATTATCACCACTATAACGGCCATTATCACCACTATAGCGACCATTATCAGCACTATAACCACCATTATCACCACTATAACGACCACTGTCAACACTATAAGCACCACTATCACCACTATAACAACCATTACCACCACTATAACAACTATTATCACCACTATAACAACCATTATCACCACTATAACGACCATTATCACCATTATAACGACCGTTATCACCACTATAACGGCCATTATCACCACTATAGCGACCATTATCACCAGTAGAAGGACCATTATCAACGCTGTAATGACCATTATCACCACTATAACGACCACTATCACCACTATAACAACCATTATCACCACTATAACAACTATTATCACCACTATAACAACCATTATCACCACTATAACGACTATTATCACCATTATAACGACCATTATCACCACTATAACGGCCATTATCACCACTATAGCGACCATTATCACCAGTAGAAGGACCATTATCAACGCTGTAATGACCATTATCACCACTATAACGACCACTATCACCACTATAACGACCATTATCACCATTATAACGACCATTATCACCACTATAACGGCCATTATCACCACTATAGCGACCATTATCACCACTATAACCACCATTATCACCACTATAACAATCATTATCACCACTATACGGACCATTATCGCCACTATAACGACCACTATCACCACTATAACGGCCATTATCACCACTATAGCGAGCATTATCAACACTATAACCTTCATTATTACTACTATATCAACCATTATCACCACTATACCGACCACTATCACCACTATAACAACCATTATCACCACTATAACAACTATTATCACCACTATAACAACGATTATCACCACTATAACGACCATTATCACCACTATAACAACTATTATCACCACAATAACAACCATTATCACCACTATAACCACCATTATCACCACTATAACGACCATTATCACCACTATAACGGCCATTATCACCACTATAGCGACCATTATCACCACTATAAGGACCATTATCGCCACTATATCAACCATTATCACCACTATAGCAACCATTATCACCACTATAACGACCATTATCACCACTATAACGGCCATTATCACCACTATAGCGACCATTACCACCACTATAACCGCCACTATCATCACTATAACAACCATTATGACCACTATAACCACCACTATCACCACTTTAACGACCATTATCACCACTATAACGACCATTATCACCACTACAACGGCCATTATCACCACTATAGCGAGCATTATCAACACTATAACCACCATTATCACCACTATATCAACCATTATCACCACTATAACGACCACTATCACCACTATAACAACCATCATCACCACTATAACGACCACTATCACCACTATAACAACCATTATCACCACTATAACAACTATTATCACCACTATAACAACGATTATCACCACTATAACGACCATTATCACAACTATAACAACCATTATCACCACTATAACGACCACTATCAACACTATAACCACCATTATCACCACTATAACAACCATTATCACCACTATATGGACCATTATCACCACTATAACGACCACTATCACCACTATAACAACCATTATCACCACTATAACAACTATTATCACCACTATAACAACCATTATCACCACTATAACCACCATTATCACCACTATAACGACCATTATCACCACTATAACGGCCATTATCACCACTAAAGCGACCATTATCACCACTATAACCACCATTATCACCACTATAACAACCATTATCACCACTATATGGACCATTATCGCCACTATAACGACCACTATCACCACTATAACGGCCATTATCACCACTATAACGGCCATTATCACCACTATAGCGACCATTTTCACCAGTAGAAGGACCATTATCAACGCTGTAATGACCATTATCACCACTATAACGACCACTATCACCACTATAACAACCATTATCACCACTATAACAACTATTATCACCACTATAACAACCATTATCACCACTATAACGACCATTATCACCATTATAACGACCATTATCACCACTATAACGGCCATTATCACCACTATAGCGACCATTATCACCACTATAGCGACCATTATCACCACTATAAGGACCATTATCGCCACTATATCAACCATTATCACCACTATAGCAACCATTATCACCACTATATGGACCATTATCACCACTATAACGACCACTATCACCACTATAACAACCATTATCACCACTATAACAACCATCATCACCACTATAACGACCACTATCACCACTATAACAACCATTATCACCACTATAACAACTATTATCACCACTATAACAACGATTATCACCACTATAACGACCATTATCACAACTATAACAACCATTATCACCACTATAACGACCACTATCAACACTATAACCACCATTATCACCACTATAACAACCATTATCACCACTATATGGACCATTATCACCACTATAACGACCACTATCACCACTATAACAACCATTATCACCACTATAACAACTATTATCACCACTATAACAACGATTATCACCACTATAACGACCACTATCACCACTATAACAACCATTATCACCACTATAACGACCACTATCACCACTATAACAACCATCATCACCACTATAACGACCACTATCACCACTATAACAACCATTATCACCACTATAACAACTAGTATCACCACTATAACAACGATTATCACCACTATAACGACCATTATCACAACTATAACGACCATTATCACCAATATAACGGCCATTATCACCACTGTAGCGACCATTATCAGCACTATAACCACCATTATCACCACTATAACGACCACTATCAACACTATAACCACCATTATCACCACTATAGCGACCATTATCACCACTATAACCACCATTATCACCACTATAACAACCATTATCACCACTATATGGACCATTATCGCCACTATAACGACCACTATCACCGCTATAACGGCCATTATCACCACTATAGCGAGCATTATCAACACTATAACCTGCATTATCACTACTATATCAACCATTATCACCACTATACCGACCACTATCACCACTATAACAATCATTATCACCACTATAACAACTATTATCACCACTATAACAACGATTATCACCACTATAACGACCATTATCACAACTATAACGACCATTATCAAAACTATAACGGCCATTATCACCACTGTAGCGACCATTATCAGCACTATAACCACCATTATCACCACTATATTGACCATTCTCTCCACTAAAACGACCACTATCACCACTATAACAACCATTATCACCACTATAAGGACGTTTATCACCACTATAACGAACATTATCACCCCTATAACGACCATTATCACCACTAAAACGGCCATTATCACCACTATAGCGACGATTATCACCACTATAAGGACCATTATCGCCACTATAACAACCATTATCACCACTATAGCAACCATTATCACCACTATATGGACCATTATCACCACTATAACGACCACTATCATCACTATAACAACCATTATGACCACTATAACCACCACTATCACCACTTTAACGACCATTATCACCACTATAACGACCATTATCACCACTACAACGGCCATTATCACCACTATAGCGAGCATTATCAACACTATAACCACCATTATCACCACTATATCAACCATTATCACCACTATAACGACCACTATCACCACTATAACAACCATCATCACCACTATAACGACCACTATCACCACTATAACAACCATTATCAACTCTATAACAACTATTATCACCACTATAACAACCATTATCACCACTATAACCACCATTATCACCACTATAACGACCATTATCACCACTATAACGGCCATTATCACCACTATAGCGACCATTATCACCACTATAACTACCATTATCACCACTATAACAACCATTATCACCACTATATGGACCATTATCGCCACTATAACAACCACTATCACCACTATAACGGCCATTATCACCACTATAGCGAGCATTATCAACACTATAACCTTCATTATCACTACTATATCAACCATTATCACCACTATACCGACCACTATCACCACTATAACAACCATTATCACCACTATAACAACTATTATCACCACTATAACAACGATTATCACCACTATAACGACCATTATCACAACTATAACGACCATTATCACCACTATAACGGCCATTATCACCACCGTAGCGACCATTATCAGCACTATAACCACCATTATCACCACTATATTGACCATTCTCTCCACTAAAACGACCACTATCACCACTATAACAACCATTATCACCACTATAAGGACGTTTATCACCACTATAACGACCATTATCACCCCTATAACGACCATTATCACCACTATAACGGCCATTATCACCACAATAGCGACCATTATCAGCACTATAACCACCATTATCACCACTATAAGGACCACTATCAACACTATAACCACCATTATCACCACTATATGGACCATTATCACCACTATAACAACCATTATCACCACTATAACGGGCATTATCACCACTATAACGACCATTATCACCACTATAACGGCCATTATCACCACTATAACGGCCATTATCACCACTATAGCGACCATTATCACCAGTAGAAGGACCATTGTCACTACTATAACGACCACTATCACCACTATAACGACCACTATCACCACTATAACAACCATTATCACCACTATAACGACCACTATCACCACTATAACAACCATCATCACCACTATAACGACCACTATCACCACTATAACAACCATTATCACCACTATAACAACTATTATCACCACTATAACAACGATTATCACCACTATAACGACCATTATCACAACTATAACAACCATTATCACCACTATAACGGCCATTATCACCACTATAGCGACCATTATCAGCACTATAACCACCATTATCACCACTATAACGACCACTATCAACACTATAACCACCATTATCACCACTATATGGACCATTATCACCACTATAACGACCACTATCATCACTATAACAACCATTATCACCACTATAAGGACCATTATCGCCACTATAACAACCATTATCACCACTGTAGCAACCATTATCACCACTATATGGACCATTATCACCACTATAACGACCATTATCATCACTATAACAACCATTATGACCACTATAACCACCACTATCACCACTTTAACAACCATTATCACCACTATAACGACCATTATCACCACTATAACGGCCATTATCACCACTATAACGACCATTATCAACACTATAACCACCATTATCACCACTATATCAATAATTATCACCTGTAGAAGGACCATTATCAACGCTGTAATGACCATTATCACCACTATAACGACCACTATCACCACTATAACAACCATTATCACCACTATAACAACTATTATCACCACTATAACAACCATTATCACCACTATAACGACCATTATCACCATTATAACGACCATTATCACCACTATAACGGCCATTATCACCACTATAGCGACCATTATCACCACTATAACCACCATTATCACCACTATAACAATCATTATCACCACTATACGGACCATTATCGCCACTATAACGACCACTATCACCACTATAACGGCCATTATCACCACTATAGCGAGCATTATCAACACTATAACCTTCATTATTACTACTATATCAACCATTATCACCACTATACCGACCACTATCACCACTATAACAACCATTATCACCACTATAACAACTATTATCACCACTATAACAACGATTATCACCACTATAACGACCATTATCACCACTATAACAACTATTATCACCACTATAACAACCATTATCACCACTATAACCACCATTATCACCACTATAACGACCATTATCACCACTATAACGGCCATTATCACCACTATAGCGACCATTATCACCAGTAGAAGGACCATTATCAACGCTGTAATGACCATTATCACCACTATAACGACCACTATCACCACTATAACAACCATTATCACCACTATAACAACCATTATCACCACTATGAGGACCATTATCACCACTATAACAACCATTATCACCACTATAACGGCCATTATCACCACTATAACGGCCATTATCACCACTATAGCGACCATTATCACCAGTAGAAGGACCATTATCAACGCTGTAATGACCATTATCACCACTATAACGACCACTATCACCACTATAACAACCATTATCACCACTATAACGACCACTATCACCACTATAACAACCATCATCACCACTATAACGACCACTATCACCACTATAACAACCATTATCACCACTATAACAACTATTATCACCACTATCACAACGATTATCACCACTATAACGACCATTATCACAACTATAACGACCATTATCACCAATATAACGGCCATTATCACCACTGTAGCGACCATTATCAGCACTATAACCACCATTATCACCACTATAACGACCACTATCAACACTATAACCACCATTATCACCACTATAGCGACCATTATCACCACTATAACCACCATTATCACCACTATAACAACCATTATCACCACTATATGGACCATTATCGCCACTATAACGACCACTATCACCGCTATAACGGCCATTATCACCACTATAGCGAGCATTATCAACACTATAACCTGCATTATCACTACTATATCAACCATTATCACCACTATACCGACCACTATCACCACTATAACAATCATTATCACCACTATAACAACTATTATCACCACTATAACAACGATTATCACCACTATAACGACCATTATCACAACTATAACGACCATTATCAAAACTATAACGGCCATTATCACCACTGTAGCGACCATTATCAGCACTATAACCACCATTATCACCACTATATTGACCATTCTCTCCACTAAAACGACCACTATCACCACTATAACAACCATTATCACCACTATAAGGACGTTTATCACCACTATAACGAACATTATCACCCCTATAACGACCATTATCACCACTAAAACGGCCATTATCACCACTATAGCGACGATTATCACCACTATAAGGACCACTATCACCACTTTAACGACCATTATCACCACTATAACGACCATTATCACCACTACAACGGCCATTATCACCACTATAGCGAGCATTATCAACACTATAACCACCATTATCACCACTATATCAACCATTATCACCACTATAACGACCACTATCACCACTATAACAACCATCATCACCACTATAACGACCACTATCACCACTATAACAACCATTATCACCACTATAACAACTATTATCACCACTATAACAACGATTATCACCACTATAACGACCATTATCACAACTATAACAACCATTATCACCACTATAACGACCACTATCAACACTATAACCACCATTATCACCACTATAACAACCATTATCACCACTATATGGACCATTATCACCACTATAACGACCACTATCACCACTATAACAACCATTATCACCACTATAACAACTATTATCACCACTATAACAACCATTATCACCACTATAACCACCATTATCACCACTATAACGACCATTATCACCACTATAACGGCCATTATCACCACTAAAGCGACCATTATCACCACTATAACCACCATTATCACCACTATAACAACCATTATCACCACTATATGGACCATTATCACCACTATAACAACCATTATCACCACTATAACGGCCATTATCACCACTATAACGGCCATTATCACCACTATAGCGACCATTATCACCAGTAGAAGGACCATTATCAACGCTGTAATGACCATTATCACCACTATAACGACCACTATCAACACTATAACAACCATTATCACCACTATAACAACCATTATCACCACTATAACGACCACTATCACCACTATAACAACCATCATCACCACTATAACGACCACTATCACCACTATAACAACCATTATCACCACTATAACAACTATTATCACCACTATCACAACGATTATCACCACTATAACGACCATTATCACAACTATAACGACCATTATCACCAATATAACGGCCATTATCACCACTGTAGCGACCATTATCAGCACTATAACCACCATTATCACCACTATAACGACCACTATCAACACTATAACCACCATTATCACCACTATAGCGACCATTATCACCACTATAACCACCATTATCACCACTATAACAACCATTATCACCACTATATGGACCATTATCGCCACTATAACGACCACTATCACCGCTATAACGGCCATTATCACCACTATAGCGAGCATTATCAACACTATAACCTGCATTATCACTACTATATCAACCATTATCACCACTATACCGACCACTATCACCACTATAACAATCATTATCACCACTATAACAACTATTATCACCACTATAACAACGATTATCACCACTATAACGACCATTATCACAACTATAACGACCATTATCAAAACTATAACGGCCATTATCACCACTGTAGCGACCATTATCAGCACTATAACCACCATTATCACCACTATATTGACCATTCTCTCCACTAAAACGACCACTATCACCACTATAACAACCATTATCACCACTATAAGGACGTTTATCACCACTATAACGAACATTATCACCCCTATAACGACCATTATCACCACTAAAACGGCCATTATCACCACTATAGCGACGATTATCACCACTATAAGGACCACTATCACCACTTTAACGACCATTATCACCACTATAACGACCATTATCACCACTACAACGGCCATTATCACCACTATAGCGAGCATTATCAACACTATAACCACCATTATCACCACTATATCAACCATTATCACCACTATAACGACCACTATCACCACTATAACAACCATCATCACCACTATAACGACCACTATCACCACTATAACAACCATTATCACCACTATAACAACTATTATCACCACTATAACAACGATTATCACCACTATAACGACCATTATCACAACTATAACAACCATTATCACCACTATAACGACCACTATCAACACTATAACCACCATTATCACCACTATAACAACCATTATCACCACTATATGGACCATTATCACCACTATAACGACCACTATCACCACTATAACAACCATTATCACCACTATAACAACTATTATCACCACTATAACAACCATTATCACCACTATAACCACCATTATCACCACTATAACGACCATTATCACCACTATAACGGCCATTATCACCACTAAAGCGACCATTATCACCACTATAACCACCATTATCACCACTATAACAACCATTATCACCACTATATGGACCATTATCGCCACTATAACGACCACTATCACCACTATAACGGTCATTATCACCACTATAACGGCCATTATCACCACTATAGCGACCATTATCACCAGTAGAAGGACCATTATCAACGCTGTAATGACCATTATCACCACTATAACGACCACTATCAACACTATAACAACCATTATCACCACTATAACAACCATTATCACCACTATGAGGACCATTATCACCACTATAACAACCATTATCACCACTATAACGGCCATTATCACCACTATAACGGCCATTATCACCACTATAGCGACCATTATCACCAGTAGAAGGACCATTATCAACGCTGTAATGACCATTATCACCACTATAACGACCACTATCACCACTATAACAACCATTATCACCACTATAACGACCACTATCACCACTATAACAACCATCATCACCACTATAACGACCACTATCACCACTATAACAACCATTATCACCACTATAACAACTAGTATCACCACTATAACAACGATTATCACCACTATAACGACCATTATCACAACTATAACGACCATTATCACCAATATAACGGCCATTATCACCACTGTAGCGACCATTATCAGCACTATAACCACCATTATCACCACTATAACGACCACTATCAACACTATAACCACCATTATCACCACTATAGCAACCATTATCACCACTATAACCACCATTATCACCACTATAACAACCATTATCACCACTATATGGACCATTATCGCCACTATAACGACCACTATCACCGCTATAACGGCCATTATCACCACTATAGCGAGCATTATCAACACTATAACCTGCATTATCACTACTATATCAACCATTATCACCACTATACCGACCACTATCACCACTATAACAATCATTATCACCACTATAACAACTATTATCACCACTATAACAACGATTATCACCACTATAACGACCATTATCACAACTATAACGACCATTATCAAAACTATAACGGCCATTATCACCACTGTAGCGACCATTATCAGCACTATAACCACCATTATCACCACTATATTGACCATTCTCTCCACTAAAACGACCACTATCACCACTATAACAACCATTATCACCACTATAAGGACGTTTATCACCACTATAACGAACATTATCACCCCTATAACGACCATTATCACCACTAAAACGGCCATTATCACCACTATAGCGACGATTATCACCACTATAAGGACCATTATCGCCACTATAACAACCATTATCACCACTATAGCAACCATTATCACCACTATATGGACCATTATCACCACTATAACGACCACTATCATCACTATAACAACCATTATGACCACTATAACCACCACTATCACCACTTTAACGACCATTATCACCACTATAACGACCATTATCACCACTACAACGGCCATTATCACCACTATAGCGAGCATTATCAACACTATAACCACCATTATCACCACTATATCAACCATTATCACCACTATAACGACCACTATCACCACTATAACAACCATCATCACCACTATAACGACCACTATCACCACTATAACAACCATTATCAACTCTATAACAACTATTATCACCACTATAACAACCATTATCACCACTATAACCACCATTATCGCCACTATAACGACCATTATCACCACTATAACGGCCATTATCACCACTATAGCGACCATTATCACCACTATAACTACCATTATCACCACTATAACAACCATTATCACCACTATATGGACCATTATCGCCACTATAACAACCACTATCACCACTATAACGGCCATTATCACCACTATAGCGAGCATTATCAACACTATAACCTTCATTATCACTACTATATCAACCATTATCACCACTATACCGACCACTATCACCACTATAACAACCATTATCACCACTATAACAACTATTATCACCACTATAACAACGATTATCACCACTATAACGACCATTATCACAACTATAACGACCATTATCACCACTATAACGGCCATTATCACCACCGTAGCGACCATTATCAGCACTATAACCACCATTATCACCACTATATTGACCATTCTCTCCACTAAAACGACCACTATCACCACTATAACAACCATTATCACCACTATAAGGACGTTTATCACCACTATAACGACCATTATCACCCCTATAACGACCATTATCACCACTATAACGGCCATTATCACCACAATAGCGACCATTATCAGCACTATAACCACCATTATCACCACTATAAGGACCACTATCAACACTATAACCACCATTATCACCACTATATGGACCATTATCACCACTATAACAACCATTATCACCACTATAACGGGCATTATCACCACTATAACGACCATTATCACCACTATAACGGCCATTATCACCACTATAACGGCCATTATCACCACTATAGCGACCATTATCACCAGTAGAAGGACCATTGTCACTACTATAACGACCACTATCACCACTATAACGACCACTATCACCACTATAACAACCATTATCACCACTATAACGACCACTATCACCACTATAACAACCATCATCACCACTATAACGACCACTATCACCACTATAACAACCATTATCACCACTATAACAACTATTATCACCACTATAACAACGATTATCACCACTATAACGACCATTATCACAACTATAACAACCATTATCACCACTATAACGGCCATTATCACCACTATAGCGACCATTATCAGCACTATAACCACCATTATCACCACTATAACGACCACTATCAACACTATAACCACCATTATCACCACTATATGGACCATTATCACCACTATAACGACCACTATCAACACTATAACAACCATTATCACCACTATAACAACCATTATCACCACTATGAGGACCATTATCACCACTATAACAACCATTATCACCACTATAACGGCCATTATCACCACTATAACGGCCATTATCACCACTATAGCGACCATTATCACCAGTAGAAGGACCATTATCAACGCTGTAATGACCATTATCACCACTATAACGACCACTATCACCACTATAACAACCATTATCACCACTATAACGACCACTATCACCACTATAACAACCATCATCACCACTATAACGACCACTATCACCACTATAACAACCATTATCACCACTATAACAACTAGTATCACCACTATAACAACGATTATCACCACTATAACGACCATTATCACAACTATAACGACCATTATCACCAATATAACGGCCATTATCACCACTGTAGCGACCATTATCAGCACTATAACCACCATTATCACCACTATAACGACCACTATCAACACTATAACCACCATTATCACCACTATAGCAACCATTATCACCACTATAACCACCATTATCACCACTATAACAACCATTATCACCACTATATGGACCATTATCGCCACTATAACGACCACTATCACCGCTATAACGGCCATTATCACCACTATAGCGAGCATTATCAACACTATAACCTGCATTATCACTACTATATCAACCATTATCACCACTATACCGACCACTATCACCACTATAACAATCATTATCACCACTATAACAACTATTATCACCACTATAACAACGATTATCACCACTATAACGACCATTATCACAACTATAACGACCATTATCAAAACTATAACGGCCATTATCACCACTGTAGCGACCATTATCAGCACTATAACCACCATTATCACCACTATATTGACCATTCTCTCCACTAAAACGACCACTATCACCACTATAACAACCATTATCACCACTATAAGGACGTTTATCACCACTATAACGAACATTATCACCCCTATAACGACCATTATCACCACTAAAACGGCCATTATCACCACTATAGCGACGATTATCACCACTATAAGGACCATTATCGCCACTATAACAACCATTATCACCACTATAGCAACCATTATCACCACTATATGGACCATTATCACCACTATAACGACCACTATCATCACTATAACAACCATTATGACCACTATAACCACCACTATCACCACTTTAACGACCATTATCACCACTATAACGACCATTATCACCACTACAACGGCCATTATCACCACTATAGCGAGCATTATCAACACTATAACCACCATTATCACCACTATATCAACCATTATCACCACTATAACGACCACTATCACCACTATAACAACCATCATCACCACTATAACGACCACTATCACCACTATAACAACCATTATCAACTCTATAACAACTATTATCACCACTATAACAACCATTATCACCACTATAACCACCATTATCGCCACTATAACGACCATTATCACCACTATAACGGCCATTATCACCACTATAGCGACCATTATCACCACTATAACTACCATTATCACCACTATAACAACCATTATCACCACTATATGGACCATTATCGCCACTATAACAACCACTATCACCACTATAACGGCCATTATCACCACTATAGCGAGCATTATCAACACTATAACCTTCATTATCACTACTATATCAACCATTATCACCACTATACCGACCACTATCACCACTATAACAACCATTATCACCACTATAACAACTATTATCACCACTATAACAACGATTATCACCACTATAACGACCATTATCACAACTATAACGACCATTATCACCACTATAACGGCCATTATCACCACCGTAGCGACCATTATCAGCACTATAACCACCATTATCACCACTATATTGACCATTCTCTCCACTAAAACGACCACTATCACCACTATAACAACCATTATCACCACTATAAGGACGTTTATCACCACTATAACGACCATTATCACCCCTATAACGACCATTATCACCACTATAACGGCCATTATCACCACAATAGCGACCATTATCAGCACTATAACCACCATTATCACCACTATAAGGACCACTATCAACACTATAACCACCATTATCACCACTATATGGACCATTATCACCACTATAACAACCATTATCACCACTATAACGGGCATTATCACCACTATAACGACCATTATCACCACTATAACGGCCATTATCACCACTATAACGGCCATTATCACCACTATAGCGACCATTATCACCAGTAGAAGGACCATTGTCACTACTATAACGACCACTATCACCACTATAACGACCACTATCACCACTATAACAACCATTATCACCACTATAACGACCACTATCACCACTATAACAACCATCATCACCACTATAACGACCACTATCACCACTATAACAACCATTATCACCACTATAACAACTATTATCACCACTATAACAACGATTATCACCACTATAACGACCATTATCACAACTATAACAACCATTATCACCACTATAACGGCCATTATCACCACTATAGCGACCATTATCAGCACTATAACCACCATTATCACCACTATAACGACCACTATCAACACTATAACCACCATTATCACCACTATATGGACCATTATCACCACTATAACGACCACTATCATCACTATAACAACCATTATCACCACTATAAGGACCATTATCGCCACTATAACAACCATTATCACCACTGTAGCAACCATTATCACCACTATATGGACCATTATCACCACTATAACGACCATTATCATCACTATAACAACCATTATGACCACTATAACCACCACTATCACCACTTTAACAACCATTATCACCACTATAACGACCATTATCACCACTATAACGGCCATTATCACCACTATAACGACCATTATCAACACTATAACCACCATTATCACCACTATATCAATAATTATCACCTGTAGAAGGACCATTATCAACGCTGTAATGACCATTATCACCACTATAACGACCACTATCACCACTATAACAACCATTATCACCACTATAACAACTATTATCACCACTATAACAACCATTATCACCACTATAACGACCATTATCACCATTATAACGACCATTATCACCACTATAACGGCCATTATCACCACTATAGCGACCATTATCACCACTATAACCACCATTATCACCACTATAACAATCATTATCACCACTATACGGACCATTATCGCCACTATAACGACCACTATCACCACTATAACGGCCATTATCACCACTATAGCGAGCATTATCAACACTATAACCTTCATTATTACTACTATATCAACCATTATCACCACTATACCGACCACTATCACCACTATAACAACCATTATCACCACTATAACAACTATTATCACCACTATAACAACGATTATCACCACTATAACGACCATTATCACCACTATAACAACTATTATCACCACTATAACAACCATTATCACCACTATAACCACCATTATCACCACTATAACGACCATTATCACCACTATAACGGCCATTATCACCACTATAGCGACCATTATCACCAGTAGAAGGACCATTATCAACGCTGTAATGACCATTATCACCACTATAACGACCACTATCACCACTATAACAACCATTATCACCACTATAACAACCATTATCACCACTATGAGGACCATTATCACCACTATAACAACCATTATCACCACTATAACGGCCATTATCACCACTATAACGGCCATTATCACCACTATAGCGACCATTATCACCAGTAGAAGGACCATTATCAACGCTGTAATGACCATTATCACCACTATAACGACCACTATCACCACTATAACAACCATTATCACCACTATAACGACCACTATCACCACTATAACAACCATCATCACCACTATAACGACCACTATCACCACTATAACAACCATTATCACCACTATAACAACTATTATCACCACTATCACAACGATTATCACCACTATAACGACCATTATCACAACTATAACGACCATTATCACCAATATAACGGCCATTATCACCACTGTAGCGACCATTATCAGCACTATAACCACCATTATCACCACTATAACGACCACTATCAACACTATAACCACCATTATCACCACTATAGCGACCATTATCACCACTATAACCACCATTATCACCACTATAACAACCATTATCACCACTATATGGACCATTATCGCCACTATAACGACCACTATCACCGCTATAACGGCCATTATCACCACTATAGCGAGCATTATCAACACTATAACCTGCATTATCACTACTATATCAACCATTATCACCACTATACCGACCACTATCACCACTATAACAATCATTATCACCACTATAACAACTATTATCACCACTATAACAACGATTATCACCACTATAACGACCATTATCACAACTATAACGACCATTATCAAAACTATAACGGCCATTATCACCACTGTAGCGACCATTATCAGCACTATAACCACCATTATCACCACTATATTGACCATTCTCTCCACTAAAACGACCACTATCACCACTATAACAACCATTATCACCACTATAAGGACGTTTATCACCACTATAACGAACATTATCACCCCTATAACGACCATTATCACCACTATAACAACCATTATCACCACTATAACCACCATTATCACCACTATAACGACCATTATCACCACTATAACGGCCATTATCACCACTATAGCGACCATTATCACCACTATAAGGACCATTATCGCCACTATATCAACCATTATCACCACTATAGCAACCATTATCACCACTATAACGACCACTATCACCACTATAACAACCATCATCACCACTATAACGACCACTATCACCACTATAACAACCATTATCACCACTATAACAACTATTATCACCACTATAACAACGATTATCACCACTATAACGACCATTATCACAACTATAACAACCATTATCACCACTATAACGACCACTATCAACACTATAACCACCATTATCACCACTATAACAACCATTATCACCACTATATGGACCATTATCACCACTATAACGACCACTATCACCACTATAACAACCATTATCACCACTATAACAACTATTATCACCACTATAACAACCATTATCACCACTATAACCACCACTATCACCACTATAACGACCATTATCACCACTATAACGGCCATTATCACCACTAAAGCGACCATTATCACCACTATAACCACCATTATCACCACTATAACAACCATTATCACCACTATATGGACCATTATCGCCACTATAACGACCACTATCACCACTATAACGGTCATTATCACCACTATAACGGCCATTATCACCACTATAGCGACCATTATCACCAGTAGAAGGACCATTATCAACGCTGTAATGACCATTATCACCACTATAACGACCACTATCACCACTATAACAACCATTATCACCACTATAACAACCATTATCACCACTATGAGGACCATTATCACCACTATAACAACCATTATCACCACTATAACGGCCATTATCACCACTATAACGGCCATTATCACCACTATAGCGACCATTATCACCAGTAGAAGGACCATTATCAACGCTGTAATGACCATTATCACCACTATAACGACCACTATCACCACTATAACAACCATTATCACCACTATAACGACCACTATCACCACTATAACAACCATCATCACCACTATAACGACCACTATCACCACTATAACAACCATTATCACCACTATAACAACTAGTATCACCACTATAACAACGATTATCACCACTATAACGACCATTATCACAACTATAACGACCATTATCACCAATATAACGGCCATTATCACCACTGTAGCGACCATTATCAGCACTATAACCACCATTATCACCACTATAACGACCACTATCAACACTATAACCACCATTATCACCACTATAGCGACCATTATCACCACTATAACCACCATTATCACCACTATAGCAACCATTATCACCACTATATGGACCATTATCGCCACTATAACGACCACTATCACCGCTATAACGGCCATTATCACCACTATAGCGAGCATTATCAACACTATAACCTGCATTATCACTACTATATCAACCATTATCACCACTATACCGACCACTATCACCACTATAACAATCATTATCACCACTATAACAACTATTATCACCACTATAACAACGATTATCACCACTATAACGACCATTATCACAACTATAACGACCATTATCAAAACTATAACGGCCATTATCACCACTGTAGCGACCATTATCAGCACTATAACCACCATTATCACCACTATATTGACCATTCTCTCCACTAAAACGACCACTATCACCACTATAACAACCATTATCACCACTATAAGGACGTTTATCACCACTATAACGAACATTATCACCCCTATAACGACCATTATCACCACTAAAACGGCCATTATCACCACTATAGCGACGATTATCACCACTATAAGGACCATTATCGCCACTATAACAACCATTATCACCACAATAGCAACCATTATCACCACTATATGGACCATTATCACCACTATAACGACCACTATCATCACTATAACAACCATTATGACCACTATAACCACCACTATCACCACTTTAACGACCATTATCACCACTATAACGACCATTATCACCACTACAACGGCCATTATCACCACTATAGCGAGCATTATCAACACTATAACCACCATTATCACCACTATATCAACCATTATCACCACTATAACGACCACTATCACCACTATAACAACCATCATCACCACTATAACGACCACTATCACCACTATAACAACCATTATCAACTCTATAACAACTATTATCACCACTATAACAACCATTATCACCACTATAACCACCATTATCACCACTATAACGACCATTATCACCACTATAACGGCCATTATCACCACTATAGCGACCATTATCACCACTATAACTACCATTATCACCACTATAACAACCATTATCACCACTATATGGACCATTATCGCCACTATAACAACCACTATCACCACTATAACGGCCATTATCACCACTATAGCGAGCATTATCAACACTATAACCTTCATTATCACTACTATATCAACCATTATCACCACTATACCGACCACTATCACCACTATAACAACCATTATCACCACTATAACAACTATTATCACCACTATAACAACGATTATCACCACTATAACGACCATTATCACAACTATAACGACCATTATCACCACTATAACGGCCATTATCACCACCGTAGCGACCATTATCAGCACTATATTGACCATTCTCTCCACTAAAACGACCACTATCACCACTATAACAACCATTATCACCACTATAAGGACGTTTATCACCACTATAACGACCATTATCACCCCTATAACGACCATTATCACCACTATAACGGCCATTATCACCACAATAGCGACCATTATCAGCACTATAACCACCATTATCACCACTATAAGGACCACTATCAACACTATAACCACCATTATCACCACTATATGGACCATTATCACCAGTATAACAACCATTATCACCACTATAACGGGCATTATCACCACTATAACGACCATTATCACCACTATAACGGCCATTATCACCACTATAACGGCCATTATCACCACTATAGCGACCATTATCACCAGTAGAAGGACCATTGTCACTACTATAACGACCACTATCACCACTATAACGACCACTATCACCACTATAACAACCATTATCACCACTATAACGACCACTATCACCACTATAACAACCATCATCACCACTATAACGACCACTATCACCACTATAACAACCATTATCACCACTATAACAACTATTATCACCACTATAACAACGATTATCACCACTATAACGACCATTATCACAACTATAACAACCATTATCACCACTATAACGGCCATTATCACCACTATAACGACCACTATCAACACTATAACCACCATTATCACCACTATATGGACCATTATCACCACTATAACGACCACTATCATCACTATAACAACCATTATCACCACTATAAGGACCATTATCGCCACTATAACAACCATTATCACCACTGTAGCAACCATTATCACCACTATATGGACCATTATCACCACTATAACGACCATTATCATCACTATAACAACCATTATGACCACTATAACCACCACTATCACCACTTTAACAACCATTATCACCACTATAACGACCATTATCACCACTATAACGGCCATTATCACCACTATAACGACCATTATCAACACTATAACCACCATTATCACCACTATATCAATAATTATCACCTGTAGAAGGACCATTATCAACGCTGTAATGACCATTATCACCACTATAACGACCACTATCACCACTATAACAACCATTATCACCACTATAACAACTATTATCACCACTATAACAACCATTATCACCACTATAACGACCATTATCACCATTATAACGACCATTATCACCACTATAACGGCCATTATCACCACTATAGCGACCATTATCACCACTATAACCACCATTATCACCACTATAACAATCATTATCACCACTATACGGACCATTATCGCCACTATAACGACCACTATCACCACTATAACGGCCATTATCACCACTATAGCGAGCATTATCAACACTATAACCTTCATTATTACTACTATATCAACCATTATCACCACTATACCGACCACTATCACCACTATAACAACCATTATCACCACTATAACAACTATTATCACCACTATAACAACGATTATCACCACTATAACGACCATTATCACCACTATAACAACTATTATCACCACTATAACAACCATTATCACCACTATAACCACCATTATCACCACTATAACGACCATTATCACCACTATAACGGCCATTATCACCACTATAGCGACCATTATCACCACTATAAGGACCATTATCGCCACTATAACAACCATTATCACCACTATAGCAACCATTATCACCACTATATGGACCATTACCACCACTATAACGACCACTATCATCACTATAACAACCATTATGACCACTTTAACGACCATTATCACCACTATAACGATCATTATCACCACTACAACGGCCATTATCACCACTATAGCGAGCATTATCAACACTATAACCACCATTATCACCACTATATCAACCATTATCACCACTATAACGACCACTATCACCACTATAACAACCATCATCACCACTATAACGACCACTATCACCACTATAACAACCATTATCACCACTATAACAACTATTATCACCACTATAACAACGATTATCACCACTATAACGACCATTATCACAACTATAACAACCATTATCACCACTATAACGACCACTATCAACACTATAACCACCATTATCACCACTATAACAACCATTATCACCACTATATGGACCATTATCACCACTATAACGACCACTATCACCACTATAACAACCATTATCACCACTATAACAACTATTATCACCACTATAACAACCATTATCACCACTATAACCACCATTATCACCACTATAACGACCATTATCACCACTATAACGGCCATTATCACCACTATAGCGACCATTATCACCACTATAACCACCATTATCACCACTATAACAACCATTATCACCACTATATGGACCATTATCGCCACTATAACGACCACTATCACCACTATAACGGCCATTATCACCACTATAACGGCCATTATCACCACTATAGCGACCATTATCACCAGTAGAAGGACCATTATCAACGCTGTAATGACCATTATCACCACTATAACGACCACTATCACCACTATAACAACCATTATCACCACTATAACAACCATTATCACCACTATGAGGACCATTATCACCACTATAACAACCATTATCACCACTATAACGGCCATTATCACCACTATAACGGCCATTATCACCACTATAGCGACCATTATCACCAGTAGAAGGACCATTATCAACGCTGTAATGACCATTATCACCACTATAACGACCACTATCACCACTATAACAACCATTATCACCACTATAACGACCACTATCACCACTATAACAACCATCATCACCACTATAACGACTACTATCACCACTATAACAACCATTATCACCATTATAACAACTATTATCACCACTATAACAACGATTATCACCACTATAACGACCATTATCACAACTATAACGACCATTATCACCAATATAACGGCCATTATCACCACTGTAGCGACCATTATCAGCACTATAACCACCATTATCATCACTATAACGACCACTATCAACACTATAACCACCATTATCACCACTATAGCGACCATTATCACCACTATAACCACCATTATCACCACTATAACAACCATTATCACCACTATATGGACCATTATCGCCACTATAACGACCACTATCACCGCTATAACGGCCATTATCACCACTATAGCGAGCATTATCAACACTATAACCTGCATTATCACTACTATATCAACCATTATCACCACTATACCGACCACTATCACCACTATAACAATCATTATCACCACTATAACAACTATTATCACCACTATAACAACGATTATCACCACTATAACGACCATTATCACAACTATAACGACCATTATCAAAACTATAACGGCCATTATCACCACTGTAGCGACCATTATCAGCACTATAACCACCATTATCACCACTATATTGACCATTCTCTCCACTAAAACGACCACTATCACCACTATAACAACCATTATCACCACTATAAGGACGTTTATCACCACTATAACGAACATTATCACCCCTATAACGACCATTATCACCACTAAAACGGCCATTATCACCTCTATAGCGACGATTATCACCACTATAAGGACCATTATCGCCACTATAACAACCATTATCACCACTATAGCAACCATTATCACCACTATATGGACCATTATCACCACTATAACGACCACTATCACCACTTTAACGACCATTATCACCACTATAACGACCATTATCACCACTACAACGGCCATTATCACCACTATAGCGAGCATTATCAACACTATAACCACCATTATCACCACTATATCAACCATTATCACCACTATAACGACCACTATCACCACTATAACAACCATCATCACCACTATAACGACCACTATCACCACTATAACAACCATTATCACCACTATAACAACTATTATCACCACTATAACAACCATTATCACCACTATAACCACCATCATCACCACTATAACGACCACTATCACCACTATAACAACCATCATCACCACTATAACGACCACTATCACCACTATAACAACCATTATCACCACTATATCAACCATTATCACCACTATAACGACCACTATCACCACTATAACAACCATCATCACCACTATAACGACCACTATCACCACTATAACAACCATTATCACCACTATAACAACCATTATCACCACTATGAGGACCATTATCACCACTATAACAACTATTATCACCACTATAACAACGATTATCACCACTATAACGACCATTATCACCACTATAACAACTATTATCACCACTATAACAACCATTATCACCACTATAACCACCATTATCACCACTATAACGACCATTATCACCACTATAACGGCCATTATCACCACTATAGCGACCATTATCACCACTATAAGGACCATTATCGCCACTATATCAACCATTATCACCACTATAGCAACCATTATCACCACTATAACGACCATTATCACCACTATAACGGCCATTATCACCACTATAGCGACCATTACCACCACTATAACGACCACTATCATCACTATAACAACCATTATGACCACTATAACCACCACTATCACCACTTTAACGACCATTATCACCACTATAACGACCATTATCACCACTACAACGGCCATTATCACCACTATAGCGAGCATTATCAACACTATAACCACCATTATCACCACTATATCAACCATTATCACCACTATAACGACCACTATCACCACTATAACAACCATCATCACCACTATAACGACCACTATCACCACTATAACAACCATTATCACCACTATAACAACTATTATCACCACTATAACAACGATTATCACCACTATAACGACCATTATCACAACTATAACAACCATTATCACCACTATAACGACCACTATCAACACTATAACCACCATTATCACCACTATAACAACCATTATCACCACTATATGGACCATTATCACCACTATAACGACCACTATCACCACTATAACAACCATTATCACCACTATAACAACTATTATCACCACTATAACTACCATTATCACCACTATAACCACCATTATCACCACTATAACGACCATTATCACCACTATAACGGCCATTATCACCACTAAAGCGACCATTATCACCACTATAACCACCATTATCACCACTATAACAACCATTATCACCACTATATGGACCATTATCGCCACTATAACGACCACTATCACCACTATAACGGCCATTATCACCACTATAACGACCACTATCACCACTATAACAACCATTATCACCACTATAACGACCACTATCACCACTATAACAACCATCATCACCACTATAACGACTACTATCACCACTATAACAACCATTATCACCACTATAACAACTATTATCACCACTATAACAACGATTATCACCACTATAACGACCATTATCACAACCATAACGACCATTATCACCAATATAACGGCCATTATCACCACTGTAGCGACCATTATCAGCACTATAACCACCATTATCATCACTATAACGACCACTATCAACACTATAACCACCATTATCACCACTATAGCGACCATTATCACCACTATAACCACCATTATCACCACTATAACAACCATTATCACCACTATATGGACCATTATCGCCACTATAACGACCACTATCACCGCTATAACGGCCATTATCACCACTATAGCGAGCATTATCAACACTATAACCTGCATTATCACTACTATATCAACCATTATCACCACTATACCGACCACTATCACCACTATAACAATCATTATCACCACTATAACAACTATTATCACCACTATAACAACGATTATCACCACTATAACGACCATTATCACAACTATAACGACCATTATCAAAACTATAACGGCCATTATCACCACTGTAGCGACCATTATCAGCACTATAACCACCATTATCACCACTATATTGACCATTCTCTCCACTAAAACGACCACTATCACCACTATAACAACCATTATCACCACTATAAGGACGTTTATCACCACTATAACGAACATTATCACCCCTATAACGACCATTATCACCACTAAAACGGCCATTATCACCTCTATAGCGACGATTATCACCACTATAAGGACCATTATCGCCACTATAACAACCATTATCACCACTATAGCAACCATTATCACCACTATATGGACCATTATCACCACTATAACGACCACTATCACCACTTTAACGACCATTATCACCACTATAACGACCATTATCACCACTACAACGGCCATTATCACCACTATAGCGAGCATTATCAACACTATAACCACCATTATCACCACTATATCAACCATTATCACCACTATAACGACCACTATCACCACTATAACAACCATCATCACCACTATAACGACCACTATCACCACTATAACAACCATTATCACCACTATAACAACTATTATCACCACTATAACAACCATTATCACCACTATAACCACCATCATCACCACTATAACGACCACTATCACCACTATAACAACCATCATCACCACTATAACGACCACTATCACCACTATAACAACCATTATCACCACTATATCAACCATTATCACCACTATAACGACCACTATCACCACTATAACAACCATCATCACCACTATAACGACCACTATCACCACTATAACAACCATTATCACCACTATATCAACCATTATCACCACTATAACGACCACTATCACCACTATAACAACCATCATCACCACTATAACGACCACTATCACCACTATAACAACCATTATCACCACTATAACAACCATTATCACCACTATGAGGACCATTATCACCACTATAACAACTATTATCACCACTATAACAACGATTATCACCACTATAACGACCATTATCACCACTATAACAACTATTATCACCACTATAACAACCATTATCACCACTATAACCACCATTATCACCACTATAACGACCATTATCACCACTATAACGGCCATTATCACCACTATAGCGACCATTATCACCACTATAAGGACCATTATCGCCACTATATCAACCATTATCACCACTATAGCAACCATTATCACCACTATAACGACCATTATCACCACTATAACGGCCATTATCACCACTATAGCGACCATTACCACCACTATAACGACCACTATCATCACTATAACAACCATTATGACCACTATAACCACCACTATCACCACTTTAACGACCATTATCACCACTATAACGACCATTATCACCACTACAACGGCCATTATCACCACTATAGCGAGCATTATCAACACTATAACCACCATTATCACCACTATATCAACCATTATCACCACTATAACGACCACTATCACCACTATAACAACCATCATCACCACTATAACGACCACTATCACCACTATAACAACCATTATCACCACTATAACAACTATTATCACCACTATAACAACGATTATCACCACTATAACGACCATTATCACAACTATAACAACCATTATCACCACTATAACGACCACTATCAACACTATAACCACCATTATCACCACTATAACAACCATTATCACCACTATATGGACCATTATCACCACTATAACGACCACTATCACCACTATAACAACCATTATCACCACTATAACAACTATTATCACCACTATAACTACCATTATCACCACTATAACCACCATTATCACCACTATAACGACCATTATCACCACTATAACGGCCATTATCACCACTAAAGCGACCATTATCACCACTATAACCACCATTATCACCACTATAACAACCATTATCACCACTATATGGACCATTATCGCCACTATAACGACCACTATCACCACTATAACGGCCATTATCACCACTATAACGACCACTATCACCACTATAACAACCATTATCACCACTATAACGACCACTATCACCACTATAACAACCATCATCACCACTATAACGACTACTATCACCACTATAACAACCATTATCACCACTATAACAACTATTATCACCACTATAACAACGATTATCACCACTATAACGACCATTATCACAACCATAACGACCATTATCACCAATATAACGGCCATTATCACCACTGTAGCGACCATTATCAGCACTATAACCACCATTATCATCACTATAACGACCACTATCAACACTATAACCACCATTATCACCACTATAGCGACCATTATCACCACTATAACCACCATTATCACCACTATAACAACCATTATCACCACTATATGGACCATTATCGCCACTATAACGACCACTATCACCGCTATAACGGCCATTATCACCACTATAGCGAGCATTATCAACACTATAACCTGCATTATCACTACTATATCAACCATTATCACCACTATACCGACCACTATCACCACTATAACAATCATTATCACCACTATAACAACTATTATCACCACTATAACAACGATTATCACCACTATAACGACCATTATCACAACTATAACGACCATTATCAAAACTATAACGGCCATTATCACCACTGTAGCGACCATTATCAGCACTATAACCACCATTATCACCACTATATTGACCATTCTCTCCACTAAAACGACCACTATCACCACTATAACAACCATTATCACCACTATAAGGACGTTTATCACCACTATAACGAACATTATCACCCCTATAACGACCATTATCACCACTAAAACGGCCATTATCACCTCTATAGCGACGATTATCACCACTATAAGGACCATTATCGCCACTATAACAACCATTATCACCACTATAGCAACCATTATCACCACTATATGGACCATTATCACCACTATAACGACCACTATCACCACTTTAACGACCATTATCACCACTATAACGACCATTATCACCACTACAACGGCCATTATCACCACTATAGCGAGCATTATCAACACTATAACCACCATTATCACCACTACATCAACCATTATCACCACTATAACGACCACTATCACCACTATAACAACCATCATCACCACTATAACGACCACTATCACCACTATAACAACCATTATCACCACTATATGGACCATTATCACCACTATAACGACCACTATCACCACTATAACAACCATTATCACCACTATAACAACTATTATCACCACTATAACTACCATTATCACCACTATAACCACCATTATCACCACTATAACGACCATTATCACCACTATAACGGCCATTATCACCACTAAAGCGACCATTATCACCACTATAACCACCATTATCACCACTATAACAACCATTATCACCACTATATGGACCATTATCGCCACTATAACGACCACTATCACCACTATAACGGCCATTATCACCACTATAACGACCACTATCACCACTATAACAACCATTATCACCACTATAACGACCACTATCACCACTATAACAACCATCATCACCACTATAACGACTACTATCACCACTATAACAACCATTATCACCACTATAACAACTATTATCACCACTATAACAACGATTATCACCACTATAACGACCATTATCACAACCATAACGACCATTATCACCAATATAACGGCCATTATCACCACTGTAGCGACCATTATCAGCACTATAACCACCATTATCATCACTATAACGACCACTATCAACACTATAACCACCATTATCACCACTATAGCGACCATTATCACCACTATAACCACCATTATCACCACTATAACAACCATTATCACCACTATATGGACCATTATCGCCACTATAACGACCACTATCACCGCTATAACGGCCATTATCACCACTATAGCGAGCATTATCAACACTATAACCTGCATTATCACTACTATATCAACCATTATCACCACTATACCGACCACTATCACCACTATAACAATCATTATCACCACTATAACAACTATTATCACCACTATAACAACGATTATCACCACTATAACGACCATTATCACAACTATAACGACCATTATCAAAACTATAACGGCCATTATCACCACTGTAGCGACCATTATCAGCACTATAACCACCATTATCACCACTATATTGACCATTCTCTCCACTAAAACGACCACTATCACCACTATAACAACCATTATCACCACTATAAGGACGTTTATCACCACTATAACGAACATTATCACCCCTATAACGACCATTATCACCACTAAAACGGCCATTATCACCTCTATAGCGACGATTATCACCACTATAAGGACCATTATCGCCACTATAACAACCATTATCACCACTATAGCAACCATTATCACCACTATATGGACCATTATCACCACTATAACGACCACTATCACCACTTTAACGACCATTATCACCACTATAACGACCATTATCACCACTACAACGGCCATTATCACCACTATAGCGAGCATTATCAACACTATAACCACCATTATCACCACTATATCAACCATTATCACCACTATAACGACCACTATCACCACTATAACAACCATCATCACCACTATAACGACCACTATCACCACTATAACAACCATTATCACCACTATAACAACTATTATCACCACTATAACAACCATTATCACCACTATAACCACCATCATCACCACTATAACGACCACTATCACCACTATAACAACCATCATCACCACTATAACGACCACTATCACCACTATAACAACCATTATCACCACTATATCAACCATTATCACCACTATAACGACCACTATCACCACTATAACAACCATCATCACCACTATAACGACCACTATCACCACTATAACAACCATTATCACCACTATATCAACCATTATCACCACTATAACGACCACTATCACCACTATAACAACCATCATCACCACTATAACGACCACTATCACCACTATAACAACCATTATCACCACTATAACAACCATTATCACCACTATGAGGACCATTATCACCACTATAACAACTATTATCACCACTATAACAACGATTATCACCACTATAACGACCATTATCACCACTATAACAACTATTATCACCACTATAACAACCATTATCACCACTATAACCACCATTATCACCACTATAACGACCATTATCACCACTATAACGGCCATTATCACCACTATAGCGACCATTATCACCACTATAAGGACCATTATCGCCACTATATCAACCATTATCACCACTATAGCAACCATTATCACCACTATAACGACCATTATCACCACTATAACGGCCATTATCACCACTATAGCGACCATTACCACCACTATAACGACCACTATCATCACTATAACAACCATTATGACCACTATAACCACCACTATCACCACTTTAACGACCATTATCACCACTATAACGACCATTATCACCACTACAACGGCCATTATCACCACTATAGCGAGCATTATCAACACTATAACCACCATTATCACCACTATATCAACCATTATCACCACTATAACGACCACTATCACCACTATAACAACCATCATCACCACTATAACGACCACTATCACCACTATAACAACCATTATCACCACTATAACAACTATTATCACCACTATAACAACGATTATCACCACTATAACGACCATTATCACAACTATAACAACCATTATCACCACTATAACGACCACTATCAACACTATAACCACCATTATCACCACTATAACAACCATTATCACCACTATATGGACCATTATCACCACTATAACGACCACTATCACCACTATAACAACCATTATCACCACTATAACAACTATTATCACCACTATAACTACCATTATCACCACTATAACCACCATTATCACCACTATAACGACCATTATCACCACTATAACGGCCATTATCACCACTAAAGCGACCATTATCACCACTATAACCACCATTATCACCACTATAACAACCATTATCACCACTATATGGACCATTATCGCCACTATAACGACCACTATCACCACTATAACGGCCATTATCACCACTATAACGACCACTATCACCACTATAACAACCATTATCACCACTATAACGACCACTATCACCACTATAACAACCATCATCACCACTATAACGACTACTATCACCACTATAACAACCATTATCACCACTATAACAACTATTATCACCACTATAACAACGATTATCACCACTATAACGACCATTATCACAACCATAACGACCATTATCACCAATATAACGGCCATTATCACCACTGTAGCGACCATTATCAGCACTATAACCACCATTATCATCACTATAACGACCACTATCAACACTATAACCACCATTATCACCACTATAGCGACCATTATCACCACTATAACCACCATTATCACCACTATAACAACCATTATCACCACTATATGGACCATTATCGCCACTATAACGACCACTATCACCGCTATAACGGCCATTATCACCACTATAGCGAGCATTATCAACACTATAACCTGCATTATCACTACTATATCAACCATTATCACCACTATACCGACCACTATCACCACTATAACAATCATTATCACCACTATAACAACTATTATCACCACTATAACAACGATTATCACCACTATAACGACCATTATCACAACTATAACGACCATTATCAAAACTATAACGGCCATTATCACCACTGTAGCGACCATTATCAGCACTATAACCACCATTATCACCACTATATTGACCATTCTCTCCACTAAAACGACCACTATCACCACTATAACAACCATTATCACCACTATAAGGACGTTTATCACCACTATAACGAACATTATCACCCCTATAACGACCATTATCACCACTAAAACGGCCATTATCACCTCTATAGCGACGATTATCACCACTATAAGGACCATTATCGCCACTATAACAACCATTATCACCACTATAGCAACCATTATCACCACTATATGGACCATTATCACCACTATAACGACCACTATCACCACTTTAACGACCATTATCACCACTATAACGACCATTATCACCACTACAACGGCCATTATCACCACTATAGCGAGCATTATCAACACTATAACCACCATTATCACCACTACATCAACCATTATCACCACTATAACGACCACTATCACCACTATAACAACCATCATCACCACTATAACGACCACTATCACCACTATAACAACCATTATCACCACTATAACAACTATTATCACCACTATAACAACCATTATCACCACTATAACCACCATCATCACCACTATAACGACCACTATCACCACTATAACAACCATCATCACCACTATAACGACCACTATCACCACTATAACAACCATTATCACCACTATATCAACCATTATCACCACTATAACGACCACTATCACCACTATAACAACCATCATCACCACTATAACGACCACTATCACCACTATAACAACCATTATCACCACTATAACAACCATTATCACCACTATGAGGACCATTATCACCACTATAACAACTATTATCACCACTATAACAACGATTATCACCACTATAACGACCATTATCACCACTATAACAACTATTATCACCACTATAACAACCATTATCACCACTATAACCACCATTATCACCACTATAACGACCATTATCACCACTATAACGGCCATTATCACCACTATAGCGACCATTATCACCACTATAAGGACCATTATCGCCACTATATCAACGATTATCACCACTATAGCAACCATTATCACCACTATAACGACCATTATCACCACTATAACGGCCATTATCACCACTATAGCGACCATTACCACCACTATAACGACCACTATCATCACTATAACAACCATTATGACCACTATAACCACCACTATCACCACTTTAACGACCATTATCACCACTATAACGACCATTATCACCACTACAACGGCCATTATCACCACTATAGCGAGCATTATCAACACTATAACCACCATTATCACCACTATATCAACCATTATCACCACTATAACGACCACTATCACCACTATAACAACCATCATCACCACTATAACGACCACTATCACCACTATAACAACCATTATCACCACTATAACAACTATTATCACCACTATAACAACGATTATCACCACTATAACGACCATTATCACAACTATAACAACCATTATCACCACTATAACGACCACTATCAACACTATAACCACCATTATCACCACTATAACAACCATTATCACCACTATATGGACCATTATCACCACTATAACGACCACTATCACCACTATAACAACCATTATCACCACTATAACAACTATTATCACCACTATAACTACCATTATCACCACTATAACCACCATTATCACCACTATAACGACCATTATCACCACTATAACGGCCATTATCACCACTAAAGCGACCATTATCACCACTATAACCACCATTATCACCACTATAACAACCATTATCACCACTATATGGACCATTATCGCCACTATAACGACCACTATCACCACTATAACGGCCATTATCACCACTATAACGGCCATTATCACCACTATAGCGACCATTATCACCAGTAGAAGGACCATTATCAACTCTGTAATGACCATTATCACCACTATAACGACCACTATCACCACTATAACAACCATTATCACCACTATAACAACTATTATCACCACTATAACAACCATTATCACCACTATAACGACCATTATCACCATTATAACGACCATTATCACCACTATAACGGCCATTATCACCACTATAGCGACCATTATCACCACTATAACCACCATTATCACCACTATAACAATCATTATCACCACTATACGGACCATTATCGCCACTATAACGACCACTATCACCACTATAACGGCCATTATCACCACTATAGCGAGCATTATCAACACTATAACCTTCATTATTACTACTATATCAACCATTATCACCACTATACCGACCACTATCACCACTATAACAACCATTATCACCACTATAACAACTATTATCACCACTATAACAACGATTATCACCACTATAACGACCATTATCACCACTATAACAACTATTATCACCACTATAACAACCATTATCACCACTATAACCACCATTATCACCACTATAACGACCATTATCACCACTATAACGGCCATTATCACCACTATAGCGACCATTATCACCACTATAAGGACCATTATCGCCACTATATCAACCATTATCACCACTATAGCAACCATTATCACCACTATAACGACCATTATCACCACTATAACGGCCATTATCACCACTATAGCGACCATTACCACCACTATAACGACCACTATCATCACTATAACAACCATTATGACCACTATAACCACCACTATCACCACTTTAACGACCATTATCACCACTATAACGACCATTATCACCACTACAACGGCCATTATCACCACTATAGCGAGCATTATCAACACTATAACCACCATTATCACCACTATATCAACCATTGTCACCACTATAACGACCACTATCACCACTATAACAACCATCATCACCACTATAACGACCACTATCACCACTATAACAACCATTATCACCACTATAACAACTATTATCACCACTATAACAACGATTATCACCACTATAACGACCATTATCACCACTATAGCGACCATTATCACCACTATAAGGACCATTATCGCCACTATAACAACCATTATCACCACTATAGCAACCATTATCACCACTATATGCACCATTACCACCACTATAACGACCACTATCATCACTATAACAACCATTATGACCACTTTAACGACCATTATCACCACTATAACGATCATTATCACCACTACAACGGCCATTATCACCACTATAGCGAGCATTATCAACACTATAACCACCATTATCACCACTATATCAACCATTATCACCACTATAACGACCACTATCACCACTATAACAACCATCATCACCACTATAACGACCACTATCACCACTATAACAACCATTATCACCACTATAACAACTATTATCACCACTATAACAACGATTATCACCACTATAACGACCATTATCACAACTATAACAACCATTATCACCACTATAACGACCACTATCAACACTATAACCACCATTATCACCACTATAACAACCATTATCACCACTATATGGACCATTATCACCACTATAACGACCACTATCACCACTATAACAACCATTATCACCACTATAACAACTATTATCACCACTATAACAACCATTATCACCACTATAACCACCATTATCACCACTATAACGACCATTATCACCACTATAACGGCCATTATCACCACTATAGCGACCATTATCACCACTATAACCACCATTATCACCACTATAACGACCACTATCACCACTATAACGGCCATTATCACCACTATAGCGAGCATTATCAACACTATAACCTTCATTATTACTACTATATCAACCATTATCACCACTATACCGACCACTATCACCACTATAACAACCATTATCACCACTATAACAACTATTATCACCACTATAACAACGATTATCACCACTATAACGACCATTATCACCACTATAACAACTATTATCACCACTATAACAACCATTATCACCACTATAACCACCATTATCACCACTATAACGGCCATTATCACCACTATAGCGACCATTATCACCAGTAGAAGGACCATTATCAACGCTGTAATGACCATTATCACCACTATAACGACCACTATCACCACTATAACAACCATTATCACCACTATAACAACCATTATCACCACTATGAGGACCATTATCACCACTATAACAACCATTATCACCACTATAACGGCCATTATCACCACTATAACGGCCATTATCACCACTATAGCGACCATTATCACCAGTAGAAGGACCATTATCAACGCTGTAATGACCATTATCACCACTATAACGACCACTATCACCACTATAACAACCATTATCACCACTATAACGACCACTATCACCACTATAACAACCATCATCACCACTATAACGACCACTATCACCACTATAACAACCATTATCACCACTATAACAACTATTATCACCACTATAACAACGATTATCACCACTATAACGACCATTATCACAACTATAACGACCATTATCACCAATATAACGGCCATTATCACCACTGTAGCGACCATTATCAGCACTATAACCACCATTATCACCACTATAACGACCACTATCAACACTATAACCACCATTATCACCACTATAGCGACCATTATCACCACTATAACCACCATTATCACCACTATAACAACCATTATCACCACTATATGGACCATTATCGCCACTATAACGACCACTATCACCGCTATAACGGCCATTATCACCACTATAGCGAGCATTATCAACACTATAACCTGCATTATCACTACTATATCAACCATTATCACCACTATACCGACCACTATCACCACTATAACAATCATTATCACCACTATAACAACTATTATCACCACTATAACGACCATTATCACAACTATAACGACCATTATCACCAATATAACGGCCATTATCACCACTGTAGCGACCATTATCAGCACTATAACCACCATTATCACCACTATAACGACCACTATCAACACTATAACCACCATTATCACCACTATAAGGACCATTATCGCCACTATAACAACCATTATCACCACTATAGCAACCATTATCACCACTATATGGACCATTATCACCACTATAACGACCACTATCACCACTATAACAACCATCATCACCACTATAACGACCACTATCACCACTATAACAACCATTATCACCACTATAACAACTATTATCACCACTATAACAACGATTATCACCACTATAACGACCATTATCACAACTATAACAACCATTATCACCACTATAACGGCCATTATCACCACTGTAGCGACCATTATCAGCACTATAACCACCATTATCACCAATATATTGACCATTCTCTCCACTAAAACGACCACTATCACCACTATAACAACCATTATCAAAACTATAACGACCACTATCACCACTATAACAACCATCATCACCACTATAACGACCACTATCACCACTATAACAACCATTATCACCACTATAACAACTATTATCACCACTATAACAACGATTATCACCACTATAACGACCATTATCACAACTATAACGACCATTATCACCAATATAACGGCCATTATCACCACTGTAGCGACCATTATCAGCACTATAACCACCATTATCACCACTATAACGACCACTATCAACACTATAACCACCATTATCACCACTATAACAACCATTATCACCACTATATGGACCATTATCACCACTATAACGACCACTATCACCACTATAACGGCCATTATCACCACTATAGCGAGCATTATCAACACTATAACCTTCATTATCACTACTATATCAACCATTATCACCACTATACCGACCACTATCACCACTATAACAACCATTATCACCACTATAACAACTATTATCACCACTATAACAACCATTATCACCACTATAAGGACCATTATCACCACTATAACAACCATTATCACCACTATAACGGCCATTATCACCACTATAACGACCATTATCACCACTATAACGGCCATTATCACCACTATAGCGACCATTATGACCACTATAACCACCACTATCACCACTTTAACGACCATTATCACCACTATAACGACCATTATCACCACTACAACGGCCATTATCACCACTATAGCGAGCATTATCAACACTATAACCACCATTATCACCACTATATCAACCATTATCACCACTATAACGACCACTATCACCACTATAACAACCATCATCACCACTATAACGACCACTATCACCACTATAACAACCATTATCACCACTATAACAACTATTATCACCACTATAACAACGATTATCACCACTATAACGACCATTATCACCACTATAGCGACCATTATCACCACTATAAGGACCATTATCGCCACTATAACAACCATTATCACCACTATAGCAACCATTATCACCACTATATGGACCATTACCACCACTATAACGACCACTATCATCACTATAACAACCATTATGACCACTTTAACGACCATTATCACCACTATAACGATCATTATCACCACTACAACGGCCATTATCACCACTATAGCGAGCATTATCAACACTATAACCACCATTATCACCACTATATCAACCATTATCACCACTATAACGACCACTATCACCACTATAACAACCATCATCACCACTATAACGACCACTATCACCACTATAACAACCATTATCACCACTATAACAACTATTATCACCACTATAACAACGATTATCACCACTATAACGACCATTATCACAACTATAACAACCATTATCACCACTATAACGACCACTATCAACACTATAACCACCATTATCACCACTATAACAACCATTATCACCACTATATGGACCATTATCACCACTATAACGACCACTATCACCACTATAACAACCATTATCACCACTATAACAACTATTATCACCACTATAACAACCATTATCACCACTATAACCACCATTATCACCACTATAACGACCATTATCACCACTATAACGGCCATTATCACCACTATAGCGACCATTATCACCACTATAACCACCATTATCACCACTATAACAACCATTATCACCACTATATGGACCATTATCGCCACTATAACGACCACTATCACCACTATAACGGCCATTATCACCACTATAACGGCCATTATCACCACTATAGCGACCATTATCACCAGTAGAAGGACCATTATCAACGCTGTAATGACCATTATCACCACTATAACGACCACTATCACCACTATAACAACCATTATCACCACTATAACAACCATTATCACCACTATGAGGACCATTATCACCACTATAACAACCATTATCACCACTATAACGGCCATTATCACCACTATAACGGCCATTATCACCACTATAGCGACCATTATCACCAGTAGAAGGACCATTATCAACGCTGTAATGACCATTATCACCACTATAACGACCACTATCACCACTATAACAACCATTATCACCACTATAACGACCACTATCACCACTATAACAACCATCATCACCACTATAACGACCACTATCACCACTATAACAACCATTATCACCACTATAACAACTATTATCACCACTATAACAACGATTATCACCACTATAACGACCATTATCACAACTATAACGACCATTATCACCAATATAACGGCCATTATCACCACTGTAGCGACCATTATCAGCACTATAACCACCATTATCACCACTATAACGACCACTATCAACACTATAACCACCATTATCACCACTATAGCGACCATTATCACCACTATAACCACCATTATCACCACTATAACAACCATTATCACCACTATATGGACCATTATCGCCACTATAACGACCACTATCACCGCTATAACGGCCATTATCACCACTATAGCGAGCATTATCAACACTATAACCTGCATTATCACTACTATATCAACCATTATCACCACTATACCGACCACTATCACCACTATAACAATCATTATCACCACTATAACAACTATTATCACCACTATAACGACCATTATCACAACTATAACGACCATTATCACCAATATAACGGCCATTATCACCACTGTAGCGACCATTATCAGCACTATAACCACCATTATCACCACTATAACGACCACTATCAACACTATAACCACCATTATCACCACTATAAGGACCATTATCGCCACTATAACAACCATTATCACCACTATAGCAACCATTATCACCACTATATGGACCATTATCACCACTATAACGACCACTATCATCACTATAACAACCATTATGACCACTATAACCACCACTATCACCACTTTAACGACCATTATCACCACTATAACGACCATTATCACCACTACAACGGCCATTATCACCACTATAGCGAGCATTATCAACACTATAACCACCATTATCACCACTATATCAACCATTATCACCACTATAACGACCACTATCACCACTATAACAACCATCATCACCACTATAACGACCACTATCACCACTATAACAACCATTATCACCACTATAACAACTATTATCACCACTATAACAACGATTATCACCACTATAACGACCATTATCACAACTATAACAACCATTATCACCACTATAACGGCCATTATCACCACTGTAGCGACCATTATCAGCACTATAACCACCATTATCACCAATATATTGACCATTCTCTCCACTAAAACGACCACTATCACCACTATAACAACCATTATCAAAACTATAACGACCACTATCACCACTATAACAACCATCATCACCACTATAACGACCACTATCACCACTATAACAACCATTATCACCACTATAACAACTATTATCACCACTATAACAACGATTATCACCACTATAACGACCATTATCACAACTATAACGACCATTATCACCAATATAACGGCCATTATCACCACTGTAGCGACCATTATCAGCACTATAACCACCATTATCACCACTATAACGACCACTATCAACACTATAACCACCATTATCACCACTATAACAACCATTATCACCACTATATGGACCATTATCACCACTATAACGACCACTATCACCACTATAACGGCCATTATCACCACTATAGCGAGCATTATCAACACTATAACCTTCATTATCACTACTATATCAACCATTATCACCACTATACCGACCACTATCACCACTATAACAACCATTATCACCACTATAACAACTATTATCACCACTATAACAACCATTATCACCACTATAAGGACCATTATCACCACTATAACAACCATTATCACCACTATAACGGCCATTATCACCACTATAACGACCAGTATCACCACTATAACGGCCATTATCACCACTATAGCGACCATTATCACCAGTAGAAGGACCATTATCAACGCTGTAATGACCATTATCACCACTATAACGACCACTATCACCACTATAACAACCATTATCACCACTATAACAACTATTATCACCACTATAACAACCATTATCACCACTATAACGACCATTATCACCATTATAAGGACCATTATCACCACTATAACGGCCATTATCACCACTATAGCGACCATTATCACCACTATAACCACCATTATCACCACTATAACAATCATTATCACCACTATATGGACCATTATCGCCACTATAACGACCACTATCACCTCTATAACAACCATTATCACCACTATAACGACCACTATCACCACTATAACAACCATCATCACCACTATAACGACCACTATCACCACTATAACAACCATTATCACCACTATAACAACTATTATCACCACTATAACAACGATTATCACCACTCTAACGACCATTATCACAACTATAACGACCATTATCACCAATATAACGGCCATTATCACCACTGTAGCGACCATTATCAGCACTATAACCACCATTATCACCACTATAACGACCACTATCAACACTATAACCACCATTATCACCACTATAACGGCCATTATCAGCACTATAACAACCATTATCACAACTATAACAACCATTATCACCACTATAACGGCCATTATCACCACTATAGCGAGCATTATCAACACTATAACCTTCATTATCACTACTATATCAACCATTATCACCACTATACCGACCACTATCACCACTATAACAACCATTATCACCACTATAACGGCCATTATCACCACTATAACGACCATTATCACCACTATAACGGCCATTATCACCACTATAGCGACCATTATCACCAGTAGAAGGACCATTATCAACGCTGTATTGACCATTATCACCACTATAACGACCACTATCACCACTATAACAACCATTATCACCACTATAACAACTATTATCACCACTATAACAACCATTATCACCACTATAACGACCATTATCACCATTATAACGACCATTATCACCACTATAACGGCCATTATCACCACTATAGCGACCATTATCACCACTATAACCACCATTATCACCACTATAACAATCATTATCACCACTATATGGACCATTATCGCCACTATAACGACCACTATCACCTCTATAACAACCATTATCACCACTATAACGACCACTATCACCACTATAACAACCATCATCACCACTATAACGACCACTATCACCACTATAACAACCATTATCACCACTATAACAACTATTATCACCACTATAACAACGATTATCACCACTCTAACGACCATTATCACAACTATAACGACCATTATCACCAATATAACGGCCATTATCACCACTGTAGCGACCATTATCAGCACTATAACCACCATTATCACCACTATAACGACCACTATCAACACTATAACCACCATTATCACCACTATAACGGCCATTATCAGCACTATACCAACCATTATCACAACTATAACAACCATTATCACCACTATAACGGCCATTATCACCACTATAGCGAGCATTATCAACACTATAACCTTCATTATCACTACTATATCAACCATTATCACCACTATACCGACCACTATCACCACTATAACAACCATTATCACCACTATAACAACTATTATCACCACTATAACAACCATTATCACCACTATAAGGACCATTATCACCACTATAACAACCATTATCACCACTATAACGGCCATTATCACCACTATAACGACCATTATCACCACTATAACGGCCATTATCACCACTATAGCGACCATTATCACCAGTAGAAGGACCATTATCAACGCTGTAATGACCATTATCACCACTATAACGACCACTATCACCACTATAACAACCATTATCACCACTATAACAACTATTATCACCACTATAACAACCATTATCACCACTATAACGACCATTATCACCATTATAACGACCATTATCACCACTATAACGGCCATTATCACCACTATAGCGACCATTATCACCACTATAACCACCATTATCACCACTATAACAATCATTATCACCACTATATGGACCATTATCGCCACTATAACGACCACTATCACCTCTATAACAACCATTATCACCACTATAACGACCACTATCACCACTATAACAACCATCATCACCACTATAACGACCACTATCACCACTATAACAACCATTATCACCACTATAACAACTATTATCACGACTATAACAACGATTATCACCACTCTAACGACCATTATCACAACTATAACGACCATTATCACCAATATAACGGCCATTATCACCACTGTAGCGACCATTATCAGCACTATAACCACCATTATCACCACTATAACGACCACTATCAACACTATAACCACCATTATCACCACTATAACAACCATTATCACCACTATATGGACCATTATCACCACTATAACGACCACTATCACCACTATAACAACCATTATCACCACTATAACAACTATTATCACCACTATAACAACCATTATCACCACTATAACGACCAGTATCACCATTATAACGACCATTATCACCACTATAACGGCCATTATCACCACTATAGCGACCATTATCACCAATATAAACACCATTATCACCACTATAACAATCATTATCACCACTATTTGGACCATTATCGCCACTATAACGACCATTATCACCAATATAACGGCCATTATCACCACTGTAGCGACCATTATCAGCACTATAACCACCATTATCACCACTATAACGACCACTATCAACACTATAACCACCATTATCACCACTATAAGGACCATTATCGCCACTATAACAACCATTATCACCACTATAGCAACCATTATCACCACTATATGGACCATTATCACCACTATAACGACCACTATCATCACTATAACAACCATTATGACCACTATAACCACCACTATCACCACTTTAACGACCATTATCACCACTATAACGACCATTATCACCACTACAACGGCCATTATCACCACTATAGCGAGCATTATCAACACTATAACCACCATTATCACCACTATATCAACCATTATCACCACTATAACGACCACTATCACCACTATAACAACCATCATCACCACTATAACGACCACTATCACCACTATAACAACCATTATCACCACTATAACAACTATTATCACCACTATAACAACGATTATCACCACTATAACGACCATTATCACAACTATAACAACCATTATCACCACTATAACGGCCATTATCACCACTGTAGCGACCATTATCAGCACTATAACCACCATTATCACCAATATATTGACCATTCTCTCCACTAAAACGACCACTATCACCACTATAACAACCATTATCAAAACTATAACGACCACTATCACCACTATAACAACCATCATCACCACTATAACGACCACTATCACCACTATAACAACCATTATCACCACTATAACAACTATTATCACCACTATAACAACGATTATCACCACTATAACGACCATTATCACAACTATAACGACCATTATCACCAATATAACGGCCATTATCACCACTGTAGCGACCATTATCAGCACTATAACCACCATTATCACCACTATAACGACCACTATCAACACTATAACCACCATTATCACCACTATAACAACCATTATCACCACTATATGGACCATTATCACCACTATAACGACCACTATCACCACTATAACGGCCATTATCACCACTATAGCGAGCATTATCAACACTATAACCTTCATTATCACTACTATATCAACCATTATCACCACTATACCGACCACTATCACCACTATAACAACCATTATCACCACTATAACAACTATTATCACCACTATAACAACCATTATCACCACTATAAGGACCATTATCACCACTATAACAACCATTATCACCACTATAACGGCCATTATCACCACTATAACGACCAGTATCACCACTATAACGGCCATTATCACCACTATAGCGACCATTATCACCAGTAGAAGGACCATTATCAACGCTGTAATGACCATTATCACCACTATAACGACCACTATCACCACTATAACAACCATTATCACCACTATAACAACTATTATCACCACTATAACAACCATTATCACCACTATAACGACCATTATCACCATTATAACGACCATTATCACCACTATAACGGCCATTATCACCACTATAGCGACCATTATCACCACTATAACCACCATTATCACCACTATAACAATCATTATCACCACTATATGGACCATTATCGCCACTATAACGACCACTATCACCTCTATAACAACCATTATCACCACTATAACGACCACTATCACCACTATAACAACCATCATCACCACTATAACGACCACTATCACCACTATAACAACCATTATCACCACTATAACAACTATTATCACCACTATAACAACGATTATCACCACTCTAACGACCATTATCACAACTATAACGACCATTATCACCAATATAACGGCCATTATCACCACTGTAGCGACCATTATCAGCACTATAACCACCATTATCACCACTATAACGACCACTATCAACACTATAACCACCATTATCACCACTATAACGGCCATTATCAGCACTATAACAACCATTATCACAACTATAACAACCATTATCACCACTATAACGGCCATTATCACCACTATAGCGAGCATTATCAACACTATAACCTTCATTATCACTACTATATCAACCATTATCACCACTATACCGACCATTATCACCACTATAACAACCATTATCACCACTATAACGGCCATTATCACCACTATAACGACCATTATCACCACTATAACGGCCATTATCACCACTATAGCGAGCATTATCAACACTATAACCTTCATTATCACTACTATATCAACCATTATCACCACTATACCGACCACTATCACCACTATAACAACCATTATCACCACTATAACAACTATTATCACCACTATAACAACCATTATCACCACTATAAGGACCATAATCACCACTATAACAACCATTATCACCACTATAACGGCCATTATCACCACTATAACGACCATTATCACCACTATAACGGCCATTATCACCACTATAGCGACCATTATCACCAGTAGAAGGACTATTATCAACGCTGTAATGACCATTATCACCACTATAACGACCACTATCACCACTATAACAACCATTATCACCACTATAACAACTATTATCACCACTATAACAACCATTATCACCACTATAACGACCATTATCACCATTATAACGACCATTATCACCACTATAACGGCCATTATCACCACTATAGCGACCATTATCACCACTATAACCACCATTATCACCACTATAACAATCATTATCACCACTATATGGACCATTATCGCCACTATAACGACCACTATCACCTCTATAACAACCATTATCACCACTATAACGACCACTATCACCACTATAACAACCATCATCACCACTATAACGACCACTATCACCATTATAACAACCATTATCACCACTATAACAACTATTATCACGACTATAACAACGATTATCACCACTCTAACGACCATTATCACAACTATAACGACCATTATCACCAATATAACGGCCATTATCACCACTGTAGCGACCATTATCAGCACTATAACCACCATTATCACCACTATAACGACCACTATCAACACTATAACCACCATTATCACCACTATAACAACCATTATCACCACTATATGGACCATTATCACCACTATAACGACCACTATCACCACTATAACAACCATTATCACCACTATAACAACTATTATCACCATTATAACAACCATTATCACCACTATAACGACCAGTATCACCATTATAACGACCATTATCACCACTATAACGGCCATTATCACCACTATAGCGACCATTATCACCAATATAAACACCATTATCACCACTATAACAATCATTATCACCACTATTTGGACCATTATCGCCACTATAACGACCACTATCACCACTATAACGGCCATTATCACCACTATAGCGAGCATTATCAACACTATAACCTTCATTATCACTACTATATCAATCATTATCACCACTATACCGACCAATATCACCACTATAACAACCATTATCACCACTATAACAACTATTATCACCACTATAACAACGATTATCACCACTATAACGACCATTATCACAACTATAACGACCATTATCACCACTATAACGGCCATTATCACCACTGTAGCGACCATTATCAGCACTATAACCACCATTATCACCACTATATTGACCATTCTCTCCACTAAAACGACCACTATCACCACTATAACAACCATTATCACCACTATAAGGACGTTTATCACCACTATAACGACCATTATCACCCCTATAACGACCATTATCACCACTATAACAACCATTATCACCACTATGAGGACCATTATCACCACTATAACAACCATTATCACCACTATAACGGCCATTATCACCACTATAACGGCCATTATCACCACTATAGCGACCATTATCACCAGTAGAAGGACCATTATCAACGCTGTAATGACCATTATCACCACTATAACGACCACTATCACCACTATAACAACCATTATCACCACTATAACGACCACTATCACCACTATAACAACCATCATCACCACTATAACGACCACTATCACCACTATAACAACCATTATCACCACTATAACAACTATTATCACCACTATAACAACGATTATCACCACTATAACGACCATTATCACAACTATAACGACCATTATCACCAATATAACGGCCATTATCACCACTGTAGCGACCATTATCAGCACTATAACCACCATTATCACCACTATAACGACCACTATCAACACTATAACCACCATTATCACCACTATAGCGACCATTATCACCACTATAACCACCATTATCACCACTATAACAACCATTATCACCACTATATGGACCATTATCGCCACTATAACGACCACTATCACCGCTATAACGGCCATTATCACCACTATAGCGAGCATTATCAACACTATAACCTGCATTATCACTACTATATCAACCATTATCACCACTATACCGACCACTATCACCACTATAACAATCATTATCACCACTATAACAACTATTATCACCACTATAACAACGATTATCACCACTATAACGACCATTATCACAACTATAACGACCATTATCAAAACTATAACGGCCATTATCACCACTGTAGCGACCATTATCAGCACTATAACCACCATTATCACCACTATATTGACCATTCTCTCCACTAAAACGACCACTATCACCACTATAACAACCATTATCACCACTATAAGGACGTTTATCACCACTATAACGAACATTATCACCCCTATAACGAACATTATCATCACTAAAACGGCCATTATCACTACTATAGCGACGATTATCACCACTATAAGGACCATTATCGCCACTATAACAACCATTATCACCACTATAGCAACCATTATCACCACTATATGGACCATTATCACCACTATAACGACCACTATCATCACTATAACAACCATTATGACCACTATAACCACCACTATCACCACTTTAACGACCATTATCACCACTATAACGACCATTATCACCACTACAACGGCCATTATCACCACTATAGCGAGCATTATCAACACTATAACCACCATTATCACCACTATATCAACCATTATCACCACTATAACGACCACTATCACCACTATAACAACCATCATCACCACTATAACGACCACTATCACCACTATAACAACCATTATCACCACTATAACAACTATTATCACCACTATAACAACCATTATCACCACTATAACGACCATTATCACCATTATAACGACCATTATCACCACTATAACGGCCATTATCACCACTATAGCGACCATTATCACCACTATAACCACCATTATCACCACTATAACAATCATTATCACCACTATATGGACCATTATCGCCACTATAACGACCACTATCACCTCTATAACAACCATTATCACCACTATAACGACCACTATCACCACTATAACAACCATCATCACCACTATAACGACCACTATCACCACTATAACAACCATTATCACCACTATAACAACTATTATCACCACTATAACAACGATTATCACCACTCTAACGACCATTATCACAACTATAACGACCATTATCACCAATATAACGGCCATTATCACCACTGTAGCGACCATTATCAGCACTATAACCACCATTATCACCACTATAACGACCACTATCAACACTATAACCACTATTATCACCACTATAAAAACTATTATCACCACTATAACAACGATTATCACCACTCTAACGACCATTATCACAACTATAACGACCATTATCACCAATATAACGGCCATTATCACCACTGTAGCGACCATTATCAGCACTATAACCACCATTATCACCACTATAACGACCACTATCACCACTATAGCGACCATTATCACCACTATAAGGACCATTATCGCCACTATAACAACCATTATCACCACTATAGCAACCATTATCACCACTATATGGACCATTACCACCACTATAACGACCACTATCATCACTATAACAACCATTATGACCACTATAACCACCACTATCACCACTTTAACGACCATTATCACCACTATAACGACCATTATCACCACTACAACGGCCATTATCACCACTATAGCGAGCATTATCAACACTATAACCACCATTATCACCACTATATCAACCATTATCACCACTATAACGACCACTATCACCACTATAACAACCATCATCACCACTATAACGACCACTATCACCACTATAACAACCATTATCACCACTATAACAACTATTATCACCACTATAACAACGATTATCACCACTATAACGACCATTATCACAACTATAACAACCATCATCACCACTATAACGACCACTATCAACACTATAACCACCATTATCACCACTATAACAACCATTATCACCACTATATGGACCATTATCACCACTATAACGACCACTATCACCACTATAACAACCATTATCACCACTATAACAACTATTATCACCACTATAACAACCATTATCACCACTATAACGACCATTATCACCATTATAACGACCATTATCACCACTATAACGGCCATTATCACCACTATAGCGACCATTATCACCACTATAACCACCATTATCACCACTATAACAATCATTATCACCACTATACGGACCATTATCGCCACTATAACGACCACTATCACCACTATAACGGCCATTATCACCACTATAGCGAGCATTATCAACACTATAACCTTCATTATTACTACTATATCAACCATTATCACCACTATACCGACCACTATCACCACTATAACAACCATTATCACCACTATAACAACTATTATCACCACTATAACAACGATTATCACCACTATAACGACCATTATCACCACTATAACAACTATTATCACCACTATAACAACCATTATCACCACTATAACCACCATTATCACCACTATAACGACCATTATCACCACTATAACGGCCATTATCACCACTATAGCGACCATTATCACCACTATAAGGACCATTATCGCCACTATAACAACCATTATCACCACTATAGCAACCATTATCACCACTATATGGACCATTACCACCACTATAACGACCACTATCATCACTATAACAACCATTATGACCACTTTAACGACCATTATCACCACTATAACGATCATTATCACCACTACAACGGCCATTATCACCACTATAGCGAGCATTATCAACACTATAACCACCATTATCACCACTATATCAACCATTATCACCACTATAACGACCACTATCACCACTATAACAACCATCATCACCACTATAACGACCACTATCACCACTATAACAACCATTATCACCACTATAACAACTATTATCACCACTATAACAACGATTATCACCACTATAACGACCATTATCACAACTATAACAACCATTATCACCACTATAACGACCACTATCAACACTATAACCACCATTATCACCACTATAACAACCATTATCACCACTATATGGACCATTATCACCACTATAACGACCACTATCACCACTATAACAACCATTATCACCACTATAACAACTATTATCACCACTATAACAACCATTATCACCACTATAACCACCATTATCACCACTATAACGACCATTATCACCACTATAACGGCCATTATCACCACTATAGCGACCATTATCACCACTATAACCACCATTATCACCACTATAACAACCATTATCACCACTATATGGACCATTATCGCCACTATAACGACCACTATCACCACTATAACGGCCATTATCACCACTATAACGGCCATTATCACCACTATAGCGACCATTATCACCAGTAGAAGGACCATTATCAACGCTGTAATGACCATTATCACCACTATAACGACCACTATCACCACTATAACAACCATTATCACCACTATAACAACCATTATCACCACTATGAGGACCATTATCACCACTATAACAACCATTATCACCACTATAACGGCCATTATCACCACTATAACGGCCATTATCACCACTATAGCGACCATTATCACCAGTAGAAGGACCATTATCAACGCTGTAATGACCATTATCACCACTATAACGACCACTATCACCACTATAACAACCATTATCACCACTATAACGACCACTATCACCACTATAACAACCATCATCACCACTATAACGACCACTATCACCACTATAACAACCATTATCACCACTATAACAACTATTATCACCACTATAACAACGATTATCACCACTATAACGACCATTATCACAACTATAACGACCATTATCACCAATATAACGGCCATTATCACCACTGTAGCGACCATTATCAGCACTATAACCACCATTATCACCACTATAACGACCACTATCAACACTATAACCACCATTATGACCACTATAGCGACCATTATCACCACTATAACCACCATTATCACCACTATAACAACCATTATCACCACTATATGGACCATTATCGCCACTATAACGACCACTATCACCGCTATAACGGCCATTATCACCACTATAGCGAGCATTATCAACACTATAACCTGCATTATCACTACTATATCAACCATTATCACCACTATACCGACCACTATCACCACTATAACAATCATTATCACCACTATAACAACTATTATCACCACTATAACGACCATTATCACAACTATAACGACCATTATCACCAATATAACGGCCATTATCACCACTGTAGCGACCATTATCAGCACTATAACCACCATTATCACCACTATAACGACCACTATCAACACTATAACCACCATTATCACCACTATAACGGCCATTATCAGCACTATAACAACCATTATCACAACTATAACAACCATTATCACCACTATAACGGCCATTATCACCACTATAGCGAGCATTATCAACACTATAACCTTCATTATCACTACTATATCAACCATTATCACCACTATACCGACCACTATCACCACTATAACAACCATTATCACCACTATAACAACTATTATCACCACTATAACGACCATTATCACAACTATAACGACCATTATCACCAATATAACGGCCATTATCACCACTGTAGCGACCATTATCAGCACTATAACCACCATTATCACCACTATAACGACCACTATCAACACTATAACCACCATTATGACCACTATAGCGACCATTATCACCACTATAACCACCATTATCACCACTATAACAACCATTATCACCACTATATGGACCATTATCGCCACTATAACGACCACTATCACCGCTATAACGGCCATTATCACCACTATAGCGAGCATTATCAACACTATAACCTGCATTATCACTACTATATCAACCATTATCACCACTATACCGACCACTATCACCACTATAACAATCATTATCACCACTATAACAACTATTATCACCACTATAACGACCATTATCACAACTATAACGACCATTATCACCAATATAACGGCCATTATCACCACTGTAGCGACCATTATCAGCACTATAACCACCATTATCACCACTATAACGACCACTATCAACACTATAACCACCATTATCACCACTATAACGGCCATTATCAGCACTATAACAACCATTATCACAACTATAACAACCATTATCACCACTATAACGGCCATTATCACCACTATAGCGAGCATTATCAACACTATAACCTTCATTATCACTACTATATCAACCATTATCACCACTATACCGACCACTATCACCACTATAACAACCATTATCACCACTATAACGGCCATTATCACCACTATAACGACCATTATCACCACTATAACGGCCATTATCACCACTATAGCGACCATTATCACCAGTAGAAGGACCATTATCAACGCTGTATTGACCATTATCACCACTATAACGACCACTATCACCACTATAACAACCATTATCACCACTATAACAACTATTATCACCACTATAACAACCATTATCACCACTATAACGACCATTATCACCATTATAACGACCATTATCACCACTATAACGGCCATTATCACCACTATAGCGACCATTATCACCACTATAACCACCATTATCACCACTATAACAATCATTATCACCACTATATGGACCATTATCGCCACTATAACGACCACTATCACCTCTATAACAACCATTATCACCACTATAACGGCCATTATCACCACTATAGCGAGCATTATCAACACTATAACCTTCATTATCACTACTGTATCAACCATTATCACCACTATACCGACCACTATCACCACTATAACAACCATTATCACCACTATAACAACTATTATCACCACTATAACAACCATTATCACCACTATAAGGACCATTATCACCACTATAACAACCATTATCACCACTATAACGGCCATTATCACCACTATAACGACCATTATCACCACTATAACGGCCATTATCACCACTATAGCGACCATTATCACCAGTAGAAGGACCATTATCAACGCTGTAATGACCATTATCACCACTATAACGACCACTATCACCACTATAACAACCATTATCACCACTATAACAACTATTATCACCACTATAACAACCATTATCACCACTATAACGACCATTATCACCATTATAACGACCATTATCACCACTATAACGGCCATTATCACCACTATAGCGACCATTATCACCACTATAACCACCATTATCACCACTATAACAATCATTATCACCACTATATGGACCATTATCGCCACTATAACGACCACTATCACCTCTATAACAACCATTATCACCACTATAACGACCACTATCACCACTATAACAACCATCATCACCACTATAACGACCACTATCACCACTATAACAACCATTATCACCACTATAACAACTATTATCACGACTATAACAACGATTATCACCACTCTAACGACCATTATCACAACTATAACGACCATTATCACCAATATAACGGCCATTATCACCACTGTAGCGACCATTATCAGCACTATAACCACCATTATCACCACTATAACGACCACTATCAACACTATAACCACCATTATCACCACTATAACAACCATTATCACCACTATATGGACCATTATCACCACTATAACGACCACTATCACCACTATAACAACCATTATCACCACTATAACAACTATTATCACCACTATAACAACCATTATCACCACTATAACGACCAGTATCACCATTATAACGACCATTATCACCACTATAACGGCCATTATCACCACTATAGCGACCATTATCACCAATATAAACACCATTATCACCACTATAACAATCATTATCACCACTATTTGGACCATTATCGCCACTATAACGACCACTATCACCACTATAACGGCCATTATCACCACTATAGCGAGCATTATCAACACTATAACCTTCATTATCACTACTATATCAATCATTATCACCACTATACCGACCACTATCACCACTATAACAACCATTATCACCACTATAACAACTATTATCACCACTATAACAACGATTATCACCACTATAACGACCATTATCACAACTATAACGACCATTATCACCACTATAACGGCCATTATCACCACTGTAGCGACCATTATCAGCACTATAACCACCATTATCACCACTATATTGACCATTCTCTCCACTAAAACGACCACTATCACCACTATAACAACCATTATCACCACTATAAGGACGTTTATCACCACTAAAACGACCATTATCACCCCTATAACGACCATTATCACCACTATAACGGCCATTATCACCACTATAGCGACCATTATCAGCACTATAACCACCATTATCACCACTATAACGACCACTGTCAACACTATAAGCACCACTATCACCACTATAACAACCATTACCACCACTATAACAACTATTATCACCACTATAACAACCATTATCACCACTATAACGACCATTATCACCATTATAACGACCGTTATCACCACTGTAACGGCCATTATCACCACTATAGCGACCATTATCACCAGTAGAAGGACCATTATCAACGCTGTAATGACCATTATCACCACTATAACGACCACTATCACCACTATAACAACCATTATCACCACTATAACAACTATTATCACCACTATAACAACCATTATCACCACTATAACGACCATTATCACCATTATAACGACCATTATCACCACTATAACGGCCATTATCACCACTATAGCGACCATTATCACCACTATAACCACCATTATCACCACTATAACAATCATTATCACCACTATACGGACCATTATCGCTACTATAACGACCACTATCACCACTATAACGGCCATTATCACCACTATAGCGAGCATTATCAACACTATAACCTTCATTATTACTACTATATCAACCATTATCACCACTATACCGACCACTATCACCACTATAACAACCATTATCACCACTATAACAACTATTATCACCACTATAACAACGATTATCACCACTATAACGACCATTATCACCACTATAACAACTATTATCACCACTATAACAACCATTATCACCACTATAACCACCATTATCACCACTATAACGACCATTATCACCACTATAACGGCCATTATCACCACTATAGCGACCATTATCACCACTATAAGGACCATTATCGCCACTATAACAACCATTATCACCACTATAGCAACCATTATCACCACTATATGGACCATTACCACCACTATAACGACCACTATCATCACTATAACAACCATTATGACCACTATAACCACCACTATCACCACTTTAACGACCATTATCACCACTATAACGACCATAATCACCACTACAACGGCCATTATCACCACTATAGCGAGCATTATCAACACTATAACCACCATTATCACCACTATATCAACCATTATCACCACTATAACGACCACTATCACCACTATAACAACCATCATCACCACTATAACGACCACTATCACCACTATAACAACCATTATCACCACTATAACAACTATTATCACCACTATAACAACGATTATCACCACTATAACGACCATTATCACAACTATAACAACCATTATCACCACTATAACGACCACTATCAACACTATAACCACCATTATCACCACTATAACAACCATTATCACCACTATATGGACCATTATCACCACTATAACGACCACTATCACCACTATAACAACCATAATCACCACTATAACAACTATTATCACCACTATAACAACCATTATCACCACTATAACCACCATTATCACCACTATAACGACCATTATCACCACTTTAACGGCCATTATCACCACTATAGCGACCATTATCACCACTATAACCACCATTATCACCACTATAACAACCATTATCACCACTATATGGACCATTATCGCCACTATAACGACCACTATCACCACTATAACGGCCATTATCACCACTATAACGGCCATTATCACCACTATAGCGACCATTATCACCAGTAGAAGGACCATTATCAACGCTGTAATGACCATTATCACCTCTATAACGACCACTATCACCACTATAACAACCATTATCACCACTATAACAACCATTATCACCACTATGAGGACCATTATCACCACTATAACAACCATTATCACCACTATAACGGCCATTATCACCACTATAACGGCCATTATCACCACTATAGCGACCATTATCACCAGTAGAAGGACCATTATCAACGCTGTAATGACCATTATCACCACTATAACGACCACTATCACCACTATAACAACCATTATCACCACTATAACGACCACTATCACCACTATAACAACCATCATCACCACTATAACGACCACTATCACCACTATAACAACCATTATCACCACTATAACAACTATTATCACCACTATAACAACGATTATCACCACTATAACGACCATTATCACAACTATAACGACCATTATCACCAATATAACGGCCATTATCACCACTGTAGCGACCATTATCAGCACTATAACCACCATTATCACCACTATAACGACCACTATCAACACTATAACCACCATTATCACCACTATAGCGACCATTATCACCACTATAACCACCATTATCACCACTATAACAACCATTATCACCACTATATGGACCATTATCGCCACTATAACGACCACTATCACCGCTATAACGGCCATTATCACCACTATAGCGAGCATTATCAACACTATAACCTGCATTATCACTACTATATCAACCATTATCACCACTATACCGACCACTATCACCACTATAACAATCATTATCACCACTATAACAACTATTATCACCACTATAACAACGATTATCACCACTATAACGACCATTATCACAACTATAACGACCATTATCAAAACTATAACGGCCATTATCACCACTGTAGCGACCATTATCAGCACTATAACCACCATTATCACCACTATATTGACCATTCTCTCCACTAAAACGACCACTATCACCACTATAACAACCATTATCACCACTATAAGGACGTTTATCACCACTATAACGAACATTATCACCCCTATAACGAACATTATCATCACTAAAACGGCCATTATCACTACTATAGCGACGATTATCACCACTATAAGGACCATTATCGCCACTATAACAACCATTATCACCACTATAGCAACCATTATCACCACTATACCGACCACTATCACCACTATAACAACCATTATCACCACTATAACAACTATTATCACCACTATAACAACGATTATCACCACTATAACGACCATTATCACCACTATAACAACTATTATCACCACTATAACAACCATTATCACCACTATAACCACCATTATCACCACTATAACGACCATTATCACCACTATAACGGCCATTATCACCACTATAGCGACCATTATCACCACTATAAGGACCATTATCGCCACTATAACAACCATTATCACCACTATAGCAACCATTATCACCACTATATGGACCATTACCACCACTATAACGACCACTATCATCACTATAACAACCATTATGACCACTATAACCACCACTATCACCACTTTAACGACCATTATCACCACTATAACGACCATAATCACCACTACAACGGCCATTATCACCACTATAGCGAGCATTATCAACACTATAACCACCATTATCACCACTATATCAACCATTATCACCACTATAACGACCACTATCACCACTATAACAACCATCATCACCACTATAACGACCACTATCACCACTATAACAACCATTATCACCACTATAACAACTATTATCACCACTATAACAACGATTATCACCACTATAACGACCATTATCACAACTATAACAACCATTATCACCACTATAACGACCACTATCAACACTATAACCACCATTATCACCACTATAACAACCATTATCACCACTATATGGACCATTATCACCACTATAACGACCACTATCACCACTATAACAACCATAATCACCACTATAACAACTATTATCACCACTATAACAACCATTATCACCACTATAACCACCATTATCACCACTATAACGACCATTATCACCACTTTAACGGCCATTATCACCACTATAGCGACCATTATCACCACTATAACCACCATTATCACCACTATAACAACCATTATCACCACTATATGGACCATTATCGCCACTATAACGACCACTATCACCACTATAACGGCCATTATCACCACTATAACGGCCATTATCACCACTATAGCGACCATTATCACCAGTAGAAGGACCATTATCAACGCTGTAATGACCATTATCACCTCTATAACGACCACTATCACCACTATAACAACCATTATCACCACTATAACAACCATTATCACCACTATGAGGACCATTATCACCACTATAACAACCATTATCACCACTATAACGGCCATTATCACCACTATAACGGCCATTATCACCACTATAGCGACCATTATCACCAGTAGAAGGACCATTATCAACGCTGTAATGACCATTATCACCACTATAACGACCACTATCACCACTATAACAACCATTATCACCACTATAACGACCACTATCACCACTATAACAACCATCATCACCACTATAACGACCACTATCACCACTATAACAACCATTATCACCACTATAACAACTATTATCACCACTATAACAACGATTATCACCACTATAACGACCATTATCACAACTATAACGACCATTATCACCAATATAACGGCCATTATCACCACTGTAGCGACCATTATCAGCACTATAACCACCATTATCACCACTATAACGACCACTATCAACACTATAACCACCATTATCACCACTATAGCGACCATTATCACCACTATAACCACCATTATCACCACTATAACAACCATTATCACCACTATATGGACCATTATCGCCACTATAACGACCACTATCACCGCTATAACGGCCATTATCACCACTATAGCGAGCATTATCAACACTATAACCTGCATTATCACTACTATATCAACCATTATCACCACTATACCGACCACTATCACCACTATAACAATCATTATCACCACTATAACAACTATTATCACCACTATAACAACGATTATCACCACTATAACGACCATTATCACAACTATAACGACCATTATCAAAACTATAACGGCCATTATCACCACTGTAGCGACCATTATCAGCACTATAACCACCATTATCACCACTATATTGACCATTCTCTCCACTAAAACGACCACTATCACCACTATAACAACCATTATCACCACTATAAGGACGTTTATCACCACTATAACGAACATTATCACCCCTATAACGAACATTATCATCACTAAAACGGCCATTATCACTACTATAGCGACGATTATCACCACTATAAGGACCATTATCGCCACTATAACAACCATTATCACCACTATAGCAACCATTATCACCACTATATGGACCATTATCACCACTATAACGACCACTATCATCACTATAACAACCATTATGACCACTATAACCACCACTATCACCACTTTAACGACCATTATCACCACTATAGCGACCATTATCACCACTACAACGGCCATTATCACCACTATAGCGAGCATTATCAACACTATAACCACCATTATCACCACTATATCAACCATTATCACCACTATAACGACCACTATCACCACTATAACAACCATCATCACCACTATAACGACCACTATCACCACTATAACAACCATTATCACCACTATAACAACTATTATCACCACTATAACAACCATTATCACCACTATAACGACCATTATCACCGTTATAACGACCATTATCACCACTATAACGGCCATTATCACCACTAAAGCGACCATTATCACCACTATAACCACCATTATCACCACTATAACAATCATTATCACCACTATATGGACCATTATCGCCACTATAACGACCACTATCACCTCTATAACAACCATTATCACCACTATAACGACCACTATCACCACTATAACAACCATCATCACCACTATAACGACCACTATCACCACTATAACAACCATTATCACCACTATAACAACTATTATCACCACTATAACAACGATTATCACCACTCTAACGACCATTATCACAACTATAACGACCATTATCACCAATATAACGGCCATTATCACCACTGTAGCGACCATTATCAGCACTATAACCACCATTATCACCACTATAACGACCACTATCAACACTATAACCACCATTATCACCACTATAACAACTATTATCACCACTATAACAACGATTATCACCACTCTAACGACCATTATCACAACTATAACGACCATTATCACCAATATAACGGCCATTATCACCACTGTAGCGACCATTATCAGCACTATAACCACCATTATCACCACTATAACGACCACTATCAACACTATAACCACCATTATCACCACTATAACAACCATTATCACCACTATATGGACCATTATCACCACTATAGCAACCATTATCACCACTATATGGACCATTACCACCACTATAACGACCACTATCATCACTATAACAACCATTATGACCACTATAACCACCACTATCACCACTTTAACGACCATTATCACCACTATAACGACCATTATCACCACTACAACGGCCATTATCACCACTATAGCGAGCATTATCAACACTATAACCACCATTATCACCACTATATCAACCATTATCACCACTATAACGACCACTATCACCACTATAACAACCATCATCACCACTATAACGACCACTATCACCACTATAACAACCATTATCACCACTATAACAACTATTATCACCACTATAACAACGATTATCACCACTATAACGACCATTATCACAACTATAACAACCATCATCACCACTATAACGACCACTATCAACACTATAACCACCATTATCACCACTATAACAACCATTATCACCACTATATGGACCATTATCACCACTATAACGACCACTATCACCACTATAACAACCATTATCACCACTATAACAACCATTATCACCACTATAACGACCAGTATCACCATTATAACGACCATTATCACCACTATAACGGCCATTATCACCACTATAGCGACCATTATCACCACTATAAACACCATTATCACCACTATAACAATCATTATCACCACTATTTGGACCATTATCGCCACTATAACGACCACTATCACCACTATAACGGCCATTATCACCACTATAGCGAGCATTATCAACACTATAACCTTCATTATCACTACTATATCAACCATTATCACCACTATACCGACCACTATCACCACTATAACAACCATTATCACCACTATAACAACTATTATCACCACTATAACAACGATTGTCACCACTATAACGACCATTATCACAACTATAACGACCATTATCACCACTATAACGGCCATTATCACCACTGTAGCGACCATTATCAGCACTATAACCACCATTATCACCACTATATTGACCATTCTCTCCACTAAAACGACCACTATCACCACTATAACAACCATTATCACCACTATAAGGACGTTTATCACCACTATAACGACCATTATCACCCCTATAACGACCATTATCACCACTATAACGGCCATTATCACCACTATAGCGACCATTATCAGCACTATAACCACCATTATCACCACTATAACGACCACTGTCAACACTATAAGCACCACTATCACCACTATAACAACCATTACCACCACTATAACAACTATTATCACCACTATAACAACCATTATCACCACTATAACGACCATTATCACCATTATAACGACCGTTATCACCACTATAACGGCCATTATCACCACTATAGCGACCATTATCACCAGTAGAAGGACCATTATCAACGCTGTAATGACCATTATCACCACTATAACGACCACTATCACCACTTTAACAACCATTATCACCACTATAACAACTATTATCACCACTATAACAACCATTATCACCACTATAACGACCATTATCACCATTATAACGACCATTATCACCACTATAACGGCCATTATCACCACTATAGCGACCATTATCACCAGTAGAAGGACCATTATCAACGCTGTAATGACCATTATCACCACTATAACGACCACTATCACCACTATAACAACCATTATCACCACTATAACAACTATTATCACCACTATAACAACCATTATCACCACTATAACGACCATTATCACCATTATAACGACCATTATCACCACTATAACGGCCATTATCACCACTATAGCGACCATTATCACCACTATAACCACCATTATCACCACTATAACAATCATTATCACCACTATACGGACCATTATCGCCACTATAACGACCACTATCACCACTATAACGGCCATTATCACCACTATAGCGAGCATTATCAACACTATAACCTTCATTATTACTACTATATCAACCATTATCACCACTATACCGACCACTATCACCACTATAACAACCATTATCACCACTATAACAACTATTATCACCACTATAACAACGATTATCACCACTATAACGACCATTATCACCACTATAACAACTATTATCACCACTATAACAACCATTATCACCACTATAACCACCATTATCACCACTATAACGACCATTATCACCACTATAACGGCCATTATCACCACTATAGCGACCATTATCACCACTATAAGGACCATTATCGCCACTATATCAACCATTATCACCACTATAGCAACCATTATCACCACTATAACGACCATTATCACCACTATAACGGCCATTATCACCACTATAGCGACCATTACCACCACTATAACGACCACTATCATCACTATAACAACCATTATGACCACTATAACCACCACTATCACCACTTTAACGACCATTATCACCACTATAACGACCATTATCACCACTACAACGGCCATTATCACCACTATAGCGAGCATTATCAACACTATAACCACCATTATCACCACTATATCAACCATTATCACCACTATAACGACCACTATCACCACTATAACAACCATCATCACCACTATAACGACCACTATCACCACTATAACAACCATTATCACCACTATAACAACTATTATCACCACTATAACAACCATTATCACCACTATATGGACCATTATCACCACTATAACGACCACTATCACCACTATAACAACCATTATCACCACTATAACAACTATTATCACCACTATAACAACGATTATCACCACTATAACCACCATTATCACCACTATAACGACCATTATCACCACTATAACGGCCATTATCACCACTAAAGCGACCATTATCACCACTATAACCACCATTATCACCACTATAACAACCATTATCACCACTATATGGACCATTATCGCCACTATAACGACCACTATCACCACTATAACGGCCATTATCACCACTATAACGGCCATTATCACCACTATAGCGACCATTATCACCAGTAGAAGGACCATTATCAACGCTGTAATGACCATTATCACCACTATAACGACCACTATCACCACTATAACAACCATTATCAGCACTATAACAACTATTATCACCACTATAACAACCATTATCACCACTATAACGACCATTATCACCATTATAACGACCATTATCACCACTATAACGGCCATTATCACCACTATAGCGACCATTATCACCACTATAACCACCATTATCACCACTATAACAATCATTATCACCACTATACGGACCATTATCGCCACTATAACGACCACTATCACCACTATAACGGCCATTATCACCACTATAGCGAGCATTATCAACACTATAACCTTCATTATTACTACTATATCAACCATTATCACCACTATACCGACCACTATCACCACTATAACAGCCATTATCACCACTATAACAACTATTATCACCACTATAACAACGATTATCACCACTATAACGACCATTATCACCACTATAACAACTATTATCACCACTATAACAACCATTATCACCACTATAACCACCATTATCACCACTATAACGACCATTATCACCACTATAACGGCCATTATCACCACTATAGCGACCATTATCACCACTATAAGGACCATTATCGCCACTATATCAACCATTATCACCACTATAGCAACCATTATCACCACTATAACGACCATTATCACCACTATAACGGCCATTATCACCACTATAGCGACCATTACCACCACTATAACGACCACTATCATCACTATAACAACCATTATGACCACTATAACCACCACTATCACCACTTTAACGACCATTATCACCACTATAACGACCATTATCACCACTACAACGGCCATTATCACCACTATAGCGAGCATTATCAACACTATAACCACCATTATCACCACTATATCAACCATTATCACCACTATAACGACCACTATCACCACTATAACAACCATCATCACCACTATAACGACCACTATCACCACTATAACAACCATTATCACCACTATAACAACTATTATCACCACTATAACAACGATTATCACCACTATAACGACCATTATCACAACTATAACAACCATTATCACCACTATAACGACCACTATCAACACTATAACCACCATTATCACCACTATAACAACCATTATCACCACTATATGGACCATTATCACCACTATAACGACCACTATCACCACTATAACAACCATTATCACCACTATAACAACTATTATCACCACTATAACAACCATTATCACCACTATAACCACCATTATCACCACTATAACGACCATTATCACCACTATAACGGCCATTATCACCACTAAAGCGACCATTATCACCACTATAACCACCATTATCACCACTATAACAACCATTATCACCACTATATGGACCATTATCGCCACTATAACGACCACTATCACCACTATAACGGTCATTATCACCACTATAACGGCCATTATCACCACTATAGCGACCATTATCACCAGTAGAAGGACCATTATCAACGCTGTAATGACCATTATCACCACTATAACGACCACTATCACCACTATAACAACCATTATCACCACTATAACAACCATTATCACCACTATGAGGACCATTATCACCACTATAACAACCATTATCACCACTACAACGGCCATTATCACCACTATAACGGCCATTATCACCACTATAGCGACCATTATCACCAGTAGAAGGACCATTATCAACGCTGTAATGACCATTATCACCACTATAACGACCACTATCACCACTATAACAACCATTATCACCACTATAACGACCACTATCACCACTATAACAACCATCATCACCACTATAACGACCACTATCACCACTATAACAACCATTATCACCACTATAACAACTAGTATCACCACTATAACAACGATTATCACCACTATAACGACCATTATCACAACTATAACGACCATTATCACCAATATAACGGCCATTATCACCACTGTAGCGACCACTATCAGCACTATAACCACCATTATCACCACTATAACGACCACTATCAACACTATAACCACCATTATCACCACTATAGCGACCATTATCACCACTATAACCACCATTATCACCACTATAACAACCATTATCACCACTATATCAACCATTATCACCACTATAACGACCACTATCACCACTATAACAACCATCATCACCACTATAACGACCACTATCACCACTATAACAACCATTATCAACTCTATAACAACTATTATCACCACTATAACAACCATTATCACCACTATAACCACCATTATCACCACTATAACGACCATTATCACCACTATAACGGCCATTATCACCACTATAGCGACCATTATCACCACTATAACTACCATTATCACCACTATAACAACCATTATCACCACTATATGGACCATTATCGCCACTATAACAACCACTATCACCACTATAACGGCCATTATCACCACTATAGCGAGCATTATCAACACTATAACCTTCATTATCACTACTATATCAACCATTATCACCACTATACCGACCACTATCACCACTATAACAACCATTATCACCACTATAACAACTATTATCACCACTATAACAACGATTATCACCACTATAACGACCATTATCACAACTATAACGACCATTGTCACCACTATAACGGCCATTATCACCACCGTAGCGACCATTATCAGCACTATAACCACCATTATCACCACTATATTGACCATTCTCTCCACTAAAACGACCACTATCACCACTATAACAACCATTATCACCACTATAAGGACGTTTATCACCACTATAACGACCATTATCACCCCTATAACGACCATTATCACCACTATAACGGCCATTATCACCACAATAGCGACCATTATCAGCACTATAACCACCATTATCACCACTATAAGGACCACTATCAACACTATAACCACCATTATCACCACTATATGGACCATTATCACCACTATAACAACCATTATCACCACTATAACGGGCATTATCACCACTATAACGACCATTATCACCACTATAACGGCCATTATCACCACTATAACAACCATTATCACCACTATAACGACCACTATCACCACTATAACAACCATCATCACCACTATAACGACCACTATCACCACTATAACAACCATTATCACCACTATAACAACTATTATCACCACTATAACAACGATTATCACCACTATAACGACCATTATCACAACTATAACAACCATTATCACCACTATAACGGCCATTATCACCACTATAGCGACCATTATCACCACTATAAACACCATTATCACCACTATAACAATCATTATCACCACTATAACGACCACTATCACCACTATAACAACCATCATCACCACTATAACGACCACTATCACCACTATAACAACCATTATCACCACTATAACAACTATTATCACCACTATAACAACGATTATCACCACTATAACGACCATTATCACAACTATAACAACCATCATCACCACTATAACGACCACTATCAACACTATAACCACCATTATCACCACTATAACAACCATTATCACCACTATATGGACCATTATCACCACTATAACGACCACTATCACCACTATAACAACCATTATCACCACTATAACAACCATTATCACCACTATAACGACCAGTATCACCATTATAACGACCATTATCACCACTATAACGGCCATTATCACCACTATAGCGACCATTATCACCACTATAAACACCATTATCACCACTATAACAATCATTATCACCACTATTTGGACCATTATCGCCACTATAACGACCACTATCACCACTATAACGGCCATTATCACCACTATAGCGAGCATTATCAACACTATAACCTTCATTATCACTACTATATCAACCATTATCACCACTATACCGACCACTATCACCACTATAACAACCATTATCACCACTATAACAACTATTATCACCACTATAACAACGATTGTCACCACTATAACGACCATTATCACAACTATAACGACCATTATCACCACTATAACGGCCATTATCACCACTGTAGCGACCATTATCAGCACTATAACCACCATTATCACCACTATATTGACCATTCTCTCCACTAAAACGACCACTATCACCACTATAACAACCATTATCACCACTATAAGGACGTTTATCACCACTATAACGACCATTATCACCCCTATAACGACCATTATCACCACTATAACGGCCATTATCACCACTATAGCGACCATTATCAGCACTATAACCACCATTATCACCACTATAACGACCACTGTCAACACTATAAGCACCACTATCACCACTATAACAACCATTACCACCACTATAACAACTATTATCACCACTATAACAACCATTATCACCACTATAACGACCATTATCACCATTATAACGACCGTTATCACCACTATAACGGCCATTATCACCACTATAGCGACCATTATCACCAGTAGAAGGACCATTATCAACGCTGTAATGACCATTATCACCACTATAACGACCACTATCACCACTTTAACAACCATTATCACCACTATAACAACTATTATCACCACTATAACAACCATTATCACCACTATAACGACCATTATCACCATTATAACGACCATTATCACCACTATAACGGCCATTATCACCACTATAGCGACCATTATCACCAGTAGAAGGACCATTATCAACGCTGTAATGACCATTATCACCACTATAACGACCACTATCACCACTATAACAACCATTATCACCACTATAACAACTATTATCACCACTATAACAACCATTATCACCACTATAACGACCATTATCACCATTATAACGACCATTATCACCACTATAACGGCCATTATCACCACTATAGCGACCATTATCACCACTATAACCACCATTATCACCACTATAACAATCATTATCACCACTATACGGACCATTATCGCCACTATAACGACCACTATCACCACTATAACGGCCATTATCACCACTATAGCGAGCATTATCAACACTATAACCTTCATTATTACTACTATATCAACCATTATCACCACTATACCGACCACTATCACCACTATAACAACCATTATCACCACTATAACAACTATTATCACCACTATAACAACGATTATCACCACTATAACGACCATTATCACCACTATAACAACTATTATCACCACTATAACAACCATTATCACCACTATAACCACCATTATCACCACTATAACGACCATTATCACCACTATAACGGCCATTATCACCACTATAGCGACCATTATCACCACTATAAGGACCATTATCGCCACTATATCAACCATTATCACCACTATAGCAACCATTATCACCACTATAACGACCATTATCACCACTATAACGGCCATTATCACCACTATAGCGACCATTACCACCACTATAACGACCACTATCATCACTATAACAACCATTATGACCACTATAACCACCACTATCACCACTTTAACGACCATTATCACCACTATAACGACCATTATCACCACTACAACGGCCATTATCACCACTATAGCGAGCATTATCAACACTATAACCACCATTATCACCACTATATCAACCATTATCACCACTATAACGACCACTATCACCACTATAACAACCATCATCACCACTATAACGACCACTATCACCACTATAACAACCATTATCACCACTATAACAACTATTATCACCACTATAACAACGATTATCACCACTATAACGACCATTATCACAACTATAACAACCATTATCACCACTATAACGACCACTATCAACACTATAACCACCATTATCACCACTATAACAACCATTATCACCACTATATGGACCATTATCACCACTATAACGACCACTATCACCACTATAACAACCATTATCACCACTATAACAACTATTATCACCACTATAACAACGATTATCACCACTATAACCACCATTATCACCACTATAACGACCATTATCACCACTATAACGGCCATTATCACCACTAAAGCGACCATTATCACCACTATAACCACCATTATCACCACTATAACAACCATTATCACCACTATATGGACCATTATCGCCACTATAACGACCACTATCACCACTATAACGGCCATTATCACCACTATAACGGCCATTATCACCACTATAGCGACCATTATCACCAGTAGAAGGACCATTATCAACGCTGTAATGACCATTATCACCACTATAACGACCACTATCACCACTATAACAACCATTATCACCACTATAACAACTATTATCACCACTATAACAACCATTATCACCACTATAACGACCATTATCACCATTATAACGACCATTATCACCACTATAACGGCCATTATCACCACTATAGCGACCATTATCACCACTATAACCACCATTATCACCACTATAACAATCATTATCACCACTATACGGACCATTATCGCCACTATAACGACCACTATCACCACTATAACGGCCATTATCACCACTATAGCGAGCATTATCAACACTATAACCTTCATTATTACTACTATATCAACCATTATCACCACTATACCGACCACTATCACCACTATAACAGCCATTATCACCACTATAACAACTATTATCACCACTATAACAACGATTATCACCACTATAACGACCATTATCACCACTATAACAACTATTATCACCACTATAACAACCATTATCACCACTATAACCACCATTATCACCACTATAACGACCATTATCACCACTATAACGGCCATTATCACCACTATAGCGACCATTATCACCACTATAACAACCATTATCACCACTATAACCACCATTATCACCACTATAACGACCATTATCACCACTATAACGGCCATTACCACCACTATAACGACCACTATCATCACTATAACAACCATTATGACCACTATAACCACCACTATCACCACTTTAACGACCATTATCACCACTATAACGACCATTATCACCACTACAACGGCCATTATCACCACTATAGCGAGCATTATCAACACTATAACCACCATTATCACCACTATATCAACCATTATCACCACTATAACGACCACTATCACCACTATAACAACCATCATCACCACTATAACGACCACTATCACCACTATAACAACCATTATCACCACTATAACAACTATTATCACCACTATAACAACGATTATCACCACTATAACGACCATTATCACAACTATAACAACCATTATCACCACTATAACGACCACTATCAACACTATAACCACCATTATCACCACTATAACAACCATTATCACCACTATATGGACCATTATCACCACTATAACGACCACTATCACCACTATAACAACCATTATCACCACTATAACAACTATTATCACCACTATAACAACCATTATCACCACTATAACCACCATTATCACCACTATAACGACCATTATCACCACTATAACGGCCATTATCACCACTAAAGCGACCATTATCACCACTATAACCACCATTATCACCACTATAACAACCATTATCACCACTATATGGACCATTATCGCCACTATAACGACCACTATCACCACTATAACGGTCATTATCACCACTATAACGGCCATTATCACCACTATAGCGACCATTATCACCAGTAGAAGGACCATTATCAACGCTGTAATGACCATTATCACCACTATAACGACCACTATCACCACTATAACAACCATTATCACCACTATAACAACCATTATCACCACTATGAGGACCATTATCACCACTATAACAACCATTATCACCACTACAACGGCCATTATCACCACTATAACGGCCATTATCACCACTATAGCGACCATTATCACCAGTAGAAGGACCATTATCAACGCTGTAATGACCATTATCACCACTATAACGACCACTATCACCACTATAACAACCATTATCACCACTATAACGACCACTATCACCACTATAACAACCATCATCACCACTATAACGACCACTATCACCACTATAACAACCATTATCACCACTATAACAACTAGTATCACCACTATAACAACGATTATCACCACTATAACGACCATTATCACAACTATAACGACCATTATCACCAATATAACGGCCATTATCACCACTGTAGCGACCACTATCAGCACTATAACCACCATTATCACCACTATAACGACCACTATCAACACTATAACCACCATTATCACCACTATAGCGACCATTATCACCACTATAACCACCATTATCACCACTATAACAACCATTATCACCACTATATCAACCATTATCACCACTATAACGACCACTATCACCACTATAACAACCATCATCACCACTATAACGACCACTATCACCACTATAACAACCATTATCAACTCTATAACAACTATTATCACCACTATAACAACCATTATCACCACTATAACCACCATTATCACCACTATAACGACCATTATCACCACTATAACGGCCATTATCACCACTATAGCGACCATTATCACCACTATAACTACCATTATCACCACTATAACAACCATTATCACCACTATATGGACCATTATCGCCACTATAACAACCACTATCACCACTATAACGGCCATTATCACCACTATAGCGAGCATTATCAACACTATAACCTTCATTATCACTACTATATCAACCATTATCACCACTATACCGACCACTATCACCACTATAACAACCATTATCACCACTATAACAACTATTATCACCACTATAACAACGATTATCACCACTATAACGACCATTATCACAACTATAACGACCATTGTCACCACTATAACGGCCATTATCACCACCGTAGCGACCATTATCAGCACTATAACCACCATTATCACCACTATATTGACCATTCTCTCCACTAAAACGACCACTATCACCACTATAACAACCATTATCACCACTATAAGGACGTTTATCACCACTATAACGACCATTATCACCCCTATAACGACCATTATCACCACTATAACGGCCATTATCACCACAATAGCGACCATTATCAGCACTATAACCACCATTATCACCACTATAAGGACCACTATCAACACTATAACCACCATTATCACCACTATATGGACCATTATCACCACTATAACAACCATTATCACCACTATAACGGGCATTATCACCACTATAACGACCATTATCACCACTATAACGGCCATTATCACCACTATAACGGCCATTATCACCACTATAGCGACCATTATCACCAGTAGAAGGACCATTGTCACTACTATAACGACCACTATCACCACTATAACGACCACTATCACCACTATAACAACCATTATCACCACTATAACGACCACTATCACCACTATAACAACCATCATCACCACTATAACGACCACTATCACCACTATAACAACCATTATCACCACTATAACAACTATTATCACCACTATAACAACGATTATCACCACTATAACGACCATTATCACAACTATAACAACCATTATCACCACTATAACGGCCATTATCACCACTATAGCGACCATTATCAGCACTATAACCACCATTATCACCACTATAACGACTACTATCAACACTATAACCACCATTATCACCACTATATGGACCATTATCACCACTATAACGACCACTATCATCACTATAACAACCATTATCACCACTATAAGGACCATTATCGCCACTATAACAACCATTATCACCACTGTAGCAACCATTATCACCACTATATGGACCATTATCACCACTATAACGACCATTATCATCACTATAACAACCATTATGACCACTATAACCACCACTATCACCACTTTAACAACCATTATCACCACTATAACGACCATTATCACCACTATAACGGCCATTATCACCACTATAACGACCATTATCAACACTATAACCACCATTATCACCACTATATCAATAATTATCACCAGTAGAAGGACCATTATCAACGCTGTAATGACCATTATCACCACTATAACGACCACTATCACCACTATAACAACCATTATCACCACTATAACAACTATTATCACCACTATAACAACCATTATCACCACTATAACGACCATTATCACCATTATAACGACCATTATCACCACTATAACGGCCATTATCACCACTATAGCGACCATTATCACCACTATAACCACCATTATCACCACTATAACAATCATTATCACCACTATACGGACCATTATCGCCACTATAACGACCACTATCACCACTATAACGGCCATTATCACCACTATAGCGAGCATTATCAACACTATAACCTTCATTATTACTACTATATCAACCATTATCACCACTATACCGACCACTATCACCACTATAACAACCATTATCACCACTATAACAACTATTATCACCACTATAACAACGATTATCACCACTATAACGACCATTATCACCACTATAACAACTATTATCACCACTATAACAACCATTATCACCACTATAACCACCATTATCACCACTATAACGACCATTATCACCACTATAACGGCCATTATCACCACTATAGCGACCATTATCACCACTATAAGGACCATTATCGCCACTATAACAACCATTATCACCACTATAGCAACCATTATCACCACTATATGGACCATTACCACCACTATAACGACCACTATCATCACTATAACAACCATTATGACCACTTTAACGACCATTATCACCACTATAACGATCATTATCACCACTACAACGGCCATTATCACCACTATAGCGAGCATTATCAACACTATAACCACCATTATCACCACTATATCAACCATTATCACCACTATAACGACCACTATCACCACTATAACAACCATCATCACCACTATAACGACCACTATCACCACTATAACAACCATTATCACCACTATAACAACTATTATCACCACTATAACAACGATTATCACCACTATAACGACCATTATCACAACTATAACAACCATTATCACCACTATAACGACCACTATCAACACTATAACCACCATTATCACCACTATAACAACCATTATCACCACTATATGGACCATTATCACCACTATAACGACCACTATCACCACTATAACAACCATCATCACCACTATAACGACCACTATCACCACTATAACAACCATTATCACCACTATAACAACTATTATCACCACTATAACAACGATTATCACCACTATAACGACCATTATCACAACTATAACAACCATTATCACCACTATAACGGCCATTATCACCACTGTAGCGACCATTATCAGCACTATAACCACCATTATCACCAATATATTGACCATTCTCTCCACTAAAACGACCACTATCACCACTATAACAACCATTATCAAAACTATAACGACCACTATCACCACTATAACAACCATCATCACCACTATAACGACCACTATCACCACTATAACAACCATTATCACCACTATAACAACTATTATCACCACTATAACAACGATTATCACCACTATAACGACCATTATCACAACTATAACGACCATTATCACCAATATAACGGCCATTATCACCACTGTAGCGACCATTATCAGCACTATAACCACCATTATCACCACTATAACGACCACTATCAACACTATAACCACCATTATCACCACTATAACAACCATTATCACCACTATATGGACCATTATCACCACTATAACGACCACTATCACCACTATAACGGCCATTATCACCACTATAGCGAGCATTATCAACACTATAACCTTCATTATCACTACTATATCAACCATTATCACCACTATACCGACCACTATCACCACTATAACAACCATTATCACCACTATAACGGCCATTATCACCACTATAACGACCATTATCACCACTATAACGGCCATTATCACCACTATAGCGACCATTATCACCAGTAGAAGGACCATTATCAACGCTGTATTGACCATTATCACCACTATAACGACCACTATCACCACTATAACAACCATTATCACCACTATAACAACTATTATCACCACTATAACAACCATTATCACCACTATAACGACCATTATCACCATTATAACGACCATTATCACCACTATAACGGCCATTATCACCACTATAGCGACCATTATCACCACTATAACCACCATTATCACCACTATAACAATCATTATCACCACTATATGGACCATTATCGCCACTATAACGACCACTATCACCTCTATAACAACCATTATCACCACTATAACGACCACTATCACCACTATAACAACCATCATCACCACTATAACGACCACTATCACCACTATAACAACCATTATCACCACTATAACAACTATTATCACCACTATAACAACGATTATCACCACTCTAACGACCATTATCACAACTATAACGACCATTATCACCAATATAACGGCCATTATCACCACTGTAGCGACCATTATCAGCACTATAACCACCATTATCACCACTATAACGACCACTATCAACACTATAACCACCATTATCACCACTATAACGGCCATTATCAGCACTATAACAACCATTATCACAACTATAACAACCATTATCACCACTATAACGGCCATTATCACCACTATAGCGAGCATTATCAACACTATAACCTTCATTATCACTACTATATCAACCATTATCACCACTATACCGACCACTATCACCACTATAACAACCATTATCACCACTATAACAACTATTATCACCACTATAACAACCATTATCACCACTATAACGACCATTATCACCATTATAACGACCATTATCACCACTATAACGGCCATTATCACCACTATAGCGACCATTATCACCACTATAACCACCATTATCACCACTATAACAATCATTATCACCACTATATGGACCATTATCGCCACTATAACGACCACTATCACCTCTATAACAACCATTATCACCACTATAACGACCACTATCACCACTATAACAACCATCATCACCACTATAGCGACCATTATCACCACTATAACTACCATTATCACCACTATAACAACCATTATCACCACTATATGGACCATTATCGCCACTATAACAACCACTATCACCACTATAACGGCCATTATCACCACTATAGCGAGCATTATCAACACTATAACCTTCATTATCACTACTATATCAACCATTATCACCACTATACCGACCACTATCACCACTATAACAACCATTATCACCACTATAACAACTATTATCACCACTATAACAACGATTATCACCACTATAACGACCATTATCACAACTATAACGACCATTATCACCACTATAACGGCCATTATCACCACTGTAGCGACCATTATCAGCACTATAACCACCATTATCACCACTATATTGACCATTCTCTCCACTAAAACGACCACTATCACCACTATAACAACCATTATCACCACTATAAGGACGTTTATCACCACTATAACGACCATTATCACCCCTATAACGACCATTATCACCACTATAACGGCCATTATCACCACTATAGCGACCATTATCAGCACTATAACCACCATTATCACCACTATATGGACCATTATCACCACTATAACAACCATTATCACCACTATAACGGGCATTATCACCACTATAACGACCATTATCACCACTATAACGGCCATTATCACCACTATAGCGACCATTATCACCAGTAGAAGGACCATTATCAACGCTGTAATGACCATTATCACCACTATAACGACCACTATCACCACTATAACAACCATTATCACCACTATAACGACCACTATCACCACTATAACAACCATCATCACCACTATAACGGCCATTATCACCACTATAACGACCATTATCACCACTATAACGGCCATTATCACCACTATAGCGACCATTATCACCAGTAGAAGGACCATTGTCACTACTATAACGACCACTATCACCACTATAACGACCACTATCACCACTATAACAACCATTATCACCACTATAACGACCACTATCACCACTATAACAACCATCATCACCACTATAACGACCACTATCACCACTATAACAACCATTATCACCACTATAACAACTATTATCACCACTATAACAACGATTATCACCACTATAACGACCATTATCACAACTATAACAACCATTATCACCAATATAACGGCCATTATCACCACTGTAGCGACCATTATCAGCACTATAACCACCATTATCACCACTATATTGACCATTCTCGCCACTAAAACGACCACTATCACCACTATAACAACCATTATCACCACTATAAGGACCATTATCACCACTATAACGACCATTATCACCCCTATAACGACCATTATCACCACTATAACGGCCATTATCACCACTATAGCGACCATTATCAGCACTATCACCACCATTATCACCACTATAACGACCACTATCAACACTATAACCACCATTATCACCACTATATGGACCATTATCACCACTATAACGACCACTATCATCACTATAACAACCATTATCACCACTATAAGGACCATTATCGCCACTATAACAACCATTATCACCACTGTAGCAACCATTATCACCACTATATGGACCATTATCACCACTACAACGGCCATTATCACCACTATAGCGAGCATTATCAACACTATAACCACCATTATCACCACTATATCAACCATTATCACCACTATAACGACCACTATCACCACTATAACAACCATCATCACCACTATAACGACCACTATCACCACTATAACAACCATTATCACCACTATAACAACTATTATCACCACTATAACAACGATTATCACCACTATAACGACCATTATCACAACTATAACAACCATTATCACCACTATAACGACCACTATCAACACTATAACCACCATTATCACCACTATAACAACCATTATCACCACTATATGGACCATTATCACCACTATAACGACCACTATCACCACTATAACAACCATTATCACCACTATAACAACTATTATCACCACTATAACAACCATTATCACCACTATAACCACCATTATCACCACTATAACGACCATTATCACCACTATAACGGCCATTATCACCACTATAGCGACCATTATCACCACTATAACCACCATTATCACTACTATAACAACCATTATCACCACTATATGGACCATTATCGCCACTATAACGACCACTATCACCACTATAACGGCCATTATCACCACTATAACGGCCATTATCACCACTATAGCGACCATTATCACCAGTAGAAGGACCATTATCAACGCTGTAATGACCATTATCACCACTATAACGACCACTATCACCACTATAACAACCATTATCACCACTATAACAACCATTATCACCACTATGAGGACCATTATCACCACTATAACAACCATTATCACCACTATAACGGCCATTATCACCACTATAACGGCCATTATCACCACTATAGCGACCATTATCACCAGTAGAAGGACCATTATCAACGCTGTAATGACCATTATCACCACTATAACGACCACTATCACCACTATAACAACCATTATCACCACTATAACGACCACTATCACCACTATAACAACCATCATCACCACTATAACGACCACTATCACCACTATAACAACCATTATCACCACTATAACAACTATTATCACCACTATAACAACGATTATCACCACTATAACGACCATTATCACAACTATAACGACCATTATCACCAATATAGCGGCCATTATCACCACTGTAGCGACCATTATCAGCACTATAACCACCATTATCACCACTATAACGACCACTATCAACACTATAACCACCATTATCACCACTATAGCGACCATTATCACCACTATAACCACCATTATCACCACTATAACAACCATTATCACCACTATATGGACCATTATCGCCACTATAACGACCACTATCACCGCTATAACGGCCATTATCACCACTATAGCGAGCATTATCAACACTATAACCTGCATTATCACTACTATATCAACCATTATCACCACTATACCGACCACTATCACCACTATAACAATCATTATCACCACTATAACAACTATTATCACCACTATAACAACGATTATCACCACTATAACGACCATTATCACAACTATAACGACCATTATCAAAACTATAACGGCCATTATCACCACTGTAGCGACCATTATCAGCACTATAACCACCATTATCACCACTATATTGACCATTCTCTCCACTAAAACGACCACTATCACCACTATAACAACCATTATCACCACTATAAGGACGTTTATCACCACTATAACGAACATTATCACCCCTATAACGACCATTATCACCACTAAAACGGCCATTATCACCACTATAGCGACCATTATCACGACTATAAGGACCATTATCGCCACTATAACAACCATTATCACCACTATAGCAACCATTATCACCACTATATGGACCATTATCACCACTATAACGACCACTATCATCACAATAACAACCATTATGACCACTATAACCACCACTATCACCACTTTAACGACCATTATCACCACTATAACGACCATTATCACCACTACAACGGCCATTATCACCATTATAGCGAGCATTATCAACACTATAACCACCATTATCACCACTATATCAACCATTATCACCACTATAACGACCACTATCACCACTATAACAACCATCATCACCACTATAACGACCACTATCACCACTATAACAACCATTATCACCACTATAACAACTATTATCACCACTATAACAACGATTATCACCACTATAACGACCATTATCACAACTATAACAACTATTATCACCACTATAACGGCCATTATCACCACTGTAGCGACCATTATCAGCACTATAACCACCATTATCACCACTATATTGACCATTCTCTCCATTAAAACGACCACTATCACCACTATAACAACCATTATCAAAACTATCACGACCACTATCACCACTATAACAACCATCATCACCACTATAACGACCACTATCACCACTATAACAACCATTATCACCACTATAACAACTATTATCACCACTATAACAACGATTATCACCACTATAACGACCATTATCACAACTATAACGACCATTATCACCAATATAACGGCCATTATCACCACTGTAGCGACCATTATCAGCACTATAACCACCATTATCACCACTATAACGACCACTATCAACACTATAACCACCATTATCACCACTATAACAACCATTATCACCACTATATGGACCATTATCACCACTATAACGACCACTATCACCACTATAACAACCATTATCACCACTATAACAACTATTATCACCACTATAACAACCATTATCACCACTATAACCACCATTATCACCACTATAACGACCATTATCACCACTATAACGGCCATTATCACCACTATAGCGACCATTATCACCACTATAACTACCATTATCACCACTATAACAACCATTATCACCACTATATGGACCATTATCGCCACTATAACAACCACTATCACCACTATAACGGCCATTATCACCACTATATCGAGAATTATCAACACTATAACCTTCATTATCACTACTATATCAACCATTATCACCACTATACCGACCACTATCACCACTATAACAACCATTATCACCACTATAACAACTATTATCACCACTATAACAACGATTATCACCACTATAACGACCATTATCACAACTATAACGACCATTATCACCACTATAACGGCCATTATCACCACTGTAGCGACCATTATCAGCACTATAACCACCATTATCACCACTATATTGACCATTCTCTCCACTAAAACGACCACTATCACCACTATAACAACCATTATCACCACTATAAGGACGTTTATCACCACTATAACGACCATTATCACCCCTATAACGACCATTATCACCACTATAACGGCCATTATCACCACTATAGCGACCATTATCAGCACTATAACCACCATTATCACCACTATAAGGACCACTATCAACACTATAACCACCATTATCACCACTATATGGACCATTATCACCACTATAACAACCATTATCACCACTATAACGGGCATTATCACCACTATAACGACCATTATCACCACTATAACGGCCATTATCACCACTATAGCGACCATTATCACCAGTAGAAGGACCATTATCACAACTATAACGACCATTATCACCACTATAACGGCCATTATCACCACTGTAGCGACCATTATCAGCACTATAACCACCATTATCACCACTATATTGACCATTCTCTCCACTAAAACGACCACTATCACCACTATAACAACCATTATCACCACTATAAGGACGTTTATCACCACTATAACGACCATTATCACCCCTATAACGACCATTATCACCACTATAACGGCCATTATCACCACTATAGCGACCATTATCAGCACTATAACCACCATTATCACCACTATAAGGACCACTATCAACACTATAACCACCATTATCACCACTATATGGACCATTATCACCACTATAACAACCATTATCACCACTATAACGGGCATTATCACCACTATAACGACCATTATCACCACTATAACGGCCATTATCACCACTATAGCGACCATTATCACCAGTAGAAGGACCATTATCAACGCTGTAATGACCATTATCACCACTATAACGACCACTATCACCACTATAACAACCATTATCACCACTATAACGACCAGTATCACCACTATAACAACCATCATCACCACTATAACGACCACTATCACCACTATAACAACCATTATCACCACTATAACAACTATTATCACCACTATAACAACGATTATCACCACTATAACGACCATTATCACAACTATAACGACCATTATCACCAATATAGCAGCCATTATCACCACTGTAGCGACCATTATCAGCACTATAACCACCATTATCACCACTATAACGACCACTATCAACACTATAACCACCATTATCACCACTATAGCGACCATTATCACCACTATAACCACCATTATCACCACTATAACAACCATTATCACCACTATATGGACCATTATCGCCACTATAACGACCACTATCACCGCTATAACGGCCATTATCACCACTATAGCAAGCATTATCAACACTATAACCTGCATTATCACTACTATATCAACCATTATCACCACTATACCGACCACTATCACCACTATAACAATCATTATCACCACTATAACAACTATTATCACCACTATAACAACGATTATCACCACTATAACGACCATTATCACAACTATAACGACCATTATCAAAACTATAACGGCCATTATCACCACTGTAGCGACCATTATCAGCACTATAACCACCATTATCACCACTATATTGACCATTCTCTCCACTAAAACGACCACTATCACCACTATAACAACCATTATCACCACTATAAGGACGTTTATCACCACTATAACGAACATTATCACCCCTATAACGACCATTATCACCACTAAAACGGCCATTATCACCACTATAGCGACCATTATCACCACTATAAGGACCATTATCGCCACTATAACAACCATTATCACCACTATAGCAACCATTATCACCACTATATGGACCATTATCACCACTATAACGACCACTATCATCACTATAACAACCATTATGACCACTATAACCACCACTATCACCACTTTAACGACCATTATCACCACTATAACGACCATTATCACCACTACAACGGCCATTATCACCATTATAGCGAGCATTATCAACACTATAACCACCATTATCACCACTATATCAACCATTATCACCACTATAACGACCACTATCACCACTATAACAACCATCATCACCACTATAACGACCACTATCACCACTATAACAACCATTATCACCACTATAACAACTATTATCACCACTATAACAACGATTATCACCACTATAACGACCATTATCACAACTATAACAACTATTATCACCACTATAACGGCCATTATCACCACTGTAGCGACCATTATCAGCACTATAACCACCATTATCACCACTATATTGACCATTCTCTCCATTAAAACGACCACTATCACCACTATAACAACCATTATCAAAACTATCACGACCACTATCACCACTATAACAACCATCATCACCACTATAACGACCACTATCACCACTATAACAACCATTATCACCACTATAACAACTATTATCACCACTATAACAACGATTATCACCACTATAACGACCATTATCACAACTATAACGACCATTATCACCAATATAACGGCCATTATCACCACTGTAGCGACCATTATCAGCACTATAACCACCATTATCACCACTATAACGACCACTATCAACACTATAACCACCATTATCACCACTATAACAACCATTATCACCACTATATGGACCATTATCACCACTATAACGACCACTATCACCACTATAACAACCATTATCACCACTATAACAACTATTATCACCACTATAACAACCATTATCACCACTATAACCACCATTATCACCACTATAACGACCATTATCACCACTATAACGGCCATTATCACCACTATAGCGACCATTATCACCACTATAACTACCATTATCACCACTATAACAACCATTATCACCACTATATGGACCATTATCGCCACTATAACAACCACTATCACCACTATAACGGCCATTATCACCACTATAGCGAGAATTATCAACACTATAACCTTCATTATCACTACTATATCAACCATTATCACCACTATACCGACCACTATCACCACTATAACAACCATTATCACCACTATAACAACTATTATCACCACTATAACAACGATTATCACCACTATAACGACCATTATCACAACTATAACGACCATTATCACCACTATAACGGCCATTATCACCACTGTAGCGACCATTATCAGCACTATAACCACCATTATCACCACTATATTGACCATTCTCTCCACTAAAACGACCACTATCACCACTATAACAACCATTATCACCACTATAAGGACGTTTATCACCACTATAACGACCATTATCACCCCTATAACGACCATTATCACCACTATAACGGCCATTATCACCACTATAGCGACCATTATCAGCACTATAACCACCATTATCACCACTATAAGGACCACTATCAACACTATAACCACCATTATCACCACTATATGGACCATTATCACCACTATAACAACCATTATCACCACTATAACGGGCATTATCACCACTATAACGACCATTATCACCACTATAACGGCCATTATCACCACTATAGCGACCATTATCACCAGTAGAAGGACCATTATCAACGCTGTAATGACCATTATCACCACTATAACGACCACTATCACCACTATAACAACCATTATCACCACTATAACGACCAGTATCACCACTATAACAACCATCATCACCACTATAACGGCCATTATCACCACTATAACGACCATTATCATCACTATAACAACCATTATGACCACTATAACCACCACTATCACCACTTTAACGACCATTATCACCACTATAACGACCATTATCACCACTACAACGGCCATTATCACCACTATAGCGAGCATTATCAGCACTATAACCACCATTATCACCACTATATCAACCATTATCACCACTATAACGACCACTATCACCACTATAACAACCATCATCACCACTATAACGACCACTATCACCACTATAACAACCATTATCACCACTATAACAACTATTATCACCACTATAACAACGATTATCACCACTATAACGACCATTATCACAACTATAACAACCATTATCACCACTATAACCACCATTATCACCACTATAACGACCATTATCAGCACTATAACCACCATTATCACCACTATATTGACCATTCTCTCCACTAAAACGACCACTATCACCACTATAACAACCATTATCAAAACTATAACGACCACTATCACCACTATAACAACCATCATCACCACTATAACGACCACTATCACCACTATAACAACCATTATCACCACTATAACAACTATTATCACCACTATAACAACGATTATCACCACTATAACGACCATTATCACAACTATAACGACCATTATTACCAATATAACGGCCATTATCACCACTGTAGCGACCATTATCAGCACTATAACCACCATTATCACCACTATAACGACCACTATCAACACTATAACCACCATTATCACCACTATAACAACCATTATCACCACTATATGGACCATTATCACCACTATAACGACCACTATCACCACTATAACAACCATTATCACCACTATAACAACTATTATCACCACTATAACAACCATTATCACCACTATAACCACCATTATCACCACTATAACGACCATTATCGCCACTATAACGGCCATTATCACCACTATAGCGACCATTATCACCACTATAACTACCATTATCACCACTATAACAACCATTATCACCACTATATGGACCATTATCGCCACTATAACAACCACTATCACCACTATAACGGCCATTATCACCACTATAGCGAGCATTATCAACACTATAACCTTCATTATCACTACTATATCAACCATTATCACCACTATACCGACCACTATCACCACTATAACAACCATTATCACCACTATAACAACTATTATCACCACTATAACAACGACTATCACCACTATAACGACCATTATCACAACTATAACGACCATTATCACCACTATAACGGCCATTATCACCACTGTAGCGACCATTATCAGCACTATAACCACCATTATCACCACTATATTGACCATTCTCTCCACTAAAACGACCACTATCACCACTATAACAACCATTATCACCACTATAAGGACGTTTATCACCACTATAACGACCATTATCACCCCTATAACGACCATTATCACCACTATAACGGCCATTATCACCACTATAGCGACCATTATCAGCACTATAACCACCATTATCACCACTATATGGACCATTATCACCACTATAACAACCATTATCACCACTATAACGGGCATTATCACCACTATAACGACCATTATCACCACTATAACGGCCATTATCACCACTATAGCGACCATTATCACCAGTAGAAGGACCATTATCAACGCTGTAATGACCATTATCACCACTATAACGACCACTATCACCACTATAACAACCATTATCACCACTATAACGACCACTATCACCACTATAACAACCATCATCACCACTATAACGGCCATTATCACCACTATAACGACCATTATCACCACTATAACGGCCATTATCACCACTATAGCGACCATTATCACCAGTAGAAGGACCATTGTCACTACTATAACGACCACTATCACCACTATAACGACCACTATCACCACTATAACAACCATTATCACCACTATAACGACCACTATCACCACTATAACAACCATCATCACCACTATAACGACCACTATCACCACTATAACGGCCATTATCACCACTATAACAACTATTATCACCACTATAACAACGATTATCACCACTATAACGACCATTATCACAACTATAACAACCATTATCACCACTATAACGACCATTATCACCACTATAACGGCCATTATCACCACTATAGCGACCATTATCAGCACTATCACCACCATTATCACCACTATAACGACCACTATCAACACTATAACCACCATTATCACCACTATATGGACCATTATCACCACTATAACGACCACTATCATCACTATAACAACCATTATCACCACTATAAGGACCATTATCGCCACTATAACAACCATTATCACCACTGTAGCAACCATTATCACCACTATATGGACCATTATCACCACTACAACGGCCATTATCACCACTATAGCGAGCATTATCAACACTATAACCACCATTATCACCACTATATCAACCATTATCACCACTATAACGACCACTATCACCACTATAACAACCATCATCACCACTATAACGACCACTATCACCACTATAACAACCATTATCACCACTATAACAACTATTATCACCACTATAACAACGATTATCACCACTATAACGACCATTATCACAACTATAACAACCATTATCACCACTATAACGACCACTATCAACACTATAACCACCATTATCACCACTATAACAACCATTATCACCACTATATGGACCATTATCACCACTATAACGACCACTATCACCACTATAACAACCATTATCACCACTATAACAACTATTATCACCACTATAACAACCATTATCACCACTATAACCACCATTATCACCACTATAACGACCATTATCACCACTATAACGGCCATTATCACCACTATAGCGACCATTATCACCACTATAACCACCATTATCACCACTATAACAACCATTATCACCACTATATGGACCATTATCGCCACTATAACGACCACTATCACCACTATAACGGCCATTATCACCACTATAACGGCCATTATCACCACTATAGCGACCATTATCACCAGTAGAAGGACCATTATCAACGCTGTAATGACCATTATCACCACTATAACGACCACTATCACCACTATAACAACCATTATCACCACTATAACAACCATTATCACCACTATGAGGACCATTATCACCACTATAACAACCATTATCACCACTATAACGGCCATTATCACCACTATAACGGCCATTATCACCACTATAGCGACCATTATCACCAGTAGAAGGACCATTATCAACGCTGTAATGACCATTATCACCACTATAACGACCACTATCACCACTATAACAACCATTATCACCACTATAACGACCACTATCACCACTATAACAACCATCATCACCACTATAACGACCACTATCACCACTATAACAACCATTATCACCACTATAACAACTATTATCACCACTATAACAACGATTATCACCACTATAACGACCATTATCACAACTATAACGACCATTATCACCAATATAGCGGCCATTATCACCACTGTAGCGACCATTATCAGCACTATAACCACCATTATCACCACTATAACGACCACTATCAACACTATAACCACCATTATCACCACTATAGCGACCATTATCACCACTATAACCACCATTATCACCACTATAACAACCATTATCACCACTATATGGACCATTATCGCCACTATAACGACCACTATCACCGCTATAACGGCCATTATCACCACTATAGCGAGCATTATCAACACTATAACCTGCATTATCACTACTATATCAACCATTATCACCACTATACCGACCACTATCACCACTATAACAATCATTATCACCACTATAACAACTATTATCACCACTATAACAACGATTATCACCACTATAACGACCATTATCACAACTATAACGACCATTATCAAAACTATAACGGCCATTATCACCACTGTAGCGACCATTATCAGCACTATAACCACCATTATCACCACTATATTGACCATTCTCTCCACTAAAACGACCACTATCACCACTATAACAACCATTATCACCACTATAAGGACGTTTATCACCACTATAACGAACATTATCACCCCTATAACGACCATTATCACCACTAAAACGGCCATTATCACCACTATAGCGACCATTATCACCACTATAAGGACCATTATCGCCACTATAACAACCATTATCACCACTATAGCAACCATTATCACCACTATATGGACCATTATCACCACTATAACGACCACTATCATCACTATAACAACCATTATGACCACTATAACCACCACTATCACCACTTTAACGACCATTATCACCACTATAACGACCATTATCACCACTACAACGGCCATTATCACCATTATAGCGAGCATTATCAACACTATAACCACCATTATCACCACTATATCAACCATTATCACCACTATAACGACCACTATCACCACTATAACAACCATCATCACCACTATAACGACCACTATCACCACTATAACAACCATTATCACCACTATAACAACTATTATCACCACTATAACAACGATTATCACCACTATAACGACCATTATCACAACTATAACAACTATTATCACCACTATAACGGCCATTATCACCACTGTAGCGACCATTATCAGCACTATAACCACCATTATCACCACTATATTGACCATTCTCTCCACTAAAACGACCACTATCACCACTATAACAACCATTATCACCACTATAAGGACGTTTATCACCACTATAACGAACATTATCACCCCTATAACGACCATTATCACCACTAAAACGGCCATTATCACCACTATAGCGACCATTATCACGACTATAAGGACCATTATCGCCACTATAACAACCATTATCACCACTATAGCAACCATTATCACCACTATATGGACCATTATCACCACTATAACGACCACTATCATCACTATAACAACCATTATGACCACTATAACCACCACTATCACCACTTTAACGACCATTATCACCACTATAACGACCATTATCACCACTACAACGGCCATTATCACCATTATAGCGAGCATTATCAACACTATAACCACCATTATCACCACTATATCAACCATTATCACCACTATAACGACCACTATCACCACTATAACAACCATCATCACCACTATAACGACCACTATCACCACTATAACAACCATTATCACCACTATAACAACTATTATCACCACTATAACAACGATTATCACCACTATAACGACCATTATCACAACTATAACAACTATTATCACCACTATAACGGCCATTATCACCACTGTAGCGACCATTATCAGCACTATAACCACCATTATCACCACTATATTGACCATTCTCTCCATTAAAACGACCACTATCACCACTATAACAACCATTATCAAAACTATCACGACCACTATCACCACTATAACAACCATCATCACCACTATAACGACCACTATCACCACTATAACAACCATTATCACCACTATAACAACTATTATCACCACTATAACAACGATTATCACCACTATAACGACCATTATCACAACTATAACGACCATTATCACCAATATAACGGCCATTATCACCACTGTAGCGACCATTATCAGCACTATAACCACCATTATCACCACTATAACGACCACTATCAACACTATAACCACCATTATCACCACTATAACAACCATTATCACCACTATATGGACCATTATCACCACTATAACGACCACTATCACCACTATAACAACCATTATCACCACTATAACAACTATTATCACCACTATAACAACCATTATCACCACTATAACCACCATTATCACCACTATAACGACCATTATCACCACTATAACGGCCATTATCACCACTATAGCGACCATTATCACCACTATAACTACCATTATCACCACTATAACTACCATTATCACCACTATATGGACCATTATCGCCACTATAACAACCACTATCACCACTATAACGGCCATTATCACCACTATATCGAGAATTATCAACACTATAACCTTCATTATCACTACTATATCAACCATTATCACCACTATACCGACCACTATCACCACTATAACAACCATTATCACCACTATAACAACTATTATCACCACTATAACAACGATTATCACCACTATAACGACCATTATCACAACTATAACGACCATTATCACCACTATAACGGCCATTATCACCACTGTAGCGACCATTATCAGCACTATAACCACCATTATCACCACTATATTGACCATTCTCTCCACTAAAACGACCACTATCACCACTATAACAACCATTATCACCACTATAAGGACGTTTATCACCACTATAACGACCATTATCACCCCTATAACGACCATTATCACCACTATAACGGCCATTATCACCACTATAGCGACCATTATCAGCACTATAACCACCATTATCACCACTATAAGGACCACTATCAACACTATAACCACCATTATCACCACTATATGGACCATTATCACCACTATAACAACCATTATCACCACTATAACGGGCATTATCACCACTATAACGACCATTATCACCACTATAACGGCCATTATCACCACTATAGCGACCATTATCACCAGTAGAAGGACCATTATCAACGCTGTAATGACCATTATCACCACTATAACGACCACTATCACCACTATAACAACCATTATCACCACTATAACGACCAGTATCACCACTATAACAACCATCATCACCACTATAACGACCACTATCACCACTATAACAACCATTATCACCACTATAACAACTATTATCACCACTATAACAACGATTATCACCACTATAACGACCATTATCACAACTATAACGACCATTATCACCAATATAGCGGCCATTATCACCACTGTAGCGACCATTATCAGCACTATAACCACCATTATCACCACTATAACGACCACTATCAACACTATAACCACCATTATCACCACTATAGCGACCATTATCACCACTATAACCACCATTATCACCACTATAACAACCATTATCACCACTATATGGACCATTATCGCCACTATAACGACCACTATCACCGCTATAACGGCCATTATCACCACTATAGCAAGCATTATCAACACTATAACCTGCATTATCACTACTATATCAACCATTATCACCACTATACCGACCACTATCACCACTATAACAATCATTATCACCACTATAACAACTATTATCACCACTATAACAACGATTATCACCACTATAACGACCATTATCACAACTATAACGACCATTATCAAAACTATAACGGCCATTATCACCACTGTAGCGACCATTATCAGCACTATAACCACCATTATCACCACTATATTGACCATTCTCTCCACTAAAACGACCACTATCACCACTATAACAACCATTATCACCACTATAAGGACGTTTATCACCACTATAACGAACATTATCACCCCTATAACGACCATTATCACCACTAAAACGGCCATTATCACCACTATAGCGACCATTATCACCACTATAAGGACCATTATCGCCACTATAACAACCATTATCACCACTATAGCAACCATTATCACCACTATATGGACCATTATCACCACTATAACGACCACTATCATCACTATAACAACCATTATGACCACTATAACCACCACTATCACCACTTTAACGACCATTATCACCACTATAACGACCATTATCACCACTACAACGGCCATTATCACCATTATAGCGAGCATTATCAACACTATAACCACCATTATCACCACTATATCAACCATTATCACCACTATAACGACCACTATCACCACTATAACAACCATCATCACCACTATAACGACCACTATCACCACTATAACAACCATTATCACCACTATAACAACTATTATCACCACTATAACAACGATTATCACCACTATAACGACCATTATCACAACTATAACAACTATTATCACCACTATAACGGCCATTATCACCACTGTAGCGACCATTATCAGCACTATAACCACCATTATCACCACTATATTGACCATTCTCTCCATTAAAACGACCACTATCACCACTATAACAACCATTATCAAAACTATCACGACCACTATCACCACTATAACAACCATCATCACCACTATAACGACCACTATCACCACTATAACAACCATTATCACCACTATAACAACTATTATCACCACTATAACAACGATTATCACCACTATAACGACCATTATCACAACTATAACGACCATTATCACCAATATAACGGCCATTATCACCACTGTAGCGACCATTATCAGCACTATAACCACCATTATCACCACTATAACGACCACTATCAACACTATAACCACCATTATCACCACTATAACAACCATTATCACCACTATATGGACCATTATCACCACTATAACGACCACTATCACCACTATAACAACCATTATCACCACTATAACAACTATTATCACCACTATAACAACCATTATCACCACTATAACCACCATTATCACCACTATAACGACCATTATCACCACTATAACGGCCATTATCACCACTATAGCGACCATTATCACCACTATAACTACCATTATCACCACTATAACAACCATTATCACCACTATATGGACCATTATCGCCACTATAACAACCACTATCACCACTATAACGGCCATTATCACCACTATAGCGAGAATTATCAACACTATAACCTTCATTATCACTACTATATCAACCATTATCACCACTATACCGACCACTATCACCACTATAACAACCATTATCACCACTATAACAACTATTATCACCACTATAACAACGATTATCACCACTATAACGACCATTATCACAACTATAACGACCATTATCACCACTATAACGGCCATTATCACCACTGTAGCGACCATTATCAGCACTATAACCACCATTATCACCACTATATTGACCATTCTCTCCACTAAAACGACCACTATCACCACTATAACAACCATTATCACCACTATAAGGACGTTTATCACCACTATAACGACCATTATCACCCCTATAACGACCATTATCACCACTATAACGGCCATTATCACCACTATAGCGACCATTATCAGCACTATAACCACCATTATCACCACTATAAGGACCACTATCAACACTATAACCACCATTATCACCACTATATGGACCATTATCACCACTATAACAACCATTATCACCACTATAACGGGCATTATCACCACTATAACGACCATTATCACCACTATAACGGCCATTATCACCACTATAGCGACCATTATCACCAGTAGAAGGACCATTATCAACGCTGTAATGACCATTATCACCACTATAACGACCACTATCACCACTATAACAACCATTATCACCACTATAACGACCAGTATCACCACTATAACAACCATCATCACCACTATAACGGCCATTATCACCACTATAACGACCATTATCATCACTATAACAACCATTATGACCACTATAACCACCACTATCACCACTTTAACGACCATTATCACCACTATAACGACCATTATCACCACTACAACGGCCATTATCACCACTATAGCGAGCATTATCAGCACTATAACCACCATTATCACCACTATATCAACCATTATCACCACTATAACGACCACTATCACCACTATAACAACCATCATCACCACTATAACGACCACTATCACCACTATAACAACCATTATCACCACTATAACAACTATTATCACCACTATAACAACGATTATCACCACTATAACGACCATTATCACAACTATAACAACCATTATCACCACTATAACGGCCATTATCACCACTGTAGCGACCATTATCAGCACTATAACCACCATTATCACCACTATATTGACCATTCTCTCCACTAAAACGACCACTATCACCACTATAACAACCATTATCACCACTATAACAACTATTATCACCACTATAACAACCATTATCACCACTATAACCACCATTATCACCACTATAACGACCATTATCACCACTATAACGGCCATTATCACCACTAAAGCGACCATTATCACCACTATAACCACCATTATCACCACTATAACAACCATTATCACCACTATATGGACCATTATCGCCACTATAACGACCACTATCACCACTATAACGGTCATTATCACCACTATAACGGCCATTATCACCACTATAGCGACCATTATCACCAGTAGAAGGACCATTATCAACGCTGTAATGACCATTATCACCACTATAACGACCACTATCACCACTATAACAACCATTATCACCACTATAACAACCATTATCACCACTATGAGGACCATTATCACCACTATAACAACCATTATCACCACTACAACGGCCATTATCACCACTATAACGGCCATTATCACCACTATAGCGACCATTATCACCAGTAGAAGGACCATTATCAACGCTGTAATGACCATTATCACCACTATAACGACCACTATCACCACTATAACAACCATTATCACCACTATAACGACCACTATCACCACTATAACAACCATCATCACCACTATAACGACCACTATCACCACTATAACAACCATTATCACCACTATAACAACTAGTATCACCACTATAACAACGATTATCACCACTATAACGACCATTATCACAACTATAACGACCATTATCACCAATATAACGGCCATTATCACCACTGTAGCGACCACTATCAGCACTATAACCACCATTATCACCACTATAACGACCACTATCAACACTATAACCACCATTATCACCACTATAGCGACCATTATCACCACTATAACCACCATTATCACCACTATAACAACCATTATCACCACTATATCAACCATTATCACCACTATAACGACCACTATCACCACTATAACAACCATCATCACCACTATAACGACCACTATCACCACTATAACAACCATTATCAACTCTATAACAACTATTATCACCACTATAACAACCATTATCACCACTATAACCACCATTATCACCACTATAACGACCATTATCACCACTATAACGGCCATTATCACCACTATAGCGACCATTATCACCACTATAACTACCATTATCACCACTATAACAACCATTATCACCACTATATGGACCATTATCGCCACTATAACAACCACTATCACCACTATAACGGCCATTATCACCACTATAGCGAGCATTATCAACACTATAACCTTCATTATCACTACTATATCAACCATTATCACCACTATACCGACCACTATCACCACTATAACAACCATTATCACCACTATAACAACTATTATCACCACTATAACAACGATTATCACCACTATAACGACCATTATCACAACTATAACGACCATTGTCACCACTATAACGGCCATTATCACCACCGTAGCGACCATTATCAGCACTATAACCACCATTATCACCACTATATTGACCATTCTCTCCACTAAAACGACCACTATCACCACTATAACAACCATTATCACCACTATAAGGACGTTTATCACCACTATAACGACCATTATCACCCCTATAACGACCATTATCACCACTATAACGGCCATTATCACCACAATAGCGACCATTATCAGCACTATAACCACCATTATCACCACTATAAGGACCACTATCAACACTATAACCACCATTATCACCACTATATGGACCATTATCACCACTATAACAACCATTATCACCACTATAACGGGCATTATCACCACTATAACGACCATTATCACCACTATAACGGCCATTATCACCACTATAACGGCCATTATCACCACTATAGCGACCATTATCACCAGTAGAAGGACCATTGTCACTACTATAACGACCACTATCACCACTATAACGACCACTATCACCACTATAACAACCATTATCACCACTATAACGACCACTATCACCACTATAACAACCATCATCACCACTATAACGACCACTATCACCACTATAACAACCATTATCACCACTATAACAACTATTATCACCACTATAACAACGATTATCACCACTATAACGACCATTATCACAACTATAACAACCATTATCACCACTATAACGGCCATTATCACCACTATAGCGACCATTATCAGCACTATAACCACCATTATCACCACTATAACGACTACTATCAACACTATAACCACCATTATCACCACTATATGGACCATTATCACCACTATAACGACCACTATCATCACTATAACAACCATTATCACCACTATAAGGACCATTATCGCCACTATAACAACCATTATCACCACTGTAGCAACCATTATCACCACTATATGGACCATTATCACCACTATAACGACCATTATCATCACTATAACAACCATTATGACCACTATAACCACCACTATCACCACTTTAACAACCATTATCACCACTATAACGACCATTATCACCACTATAACGGCCATTATCACCACTATAACGACCATTATCAACACTATAACCACCATTATCACCACTATATCAATAATTATCACCAGTAGAAGGACCATTATCAACGCTGTAATGACCATTATCACCACTATAACGACCACTATCACCACTATAACAACCATTATCACCACTATAACAACTATTATCACCACTATAACAACCATTATCACCACTATAACGACCATTATCACCATTATAACGACCATTATCACCACTATAACGGCCATTATCACCACTATAGCGACCATTATCACCACTATAACCACCATTATCACCACTATAACAATCATTATCACCACTATACGGACCATTATCGCCACTATAACGACCACTATCACCACTATAACGGCCATTATCACCACTATAGCGAGCATTATCAACACTATAACCTTCATTATTACTACTATATCAACCATTATCACCACTATACCGACCACTATCACCACTATAACAACCATTATCACCACTATAACAACTATTATCACCACTATAACAACGATTATCACCACTATAACGACCATTATCACCACTATAACAACTATTATCACCACTATAACAACCATTATCACCACTATAACCACCATTATCACCACTATAACGACCATTATCACCACTATAACGGCCATTATCACCACTATAGCGACCATTATCACCACTATAAGGACCATTATCGCCACTATAACAACCATTATCACCACTATAGCAACCATTATCACCACTATATGGACCATTACCACCACTATAACGACCACTATCATCACTATAACAACCATTATGACCACTTTAACGACCATTATCACCACTATAACGATCATTATCACCACTACAACGGCCATTACCACCACTATAGCGAGCATTATCAACACTATAACCACCATTATCACCACTATATCAACCATTATCACCACTATAACGACCACTATCACCACTATAACAACCATCATCACCACTATAACGACCACTATCACCACTATAACAACCATTATCACCACTATAACAACTATTATCACCACTATAACAACGATTATCACCACTATAACGACCATTATCACAACTATAACAACCATTATCACCACTATAACGACCACTATCAACACTATAACCACCATTATCACCACTATAACAACCATTATCACCACTATATGGACCATTATCACCACTATAACGACCACTATCACCACTATAACAACCATCATCACCACTATAACGACCACTATCACCACTATAACAACCATTATCACCACTATAACAACTATTATCACCACTATAACAACGATTATCACCACTATAACGACCATTATCACAACTATAACAACCATTATCACCACTATAACGGCCATTATCACCACTGTAGCGACCATTATCAGCACTATAACCACCATTATCACCAATATATTGACCATTCTCTCCACTAAAACGACCACTATCACCACTATAACAACCATTATCAAAACTATAACGACCACTATCACCACTATAACAACCATCATCACCACTATAACGACCACTATCACCACTATAACAACCATTATCACCACTATAACAACTATTATCACCACTATAACAACGATTATCACCACTATAACGACCATTATCACAACTATAACGACCATTATCACCAATATAACGGCCATTATCACCACTGTAGCGACCATTATCAGCACTATAACCACCATTATCACCACTATAACGACCACTATCAACACTATAACCACCATTATCACCACTATAACAACCATTATCACCACTATATGGACCATTATCACCACTATAACGACCACTATCACCACTATAACGGCCATTATCACCACTATAGCGAGCATTATCAACACTATAACCTTCATTATCACTACTATATCAACCATTATCACCACTATACCGACCACTATCACCACTATAACAACCATTATCACCACTATAACGGCCATTATCACCACTATAACGACCATTATCACCACTATAACGGCCATTATCACCACTATAGCGACCATTATCACCAGTAGAAGGACCATTATCAACGCTGTATTGACCATTATCACCACTATAACGACCACTATCACCACTATAACAACCATTATCACCACTATAACAACTATTATCACCACTATAACAACCATTATCACCACTATAACGACCATTATCACCATTATAACGACCATTATCACCACTATAACGGCCATTATCACCACTATAGCGACCATTATCACCACTATAACCACCATTATCACCACTATAACAATCATTATCACCACTATATGGACCATTATCGCCACTATAACGACCACTATCACCTCTATAACAACCATTATCACCACTATAACGACCACTATCACCACTATAACAACCATCATCACCACTATAACGACCACTATCACCACTATAACAACCATTATCACCACTATAACAACTATTATCACCACTATAACAACGATTATCACCACTCTAACGACCATTATCACAACTATAACGACCATTATCACCACTATAACGACCACTATCAACACTATAACCACCATTATCACCACTATGGCGACCATTATCACCACTATAACCACCATTATCACCACTATAACAACCATTATCACCACTATATGGACCATTATCGCCACTATAACGACCACTATCACCGCTATAACGGCCATTATCACCACTATAGCGAGCATTATCAACACTATAACCTGCATTATCACTACTATATCAACCATTATCACCACTATACCGACCACTATCACCACTATAACAATCATTATCATCACTATAACAACTATTATCACCACTATAACAACGATTATCACCACTATAACGACCATTATCACAACTATAACGACCATTATCAAAACTATAACGGCCATTATCACCACTGTAGCGACCATTATCAGCACTATAACCACCATTATCACCACTATATTGACCATTCTCTCCACTAAAACGACCACTATCACCACTATAACAACCATTATCACCACTATAAGGACGTTTATCACCACTATAACGAACATTATCACCCCTATAACGACCATTATCACCACTAAAACGGCCATTATCACCACTATAGCGACGATTATCACCACTATAAGGACCATTATCGCCACTATAACAACCATTATCACCACTATAGCAACCATTATCACCACTATATGGACCATTATCACCACTATAACGACCACTATCATCACTATAACAACCATTATGACCACTATAACCACCACTATCACCACTTTAACGACCATTATCACCACTATAACGACCATTATCACCACTACAACGGCCATTATCACCACTATAGCGAGCATTATCAACACTATAACCACCATTATCACCACTATATCAACCATTATCACCACTATAACGACCACTATCACCACTATAACAACCATCATCACCACTATAACGACCACTATCACCACTATAACAACCATTATCACCACTATAACAACTATTATCACCACTATAACAACGATTATCACCACTATAACGACCATTATCACAACTATAACAACCATTATCACCACTATAACGGCCATTATCACCACTGTAGCGACCATTATCAGCACTATAACCACCATTATCACCAATATATTGACCATTCTCTCCACTAAAACGACCACTATCACCACTATAACAACCATTATCAAAACTATAACGACCACTATCACCACTATAACAACCATCATCACCACTATAACGACCACTATCACCACTATAACAACCATTATCACCACTATAACAACTATTATCACCACTATAACAACGATTATCACCACTATAACGACCATTATCACAACTATAACGACCATTATCACCAATATAACGGCCATTATCACCACTGTAGCGACCATTATCAGCACTATAACCACCATTATCACCACTATAACGACCACTATCAACACTATAACCACCATTATCACCACTATAACAACCATTATCACCACTATATGGACCATTATCACCACTATAACGACCACTATCACCACTATAACGGCCATTATCACCACTATAGCGAGCATTATCAACACTATAACCTTCATTATCACTACTATATCAACCATTATCACCACTATACCGACCACTATCACCACTATAACAACCATTATCACCACTATAACGGCCATTATCACCACTATAACGACCATTATCACCACTATAACGGCCATTATCACCACTATAGCGACCATTATCACCAGTAGAAGGACCATTATCAACGCTGTATTGACCATTATCACCACTATAACGACCACTATCACCACTATAACAACCATTATCACCACTATAACAACTATTATCACCACTATAACAACCATTATCACCACTATAACGACCATTATCACCATTATAACGACCATTATCACCACTATAACGGCCATTATCACCACTATAGCGACCATTATCACCACTATAACCACCATTATCACCACTATAACAATCATTATCACCACTATATGGACCATTATCGCCACTATAACGACCACTATCACCTCTATAACAACCATTATCACCACTATAACGACCACTATCACCACTATAACAACCATCATCACCACTATAACGACCACTATCACCACTATAACAACCATTATCACCACTATAACAACTATTATCACCACTATAACAACGATTATCACCACTCTAACGACCATTATCACAACTATAACGACCATTATCACCAATATAACGGCCATTATCACCACTGTAGCGACCATTATCAGCACTATAACCACCATTATCACCACTATAACGACCACTATCAACACTATAACCACCATTATCACCACTATAACGGCCATTATCAGCACTATAACAACCATTATCACAACTATAACAACCATTATCACCACTATAACGGCCATTATCACCACTATAGCGAGCATTATCAACACTATAACCTTCATTATCACTACTATATCAACCATTATCACCACTATACCGACCACTATCACCACTATAACAACCATTATCACCACTATAACAACTATTATCACCACTATAACAACCATTATCACCACTATAACGACCATTATCACCATTATAACGACCATTATCACCACTATAACGGCCATTATCACCACTATAGCGACCATTATCACCACTATAACCACCATTATCACCACTATAACAATCATTATCACCACTATATGGACCATTATCGCCACTATAACGACCACTATCACCTCTATAACAACCATTATCACCACTATAACGACCACTATCACCACTATAACAACCATCATCACCACTATAGCGACCATTATCACCACTATAACTACCATTATCACCACTATAACAACCATTATCACCACTATATGGACCATTATCGCCACTATAACAACCACTATCACCACTATAACGGCCATTATCACCACTATAGCGAGCATTATCAACACTATAACCTTCATTATCACTACTATATCAACCATTATCACCACTATACCGACCACTATCACCACTATAACAACCATTATCACCACTATAACAACTATTATCACCACTATAACAACGATTATCACCACTATAACGACCATTATCACAACTATAACGACCATTATCACCACTATAACGGCCATTATCACCACTGTAGCGACCATTATCAGCACTATAACCACCATTATCACCACTATATTGACCATTCTCTCCACTAAAACGACCACTATCACCACTATAACAACCATTATCACCACTATAAGGACGTTTATCACCACTATAACGACCATTATCACCCCTATAACGACCATTATCACCACTATAACGGCCATTATCACCACTATAGCGACCATTATCAGCACTATAACCACCATTATCACCACTATATGGACCATTATCACCACTATAACAACCATTATCACCACTATAACGGGCATTATCACCACTATAACGACCATTATCACCACTATAACGGCCATTATCACCACTATAGCGACCATTATCACCAGTAGAAGGACCATTATCAACGCTGTAATGACCATTATCACCACTATAACGACCACTATCACCACTATAACAACCATTATCACCACTATAACGACCACTATCACCACTATAACAACCATCATCACCACTATAACGGCCATTATCACCACTATAACGACCATTATCACCACTATAACGGCCATTATCACCACTATAGCGACCATTATCACCAGTAGAAGGACCATTGTCACTACTATAACGACCACTATCACCACTATAACGACCACTATCACCACTATAACAACCATTATCACCACTATAACGACCACTATCACCACTATAACAACCATCATCACCACTATAACGACCACTATCACCACTATAACAACCATTATCACCACTATAACAACTATTATCACCACTATAACAACGATTATCACCACTATAACGACCATTATCACAACTATAACAACCATTATCACCAATATAACGGCCATTATCACCACTGTAGCGACCATTATCAGCACTATAACCACCATTATCACCACTATATTGACCATTCTCGCCACTAAAACGACCACTATCACCACTATAACAACCATTATCACCACTATAAGGACCATTATCACCACTATAACGACCATTATCACCCCTATAACGACCATTATCACCACTATAACGGCCATTATCACCACTATAGCGACCATTATCAGCACTATCACCACCATTATCACCACTATAACGACCACTATCAACACTATAACCACCATTATCACCACTATATGGACCATTATCACCACTATAACGACCACTATCATCACTATAACAACCATTATCACCACTATAAGGACCATTATCGCCACTATAACAACCATTATCACCACTGTAGCAACCATTATCACCACTATATGGACCATTATCACCACTACAACGGCCATTATCACCACTATAGCGAGCATTATCAACACTATAACCACCATTATCACCACTATATCAACCATTATCACCACTATAACGACCACTATCACCACTATAACAACCATCATCACCACTATAACGACCACTATCACCACTATAACAACCATTATCACCACTATAACAACTATTATCACCACTATAACAACGATTATCACCACTATAACGACCATTATCACAACTATAACAACCATTATCACCACTATAACGACCACTATCAACACTATAACCACCATTATCACCACTATAACAACCATTATCACCACTATATGGACCATTATCACCACTATAACGACCACTATCACCACTATAACAACCATTATCACCACTATAACAACTATTATCACCACTATAACAACCATTATCACCACTATAACCACCATTATCACCACTATAACGACCATTATCACCACTATAACGGCCATTATCACCACTATAGCGACCATTATCACCACTATAACCACCATTATCACTACTATAACAACCATTATCACCACTATATGGACCATTATCGCCACTATAACGACCACTATCACCACTATAACGGCCATTATCACCACTATAACGGCCATTATCACCACTATAGCGACCATTATCACCAGTAGAAGGACCATTATCAACGCTGTAATGACCATTATCACCACTATAACGACCACTATCACCACTATAACAACCATTATCACCACTATAACAACCATTATCACCACTATGAGGACCATTATCACCACTATAACAACCATTATCACCACTATAACGGCCATTATCACCACTATAACGGCCATTATCACCACTATAGCGACCATTATCACCAGTAGAAGGACCATTATCAACGCTGTAATGACCATTATCACCACTATAACGACCACTATCACCACTATAACAACCATTATCACCACTATAACGACCACTATCACCACTATAACAACCATCATCACCACTATAACGACCACTATCACCACTATAACAACCATTATCACCACTATAACAACTATTATCACCACTATAACAACGATTATCACCACTATAACGACCATTATCACAACTATAACGACCATTATCACCAATATAGCGGCCATTATCACCACTGTAGCGACCATTATCAGCACTATAACCACCATTATCACCACTATAACGACCACTATCAACACTATAACCACCATTATCACCACTATAGCGACCATTATCACCACTATAACCACCATTATCACCACTATAACAACCATTATCACCACTATATGGACCATTATCGCCACTATAACGACCACTATCACCGCTATAACGGCCATTATCACCACTATAGCGAGCATTATCAACACTATAACCTGCATTATCACTACTATATCAACCATTATCACCACTATACCGACCACTATCACCACTATAACAATCATTATCACCACTATAACAACTATTATCACCACTATAACAACGATTATCACCACTATAACGACCATTATCACAACTATAACGACCATTATCAAAACTATAACGGCCATTATCACCACTGTAGCGACCATTATCAGCACTATAACCACCATTATCACCACTATATTGACCATTCTCTCCACTAAAACGACCACTATCACCACTATAACAACCATTATCACCACTATAAGGACGTTTATCACCACTATAACGAACATTATCACCCCTATAACGACCATTATCACCACTAAAACGGCCATTATCACCACTATAGCGACCATTATCACGACTATAAGGACCATTATCGCCACTATAACAACCATTATCACCACTATAGCAACCATTATCACCACTATATGGACCATTATCACCACTATAACGACCACTATCATCACTATAACAACCATTATGACCACTATAACCACCACTATCACCACTTTAACGACCATTATCACCACTATAACGACCATTATCACCACTACAACGGCCATTATCACCATTATAGCGAGCATTATCAACACTATAACCACCATTATCACCACTATATCAACCATTATCACCACTATAACGACCACTATCACCACTATAACAACCATCATCACCACTATAACGACCACTATCACCACTATAACAACCATTATCACCACTATAACAACTATTATCACCACTATAACAACGATTATCACCACTATAACGACCATTATCACAACTATAACAACTATTATCACCACTATAACGGCCATTATCACCACTGTAGCGACCATTATCAGCACTATAACCACCATTATCACCACTATATTGACCATTCTCTCCATTAAAACGACCACTATCACCACTATAACAACCATTATCAAAACTATCACGACCACTATCACCACTATAACAACCATCATCACCACTATAACGACCACTATCACCACTATAACAACCATTATCACCACTATAACAACTATTATCACCACTATAACAACGATTATCACCACTATAACGACCATTATCACAACTATAACGACCATTATCACCAATATAACGGCCATTATCACCACTGTAGCGACCATTATCAGCACTATAACCACCATTATCACCACTATAACGACCACTATCAACACTATAACCACCATTATCACCACTATAACAACCATTATCACCACTATATGGACCATTATCACCACTATAACGACCACTATCACCACTATAACAACCATTATCACCACTATAACAACTATTATCACCACTATAACAACCATTATCACCACTATAACCACCATTATCACCACTATAACGACCATTATCACCACTATAACGGCCATTATCACCACTATAGCGACCATTATCACCACTATAACTACCATTATCACCACTATAACAACCATTATCACCACTATATGGACCATTATCGCCACTATAACAACCACTATCACCACTATAACGGCCATTATCACCACTATATCGAGAATTATCAACACTATAACCTTCATTATCACTACTATATCAACCATTATCACCACTATACCGACCACTATCACCACTATAACAACCATTATCACCACTATAACAACTATTATCACCACTATAACAACGATTATCACCACTATAACGACCATTATCACAACTATAACGACCATTATCACCACTATAACGGCCATTATCACCACTGTAGCGACCATTATCAGCACTATAACCACCATTATCACCACTATATTGACCATTCTCTCCACTAAAACGACCACTATCACCACTATAACAACCATTATCACCACTATAAGGACGTTTATCACCACTATAACGACCATTATCACCCCTATAACGACCATTATCACCACTATAACGGCCATTATCACCACTATAGCGACCATTATCAGCACTATAACCACCATTATCACCACTATAAGGACCACTATCAACACTATAACCACCATTATCACCACTATATGGACCATTATCACCACTATAACAACCATTATCACCACTATAACGGGCATTATCACCACTATAACGACCATTATCACCACTATAACGGCCATTATCACCACTATAGCGACCATTATCACCAGTAGAAGGACCATTATCACAACTATAACGACCATTATCACCACTATAACGGCCATTATCACCACTGTAGCGACCATTATCAGCACTATAACCACCATTATCACCACTATATTGACCATTCTCTCCACTAAAACGACCACTATCACCACTATAACAACCATTATCACCACTATAAGGACGTTTATCACCACTATAACGACCATTATCACCCCTATAACGACCATTATCACCACTATAACGGCCATTATCACCACTATAGCGACCATTATCAGCACTATAACCACCATTATCACCACTATAAGGACCACTATCAACACTATAACCACCATTATCACCACTATATGGACCATTATCACCACTATAACAACCATTATCACCACTATAACGGGCATTATCACCACTATAACGACCATTATCACCACTATAACGGCCATTATCACCACTATAGCGACCATTATCACCAGTAGAAGGACCATTATCAACGCTGTAATGACCATTATCACCACTATAACGACCACTATCACCACTATAACAACCATTATCACCACTATAACGACCAGTATCACCACTATAACAACCATCATCACCACTATAACGACCACTATCACCACTATAACAACCATTATCACCACTATAACAACTATTATCACCACTATAACAACGATTATCACCACTATAACGACCATTATCACAACTATAACGACCATTATCACCAATATAGCAGCCATTATCACCACTGTAGCGACCATTATCAGCACTATAACCACCATTATCACCACTATAACGACCACTATCAACACTATAACCACCATTATCACCACTATAGCGACCATTATCACCACTATAACCACCATTATCACCACTATAACAACCATTATCACCACTATATGGACCATTATCGCCACTATAACGACCACTATCACCGCTATAACGGCCATTATCACCACTATAGCAAGCATTATCAACACTATAACCTGCATTATCACTACTATATCAACCATTATCACCACTATACCGACCACTATCACCACTATAACAATCATTATCACCACTATAACAACTATTATCACCACTATAACAACGATTATCACCACTATAACGACCATTATCACAACTATAACGACCATTATCAAAACTATAACGGCCATTATCACCACTGTAGCGACCATTATCAGCACTATAACCACCATTATCACCACTATATTGACCATTCTCTCCACTAAAACGACCACTATCACCACTATAACAACCATTATCACCACTATAAGGACGTTTATCACCACTATAACGAACATTATCACCCCTATAACGACCATTATCACCACTAAAACGGCCATTATCACCACTATAGCGACCATTATCACCACTATAAGGACCATTATCGCCACTATAACAACCATTATCACCACTATAGCAACCATTATCACCACTATATGGACCATTATCACCACTATAACGACCACTATCATCACTATAACAACCATTATGACCACTATAACCACCACTATCACCACTTTAACGACCATTATCACCACTATAACGACCATTATCACCACTACAACGGCCATTATCACCATTATAGCGAGCATTATCAACACTATAACCACCATTATCACCACTATATCAACCATTATCACCACTATAACGACCACTATCACCACTATAACAACCATCATCACCACTATAACGACCACTATCACCACTATAACAACCATTATCACCACTATAACAACTATTATCACCACTATAACAACGATTATCACCACTATAACGACCATTATCACAACTATAACAACTATTATCACCACTATAACGGCCATTATCACCACTGTAGCGACCATTATCAGCACTATAACCACCATTATCACCACTATATTGACCATTCTCTCCATTAAAACGACCACTATCACCACTATAACAACCATTATCAAAACTATCACGACCACTATCACCACTATAACAACCATCATCACCACTATAACGACCACTATCACCACTATAACAACCATTATCACCACTATAACAACTATTATCACCACTATAACAACGATTATCACCACTATAACGACCATTATCACAACTATAACGACCATTATCACCAATATAACGGCCATTATCACCACTGTAGCGACCATTATCAGCACTATAACCACCATTATCACCACTATAACGACCACTATCAACACTATAACCACCATTATCACCACTATAACAACCATTATCACCACTATATGGACCATTATCACCACTATAACGACCACTATCACCACTATAACAACCATTATCACCACTATAACAACTATTATCACCACTATAACAACCATTATCACCACTATAACCACCATTATCACCACTATAACGACCATTATCACCACTATAACGGCCATTATCACCACTATAGCGACCATTATCACCACTATAACTACCATTATCACCACTATAACAACCATTATCACCACTATATGGACCATTATCGCCACTATAACAACCACTATCACCACTATAACGGCCATTATCACCACTATAGCGAGAATTATCAACACTATAACCTTCATTATCACTACTATATCAACCATTATCACCACTATACCGACCACTATCACCACTATAACAACCATTATCACCACTATAACAACTATTATCACCACTATAACAACGATTATCACCACTATAACGACCATTATCACAACTATAACGACCATTATCACCACTATAACGGCCATTATCACCACTGTAGCGACCATTATCAGCACTATAACCACCATTATCACCACTATATTGACCATTCTCTCCACTAAAACGACCACTATCACCACTATAACAACCATTATCACCACTATAAGGACGTTTATCACCACTATAACGACCATTATCACCCCTATAACGACCATTATCACCACTATAACGGCCATTATCACCACTATAGCGACCATTATCAGCACTATAACCACCATTATCACCACTATAAGGACCACTATCAACACTATAACCACCATTATCACCACTATATGGACCATTATCACCACTATAACAACCATTATCACCACTATAACGGGCATTATCACCACTATAACGACCATTATCACCACTATAACGGCCATTATCACCACTATAGCGACCATTATCACCAGTAGAAGGACCATTATCAACGCTGTAATGACCATTATCACCACTATAACGACCACTATCACCACTATAACAACCATTATCACCACTATAACGACCAGTATCACCACTATAACAACCATCATCACCACTATAACGGCCATTATCACCACTATAACGACCATTATCATCACTATAACAACCATTATGACCACTATAACCACCACTATCACCACTTTAACGACCATTATCACCACTATAACGACCATTATCACCACTACAACGGCCATTATCACCACTATAGCGAGCATTATCAGCACTATAACCACCATTATCACCACTATATCAACCATTATCACCACTATAACGACCACTATCACCACTATAACAACCATCATCACCACTATAACGACCACTATCACCACTATAACAACCATTATCACCACTATAACAACTATTATCACCACTATAACAACGATTATCACCACTATAACGACCATTATCACAACTATAACAACCATTATCACCACTATAACCACCATTATCACCACTATAACGACCATTATCAGCACTATAACCACCATTATCACCACTATATTGACCATTCTCTCCACTAAAACGACCACTATCACCACTATAACAACCATTATCAAAACTATAACGACCACTATCACCACTATAACAACCATCATCACCACTATAACGACCACTATCACCACTATAACAACCATTATCACCACTATAACAACTATTATCACCACTATAACAACGATTATCACCACTATAACGACCATTATCACAACTATAACGACCATTATTACCAATATAACGGCCATTATCACCACTGTAGCGACCATTATCAGCACTATAACCACCATTATCACCACTATAACGACCACTATCAACACTATAACCACCATTATCACCACTATAACAACCATTATCACCACTATATGGACCATTATCACCACTATAACGACCACTATCACCACTATAACAACCATTATCACCACTATAACAACTATTATCACCACTATAACAACCATTATCACCACTATAACCACCATTATCACCACTATAACGACCATTATCGCCACTATAACGGCCATTATCACCACTATAGCGACCATTATCACCACTATAACTACCATTATCACCACTATAACAACCATTATCACCACTATATGGACCATTATCGCCACTATAACAACCACTATCACCACTATAACGGCCATTATCACCACTATAGCGAGCATTATCAACACTATAACCTTCATTATCACTACTATATCAACCATTATCACCACTATACCGACCACTATCACCACTATAACAACCATTATCACCACTATAACAACTATTATCACCACTATAACAACGACTATCACCACTATAACGACCATTATCACAACTATAACGACCATTATCACCACTATAACGGCCATTATCACCACTGTAGCGACCATTATCAGCACTATAACCACCATTATCACCACTATATTGACCATTCTCTCCACTAAAACGACCACTATCACCACTATAACAACCATTATCACCACTATAAGGACGTTTATCACCACTATAACGACCATTATCACCCCTATAACGACCATTATCACCACTATAACGGCCATTATCACCACTATAGCGACCATTATCAGCACTATAACCACCATTATCACCACTATATGGACCATTATCACCACTATAACAACCATTATCACCACTATAACGGGCATTATCACCACTATAACGACCATTATCACCACTATAACGGCCATTATCACCACTATAGCGACCATTATCACCAGTAGAAGGACCATTATCAACGCTGTAATGACCATTATCACCACTATAACGACCACTATCACCACTATAACAACCATTATCACCACTATAACGACCACTATCACCACTATAACAACCATCATCACCACTATAACGGCCATTATCACCACTATAACGACCATTATCACCACTATAACGGCCATTATCACCACTATAGCGACCATTATCACCAGTAGAAGGACCATTGTCACTACTATAACGACCACTATCACCACTATAACGACCACTATCACCACTATAACAACCATTATCACCACTATAACGACCACTATCACCACTATAACAACCATCATCACCACTATAACGACCACTATCACCACTATAACGGCCATTATCACCACTATAACAACTATTATCACCACTATAACAACGATTATCACCACTATAACGACCATTATCACAACTATAACAACCATTATCACCACTATAACGACCATTATCACCACTATAACGGCCATTATCACCACTATAGCGACCATTATCAGCACTATCACCACCATTATCACCACTATAACGACCACTATCAACACTATAACCACCATTATCACCACTATATGGACCATTATCACCACTATAACGACCACTATCATCACTATAACAACCATTATCACCACTATAAGGACCATTATCGCCACTATAACAACCATTATCACCACTGTAGCAACCATTATCACCACTATATGGACCATTATCACCACTACAACGGCCATTATCACCACTATAGCGAGCATTATCAACACTATAACCACCATTATCACCACTATATCAACCATTATCACCACTATAACGACCACTATCACCACTATAACAACCATCATCACCACTATAACGACCACTATCACCACTATAACAACCATTATCACCACTATAACAACTATTATCACCACTATAACAACGATTATCACCACTATAACGACCATTATCACAACTATAACAACCATTATCACCACTATAACGACCACTATCAACACTATAACCACCATTATCACCACTATAACAACCATTATCACCACTATATGGACCATTATCACCACTATAACGACCACTATCACCACTATAACAACCATTATCACCACTATAACAACTATTATCACCACTATAACAACCATTATCACCACTATAACCACCATTATCACCACTATAACGACCATTATCACCACTATAACGGCCATTATCACCACTATAGCGACCATTATCACCACTATAACCACCATTATCACCACTATAACAACCATTATCACCACTATATGGACCATTATCGCCACTATAACGACCACTATCACCACTATAACGGCCATTATCACCACTATAACGGCCATTATCACCACTATAGCGACCATTATCACCAGTAGAAGGACCATTATCAACGCTGTAATGACCATTATCACCACTATAACGACCACTATCACCACTATAACAACCATTATCACCACTATAACAACCATTATCACCACTATGAGGACCATTATCACCACTATAACAACCATTATCACCACTATAACGGCCATTATCACCACTATAACGGCCATTATCACCACTATAGCGACCATTATCACCAGTAGAAGGACCATTATCAACGCTGTAATGACCATTATCACCACTATAACGACCACTATCACCACTATAACAACCATTATCACCACTATAACGACCACTATCACCACTATAACAACCATCATCACCACTATAACGACCACTATCACCACTATAACAACCATTATCACCACTATAACAACTATTATCACCACTATAACAACGATTATCACCACTATAACGACCATTATCACAACTATAACGACCATTATCACCAATATAGCGGCCATTATCACCACTGTAGCGACCATTATCAGCACTATAACCACCATTATCACCACTATAACGACCACTATCAACACTATAACCACCATTATCACCACTATAGCGACCATTATCACCACTATAACCACCATTATCACCACTATAACAACCATTATCACCACTATATGGACCATTATCGCCACTATAACGACCACTATCACCGCTATAACGGCCATTATCACCACTATAGCGAGCATTATCAACACTATAACCTGCATTATCACTACTATATCAACCATTATCACCACTATACCGACCACTATCACCACTATAACAATCATTATCACCACTATAACAACTATTATCACCACTATAACAACGATTATCACCACTATAACGACCATTATCACAACTATAACGACCATTATCAAAACTATAACGGCCATTATCACCACTGTAGCGACCATTATCAGCACTATAACCACCATTATCACCACTATATTGACCATTCTCTCCACTAAAACGACCACTATCACCACTATAACAACCATTATCACCACTATAAGGACGTTTATCACCACTATAACGAACATTATCACCCCTATAACGACCATTATCACCACTAAAACGGCCATTATCACCACTATAGCGACCATTATCACCACTATAAGGACCATTATCGCCACTATAACAACCATTATCACCACTATAGCAACCATTATCACCACTATATGGACCATTATCACCACTATAACGACCACTATCATCACTATAACAACCATTATGACCACTATAACCACCACTATCACCACTTTAACGACCATTATCACCACTATAACGACCATTATCACCACTACAACGGCCATTATCACCATTATAGCGAGCATTATCAACACTATAACCACCATTATCACCACTATATCAACCATTATCACCACTATAACGACCACTATCACCACTATAACAACCATCATCACCACTATAACGACCACTATCACCACTATAACAACCATTATCACCACTATAACAACTATTATCACCACTATAACAACGATTATCACCACTATAACGACCATTATCACAACTATAACAACTATTATCACCACTATAACGGCCATTATCACCACTGTAGCGACCATTATCAGCACTATAACCACCATTATCACCACTATATTGACCATTCTCTCCACTAAAACGACCACTATCACCACTATAACAACCATTATCACCACTATAAGGACGTTTATCACCACTATAACGAACATTATCACCCCTATAACGACCATTATCACCACTAAAACGGCCATTATCACCACTATAGCGACCATTATCACGACTATAAGGACCATTATCGCCACTATAACAACCATTATCACCACTATAGCAACCATTATCACCACTATATGGACCATTATCACCACTATAACGACCACTATCATCACTATAACAACCATTATGACCACTATAACCACCACTATCACCACTTTAACGACCATTATCACCACTATAACGACCATTATCACCACTACAACGGCCATTATCACCATTATAGCGAGCATTATCAACACTATAACCACCATTATCACCACTATATCAACCATTATCACCACTATAACGACCACTATCACCACTATAACAACCATCATCACCACTATAACGACCACTATCACCACTATAACAACCATTATCACCACTATAACAACTATTATCACCACTATAACAACGATTATCACCACTATAACGACCATTATCACAACTATAACAACTATTATCACCACTATAACGGCCATTATCACCACTGTAGCGACCATTATCAGCACTATAACCACCATTATCACCACTATATTGACCATTCTCTCCATTAAAACGACCACTATCACCACTATAACAACCATTATCAAAACTATCACGACCACTATCACCACTATAACAACCATCATCACCACTATAACGACCACTATCACCACTATAACAACCATTATCACCACTATAACAACTATTATCACCACTATAACAACGATTATCACCACTATAACGACCATTATCACAACTATAACGACCATTATCACCAATATAACGGCCATTATCACCACTGTAGCGACCATTATCAGCACTATAACCACCATTATCACCACTATAACGACCACTATCAACACTATAACCACCATTATCACCACTATAACAACCATTATCACCACTATATGGACCATTATCACCACTATAACGACCACTATCACCACTATAACAACCATTATCACCACTATAACAACTATTATCACCACTATAACAACCATTATCACCACTATAACCACCATTATCACCACTATAACGACCATTATCACCACTATAACGGCCATTATCACCACTATAGCGACCATTATCACCACTATAACTACCATTATCACCACTATAACAACCATTATCACCACTATATGGACCATTATCGCCACTATAACAACCACTATCACCACTATAACGGCCATTATCACCACTATATCGAGAATTATCAACACTATAACCTTCATTATCACTACTATATCAACCATTATCACCACTATACCGACCACTATCACCACTATAACAACCATTATCACCACTATAACAACTATTATCACCACTATAACAACGATTATCACCACTATAACGACCATTATCACAACTATAACGACCATTATCACCACTATAACGGCCATTATCACCACTGTAGCGACCATTATCAGCACTATAACCACCATTATCACCACTATATTGACCATTCTCTCCACTAAAACGACCACTATCACCACTATAACAACCATTATCACCACTATAAGGACGTTTATCACCACTATAACGACCATTATCACCCCTATAACGACCATTATCACCACTATAACGGCCATTATCACCACTATAGCGACCATTATCAGCACTATAACCACCATTATCACCACTATAAGGACCACTATCAACACTATAACCACCATTATCACCACTATATGGACCATTATCACCACTATAACAACCATTATCACCACTATAACGGGCATTATCACCACTATAACGACCATTATCACCACTATAACGGCCATTATCACCACTATAGCGACCATTATCACCAGTAGAAGGACCATTATCAACGCTGTAATGACCATTATCACCACTATAACGACCACTATCACCACTATAACAACCATTATCACCACTATAACGACCAGTATCACCACTATAACAACCATCATCACCACTATAACGACCACTATCACCACTATAACAACCATTATCACCACTATAACAACTATTATCACCACTATAACAACGATTATCACCACTATAACGACCATTATCACAACTATAACGACCATTATCACCAATATAGCGGCCATTATCACCACTGTAGCGACCATTATCAGCACTATAACCACCATTATCACCACTATAACGACCACTATCAACACTATAACCACCATTATCACCACTATAGCGACCATTATCACCACTATAACCACCATTATCACCACTATAACAACCATTATCACCACTATATGGACCATTATCGCCACTATAACGACCACTATCACCGCTATAACGGCCATTATCACCACTATAGCAAGCATTATCAACACTATAACCTGCATTATCACTACTATATCAACCATTATCACCACTATACCGACCACTATCACCACTATAACAATCATTATCACCACTATAACAACTATTATCACCACTATAACAACGATTATCACCACTATAACGACCATTATCACAACTATAACGACCATTATCAAAACTATAACGGCCATTATCACCACTGTAGCGACCATTATCAGCACTATAACCACCATTATCACCACTATATTGACCATTCTCTCCACTAAAACGACCACTATCACCACTATAACAACCATTATCACCACTATAAGGACGTTTATCACCACTATAACGAACATTATCACCCCTATAACGACCATTATCACCACTAAAACGGCCATTATCACCACTATAGCGACCATTATCACCACTATAAGGACCATTATCGCCACTATAACAACCATTATCACCACTATAGCAACCATTATCACCACTATATGGACCATTATCACCACTATAACGACCACTATCATCACTATAACAACCATTATGACCACTATAACCACCACTATCACCACTTTAACGACCATTATCACCACTATAACGACCATTATCACCACTACAACGGCCATTATCACCATTATAGCGAGCATTATCAACACTATAACCACCATTATCACCACTATATCAACCATTATCACCACTATAACGACCACTATCACCACTATAACAACCATCATCACCACTATAACGACCACTATCACCACTATAACAACCATTATCACCACTATAACAACTATTATCACCACTATAACAACGATTATCACCACTATAACGACCATTATCACAACTATAACAACTATTATCACCACTATAACGGCCATTATCACCACTGTAGCGACCATTATCAGCACTATAACCACCATTATCACCACTATATTGACCATTCTCTCCATTAAAACGACCACTATCACCACTATAACAACCATTATCAAAACTATCACGACCACTATCACCACTATAACAACCATCATCACCACTATAACGACCACTATCACCACTATAACAACCATTATCACCACTATAACAACTATTATCACCACTATAACAACGATTATCACCACTATAACGACCATTATCACAACTATAACGACCATTATCACCAATATAACGGCCATTATCACCACTGTAGCGACCATTATCAGCACTATAACCACCATTATCACCACTATAACGACCACTATCAACACTATAACCACCATTATCACCACTATAACAACCATTATCACCACTATATGGACCATTATCACCACTATAACGACCACTATCACCACTATAACAACCATTATCACCACTATAACAACTATTATCACCACTATAACAACCATTATCACCACTATAACCACCATTATCACCACTATAACGACCATTATCACCACTATAACGGCCATTATCACCACTATAGCGACCATTATCACCACTATAACTACCATTATCACCACTATAACAACCATTATCACCACTATATGGACCATTATCGCCACTATAACAACCACTATCACCACTATAACGGCCATTATCACCACTATAGCGAGAATTATCAACACTATAACCTTCATTATCACTACTATATCAACCATTATCACCACTATACCGACCACTATCACCACTATAACAACCATTATCACCACTATAACAACTATTATCACCACTATAACAACGATTATCACCACTATAACGACCATTATCACAACTATAACGACCATTATCACCACTATAACGGCCATTATCACCACTGTAGCGACCATTATCAGCACTATAACCACCATTATCACCACTATATTGACCATTCTCTCCACTAAAACGACCACTATCACCACTATAACAACCATTATCACCACTATAAGGACGTTTATCACCACTATAACGACCATTATCACCCCTATAACGACCATTATCACCACTATAACGGCCATTATCACCACTATAGCGACCATTATCAGCACTATAACCACCATTATCACCACTATAAGGACCACTATCAACACTATAACCACCATTATCACCACTATATGGACCATTATCACCACTATAACGGGCATTATCACCACTATAACGACCATTATCACCACTATAACGGCCATTATCACCACTATAGCGACCATTATCACCAGTAGAAGGACCATTATCAACGCTGTAATGACCATTATCACCACTATAACGACCACTATCACCACTATAACAACCATTATCACCACTATAACGACCAGTATCACCACTATAACAACCATCATCACCACTATAACGGCCATTATCACCACTATAACGACCATTATCATCACTATAACAACCATTATGACCACTATAACCACCACTATCACCACTTTAACGACCATTATCACCACTATAACGACCATTATCACCACTACAACGGCCATTATCACCACTATAGCGAGCATTATCAGCACTATAACCACCATTATCACCACTATATCAACCATTATCACCACTATAACGACCACTATCACCACTATAACAACCATCATCACCACTATAACGACCACTATCACCACTATAACAACCATTATCACCACTATAACAACTATTATCACCACTATAACAACGATTATCACCACTATAACGACCATTATCACAACTATAACAACCATTATCACCACTATAACGGCCATTATCACCACTGTAGCGACCATTATCAGCACTATAACCACCATTATCACCACTATATTGACCATTCTCTCCACTAAAACGACCACTATCACCACTATAACAACCATTATCAAAACTATAACGACCACTATCACCACTATAACAACCATCATCACCACTATAACGACCACTATCACCACTATAACAACCATTATCACCACTATAACAACTATTATCACCACTATAACAACGATTATCACCACTATAACGACCATTATCACAACTATAACGACCATTATTACCAATATAACGGCCATTATCACCACTGTAGCGACCATTATCAGCACTATAACCACCATTATCACCACTATAACGACCACTATCAACACTATAACCACCATTATCACCACTATAACAACCATTATCACCACTATATGGACCATTATCACCACTATAACGACCACTATCACCACTATAACAACCATTATCACCACTATAACAACTATTATCACCACTATAACAACCATTATCACCACTATAACCACCATTATCACCACTATAACGACCATTATCGCCACTATAACGGCCATTATCACCACTATAGCGACCATTATCACCACTATAACTACCATTATCACCACTATAACAACCATTATCACCACTATATGGACCATTATCGCCACTATAACAACCACTATCACCACTATAACGGCCATTATCACCACTATAGCGAGCATTATCAACACTATAACCTTCATTATCACTACTATATCAACCATTATCACCACTATACCGACCACTATCACCACTATAACAACCATTATCACCACTATAACAACTATTATCACCACTATAACAACGACTATCACCACTATAACGACCATTATCACAACTATAACGACCATTATCACCACTATAACGGCCATTATCACCACTGTAGCGACCATTATCAGCACTATAACCACCATTATCACCACTATATTGACCATTCTCTCCACTAAAACGACCACTATCACCACTATAACAACCATTATCACCACTATAAGGACGTTTATCACCACTATAACGACCATTATCACCCCTATAACGACCATTATCACCACTATAACGGCCATTATCACCACTATAGCGACCATTATCAGCACTATAACCACCATTATCACCACTATATGGACCATTATCACCACTATAACAACCATTATCACCACTATAACGGGCATTATCACCACTATAACGACCATTATCACCACTATAACGGCCATTATCACCACTATAGCGACCATTATCACCAGTAGAAGGACCATTATCAACGCTGTAATGACCATTATCACCACTATAACGACCACTATCACCACTATAACAACCATTATCACCACTATAACGACCACTATCACCACTATAACAACCATCATCACCACTATAACGGCCATTATCACCACTATAACGACCATTATCACCACTATAACGGCCATTATCACCACTATAGCGACCATTATCACCAGTAGAAGGACCATTGTCACTACTATAACGACCACTATCACCACTATAACGACCACTATCACCACTATAACAACCATTATCACCACTATAACGACCACTATCACCACTATAACAACCATCATCACCACTATAACGACCACTATCACCACTATAACGGCCATTATCACCACTATAACAACTATTATCACCACTATAACAACGATTATCACCACTATAACGACCATTATCACAACTATAACAACCATTATCACCACTATAACGACCATTATCACCACTATAACGGCCATTATCACCACTATAGCGACCATTATCAGCACTATCACCACCATTATCACCACTATAACGACCACTATCAACACTATAACCACCATTATCACCACTATATGGACCATTATCACCACTATAACGACCACTATCATCACTATAACAACCATTATCACCACTATAAGGACCATTATCGCCACTATAACAACCATTATCACCACTGTAGCAACCATTATCACCACTATATGGACCATTATCACCACTACAACGGCCATTATCACCACTATAGCGAGCATTATCAACACTATAACCACCATTATCACCACTATATCAACCATTATCACCACTATAACGACCACTATCACCACTATAACAACCATCATCACCACTATAACGACCACTATCACCACTATAACAACCATTATCACCACTATAACAACTATTATCACCACTATAACAACGATTATCACCACTATAACGACCATTATCACAACTATAACAACCATTATCACCACTATAACGACCACTATCAACACTATAACCACCATTATCACCACTATAACAACCATTATCACCACTATATGGACCATTATCACCACTATAACGACCACTATCACCACTATAACAACCATTATCACCACTATAACAACTATTATCACCACTATAACAACCATTATCACCACTATAACCACCATTATCACCACTATAACGACCATTATCACCACTATAACGGCCATTATCACCACTATAGCGACCATTATCACCACTATAACCACCATTATCACCACTATAACAACCATTATCACCACTATATGGACCATTATCGCCACTATAACGACCACTATCACCACTATAACGGCCATTATCACCACTATAACGGCCATTATCACCACTATAGCGACCATTATCACCAGTAGAAGGACCATTATCAACGCTGTAATGACCATTATCACCACTATAACGACCACTATCACCACTATAACAACCATTATCACCACTATAACAACCATTATCACCACTATGAGGACCATTATCACCACTATAACAACCATTATCACCACTATAACGGCCATTATCACCACTATAACGGCCATTATCACCACTATAGCGACCATTATCACCAGTAGAAGGACCATTATCAACGCTGTAATGACCATTATCACCACTATAACGACCACTATCACCACTATAACAACCATTATCACCACTATAACGACCACTATCACCACTATAACAACCATCATCACCACTATAACGACCACTATCACCACTATAACAACCATTATCACCACTATAACAACTATTATCACCACTATAACAACGATTATCACCACTATAACGACCATTATCACAACTATAACGACCATTATCACCAATATAGCGGCCATTATCACCACTGTAGCGACCATTATCAGCACTATAACCACCATTATCACCACTATAACGACCACTATCAACACTATAACCACCATTATCACCACTATAGCGACCATTATCACCACTATAACCACCATTATCACCACTATAACAACCATTATCACCACTATATGGACCATTATCGCCACTATAACGACCACTATCACCGCTATAACGGCCATTATCACCACTATAGCGAGCATTATCAACACTATAACCTGCATTATCACTACTATATCAACCATTATCACCACTATACCGACCACTATCACCACTATAACAATCATTATCACCACTATAACAACTATTATCACCACTATAACAACGATTATCACCACTATAACGACCATTATCACAACTATAACGACCATTATCAAAACTATAACGGCCATTATCACCACTGTAGCGACCATTATCAGCACTATAACCACCATTATCACCACTATATTGACCATTCTCTCCACTAAAACGACCACTATCACCACTATAACAACCATTATCACCACTATAAGGACGTTTATCACCACTATAACGAACATTATCACCCCTATAACGACCATTATCACCACTAAAACGGCCATTATCACCACTATAGCGACCATTATCACCACTATAAGGACCATTATCGCCACTATAACAACCATTATCACCACTATAGCAACCATTATCACCACTATATGGACCATTATCACCACTATAACGACCACTATCATCACTATAACAACCATTATGACCACTATAACCACCACTATCACCACTTTAACGACCATTATCACCACTATAACGACCATTATCACCACTACAACGGCCATTATCACCATTATAGCGAGCATTATCAACACTATAACCACCATTATCACCACTATATCAACCATTATCACCACTATAACGACCACTATCACCACTATAACAACCATCATCACCACTATAACGACCACTATCACCACTATAACAACCATTATTACCACTATAACAACTATTATCACCACTATAACAACGATTATCACCACTATAACGACCATTATCACAACTATAACAACTATTATCACCACTATAACGGCCATTATCACCACTGTAGCGACCATTATCAGCACTATAACCACCATTATCACCACTATATTGACCATTCTCTCCATTAAAACGACCACTATCACCACTATAACAACCATTATCAAAACTATCACGACCACTATCACCACTATAACAACCATCATCACCACTATAACGACCACTATCACCACTATAACAACCATTATCACCACTATAACAACTATTATCACCACTATAACAACGATTATCACCACTATAACGACCATTATCACAACTATAACGACCATTATCACCAATATAACGGCCATTATCACCACTGTAGCGACCATTATCAGCACTATAACCACCATTATCACCACTATAACGACCACTATCAACACTATAACCACCATTATCACCACTATAACAACCATTATCACCACTATATGGACCATTATCACCACTATAACGACCACTATCACCACTATAACAACCATTATCACCACTATAACAACTATTATCACCACTATAACAACCATTATCACCACTATAACCACCATTATCACCACTATAACGACCATTATCACCACTATAACGGCCATTATCACCACTATAGCGACCATTATCACCACTATAACTACCATTATCACCACTATAACAACCATTATCACCACTATATGGACCATTATCGCCACTATAACAACCACTATCACCACTATAACGGCCATTATCACCACTATAGCGAGAATTATCAACACTATAACCTTCATTATCACTACTATATCAACCATTATCACCACTATACCGACCACTATCACCACTATAACAACCATTATCACCACTATAACAACTATTATCACCACTATAACAACGATTATCACCACTATAACGACCATTATCACAACTATAACGACCATTATCACCACTATAACGGCCATTATCACCACTGTAGCGACCATTATCAGCACTATAACCACCATTATCACCACTATATTGACCATTCTCTCCACTAAAACGACCACTATCACCACTATAACAACCATTATCACCACTATAAGGACGTTTATCACCACTATAACGACCATTATCACCCCTATAACGACCATTATCACCACTATAACGGCCATTATCACCACTATAGCGACCATTATCGCCACTATAACAACCATTATCACCACTGTAGCAACCATTATCACCACTATATGGACCATTATCACCACTACAACGGCCATTATCACCACTATAGCGAGCATTATCAACACTATAACCACCATTATCACCACTATATCAACCATTATCACCACTATAACGACCACTATCACCACTATAACAACCATCATCACCACTATAACGACCACTATCACCACTATAACAACCATTATCACCACTATAACAACTATTATCACCACTATAACAACGATTATCACCACTATAACGACCATTATCACAACTATAACAACCATTATCACCACTATAACGACCACTATCAACACTATAACCACCATTATCACCACTATAACAACCATTATCACCACTATATGGACCATTATCACCACTATAACGACCACTATCACCACTATAACAACCATTATCACCACTATAACAACTATTATCACCACTATAACAACCATTATCACCACTATAACCACCATTATCACCACTATAACGACCATTATCACCACTATAACGGCCATTATCACCACTATAGCGACCATTATCACCACTATAACCACCATTATCACCACTATAACAACCATTATCACCACTATATGGACCATTATCGCCACTATAACGACCACTATCACCACTATAACGGCCATTATCACCACTATAACGGCCATTATCACCACTATAGCGACCATTATCACCAGTAGAAGGACCATTATCAACGCTGTAATGACCATTATCACCACTATAACGACCACTATCACCACTATAACAACCATTATCACCACTATAACAACCATTATCACCACTATGAGGACCATTATCACCACTATAAAAACCATTATCACCACTATAACGGCCATTATCACCACTATAACGGCCATTATCACCACTATAGCGACCATTATCACCAGTAGAAGGACCATTATCAACGCTGTAATGACCATTATCACCACTATAACGACCACTATCACCACTATAACAACCATTATCACCACTATAACGACCACTATCACCACTATAACAACCATCATCACCACTATAACGACCACTATCACCACTATAACAACCATTATCACCACTATAACAACTATTATCACCACTATAACAACGATTATCACCACTATAACGACCATTATCACAACTATAACGACCATTATCACCAATATAGCGGCCATTATCACCACTGTAGCGACCATTATCAGCACTATAACCACCATTATCACCACTATAACGACCACTATCAACACTATAACCACCATTATCACCACTATAGCGACCATTATCACCACTATAACCACCATTATCACCACTATAACAACCATTATCACCACTATATGGACCATTATCGCCACTATAACGACCACTATCACCGCTATAACGGCCATTATCACCACTATAGCGAGCATTATCAACACTATAACCTGCATTATCACTACTATATCAACCATTATCACCACTATACCGACCACTATCACCACTATAACAATCATTATCACCACTATAACAACTATTATCACCACTATAACAACGATTATCACCACTATAACGACCATTATCACAACTATAACGACCATTATCAAAACTATAACGGCCATTATCACCACTGTAGCGACCATTATCAGCACTATAACCACCATTATCACCACTATATTGACCATTCTCTCCACTAAAACGACCACTATCACCACTATAACAACCATTATCACCACTATAAGGACGTTTATCACCACTATAACGAACATTATCACCCCTATAACGACCATTATCACCACTAAAACGGCCATTATCACCACTATAGCGACCATTATCACCACTATAAGGACCATTATCGCCACTATAACAACCATTATCACCACTATAGCAACCATTATCACCACTATATGGACCATTATCACCACTATAACGACCACTATCATCACTATAACAACCATTATGACCACTATAACCACCACTATCACCACTTTAACGACCATTATCACCACTATAACGACCATTATCACCACTACAACGGCCATTATCACCATTATAGCGAGCATTATCAACACTATAACCACCATTATCACCACTATATCAACCATTATCACCACTATAACGACCACTATCACCACTATAACAACCATCATCACCACTATAACGACCACTATCACCACTATAACAACCATTATCACCACTATAACAACTATTATCACCACTATAACAACGATTATCACCACTATAACGACCATTATCACAACTATAACAACTATTATCACCACTATAACGGCCATTATCACCACTGTAGCGACCATTATCAGCACTATAACCACCATTATCACCACTATATTGACCATTCTCTCCATTAAAACGACCACTATCACCACTATAACAACCATTATCAAAACTATCACGACCACTATCACCACTATAACAACCATCATCACCACTATAACGACCACTATCACCACTATAACAACCATTATCACCACTATAACAACTATTATCACCACTATAACAACGATTATCACCACTATAACCACCATTATCACCACTATATTGACCATTCTCTCCATTAAAACGACCACTATCACCACTATAACAACCATCATCACCACTATAACGACCACTATCACCACTATAACAACCATTATCACCACTATAACAACTATTATCACCACTATAACAACGATTATCACCACTATAACGACCATTATCACAACTATAACAACCATTATCACCACTATAACGACCACTATCAACACTATAACCACCATTATCACCACTATAACAACCATTATCACCACTATATGGACCATTATCACCACTATAACGACCACTATCACCACTATAACAACCATTATCACCACTATAACAACTATTATCACCACTATAACAACCATTATCACCACTATAACCACCATTATCACCACTATAACGACCATTATCACCACTATAACGGCCATTATCACCACTATAGCGACCATTATCACCACTATAACCACCATTATCACCACTATAACAACCATTATCACCACTATATGGACCATTATCGCCACTATAACGACCACTATCACCACTATAACGGCCATTATCACCACTATAACGGCCATTATCACCACTATAGCGACCATTATCACCAGTAGAAGGACCATTATCAACGCTGTAATGACCATTATCACCACTATAACGACCACTATCACCACTATAACAACCATTATCACCACTATAACAACCATTATCACCACTATGAGGACCATTATCACCACTATAACAACCATTATCACCACTATAACGGCCATTATCACCACTATAACGGCCATTATCACCACTATAGCGACCATTACCACCAGTAGAAGGACCATTATCAACGCTGTAATGACCATTATCACCACTATAACGACCACTATCACCACTATAACAACCATTATCACCACTATAACGACCACTATCACCACTATAACAACCATCATCACCACTATAACGACCACTATCACCACTATAACAACCATTATCACCACTATAACAACTATTATCACCACTATAACAACGATTATCACCACTATAACGACCATTATCACAACTATAACGACCATTATCACCAATATAGCGGCCATTATCACCACTGTAGCGACCATTATCAGCACTATAACCACCATTATCACCACTATAACGACCACTATCAACACTATAACCACCATTATCACCACTATAGCGACCATTATCACCACTATAACCACCATTATCACCACTATAACAACCATTATCACCACTATATGGACCATTATCGCCACTATAACGACCACTATCACCGCTATAACGGCCATTATCACCACTATAGCGAGCATTATCAACACTATAACCTGCATTATCACTACTATATCAACCATTATCACCACTATACCGACCACTATCACCACTATAACAATCATTATCACCACTATAACAACTATTATCACCACTATAACAACGATTATCACCACTATAACGACCATTATCACAACTATAACGACCATTATCAAAACTATAACGGCCATTATCACCACTGTAGCGACCATTATCAGCACTATAACCACCATTATCACCACTATATTGACCATTCTCTCCACTAAAACGACCACTATCACCACTATAACAACCATTATCACCACTATAAGGACGTTTATCACCACTATAACGAACATTATCACCCCTATAACGACCATTATCACCACTAAAACGGCCATTATCACCACTATAGCGACCATTATCACCACTATAAGGACCATTATCGCCACTATAACAACCATTATCACCACTATAGCAACCATTATCACCACTATATGGACCATTATCACCACTATAACGACCACTATCATCACTATAACAACCATTATGACCACTATAACCACCACTATCACCACTTTAACGACCATTATCACCACTATAACGACCATTATCACCACTACAACGGCCATTATCACCATTATAGCGAGCATTATCAACACTATAACCACCATTATCACCACTATATCAACCATTATCACCACTATAACGACCACTATCACCACTATAACAACCATCATCACCACTATAACGACCACTATCACCACTATAACAACCATTATCACCACTATAACAACTATTATCACCACTATAACAACGATTATCACCACTATAACGACCATTATCACAACTATAACAACTATTATCACCACTATAACGGCCATTATCACCACTGTAGCGACCATTATCAGCACTATAACCACCATTATCACCACTATATTGACCATTCTCTCCATTAAAACGACCACTATCACCACTATAACAACCATTATCAAAACTATCACGACCACTATCACCACTATAACAACCATCATCACCACTATAACGACCACTATCACCACTATAACAACCATTATCACCACTATAACAACTATTATCACCACTATAACAACGATTATCACCACTATAACGACCATTATCACAACTATAACGACCATTATCACCAATATAACGGCCATTATCACCACTGTAGCGACCATTATCAGCACTATAACCACCATTATCACCACTATAACGACCACTATCAACACTATAACCACCATTATCACCACTATAACAACCATTATCACCACTATATGGACCATTATCACCACTATAACGACCACTATCACCACTATAACAACCATTATCACCACTATAACAACTATTATCACCACTATAACAACCATTATCACCACTATAACCACCATTATCACCACTATAACGACCATTATCACCACTATAACGGCCATTATCACCACTATAGCGACCATTACCACCACTATAACTACCATTATCACCACTATAACAACCATTATCACCACTATATGGACCATTATCGCCACTATAACAACCACTATCACCACTATAACGGCCATTATCACCACTATAGCGAGAATTATCAACACTATAACCTTCATTATCACTACTATATCAACCATTATCACCACTATACCGACCACTATCACCACTATAACAACCATTATCACCACTATAACAACTATTATCACCACTATAACAACGATTATCACCACTATAACGACCATTATCACAACTATAACGACCATTATCACCACTATAACGGCCATTATCACCACTGTAGCGACCATTATCAGCACTATAACCACCATTATCACCACTATATTGACCATTCTCTCCACTAAAACGACCACTATCACCACTATAACAACCATTATCACCACTATAAGGACGTTTATCACCACTATAACGACCATTATCACCCCTATAACGACCATTATCACCACTATAACGGCCATTATCACCACTATAGCGACCATTATCAGCACTATAACCACCATTATCACCACTATAAGGACCACTATCAACACTATAACCACCATTATCACCACTATATGGACCATTATCACCACTATAACAACCATTATCACCACTATAACGGGCATTATCACCACTATAACGACCATTATCACCACTATAACGGCAATTATCACCACTATAGCGACCATTATCACCAGTAGAAGGACCATTATCAACGCTGTAATGACCATTATCACCACTATAACGACCACTATCACCACTATAACAACCATTATCACCACTATAACGACCAGTATCACCACTATAACAACCATCATCACCACTATAACGGCCATTATCACCACTATAACGACCATTATCACAACTATAACGGCCATTATCACCACTATAGCGACCATTATCACCAGTAGAAGGACCATTGTCACTACTATAACGACCACTATCACCACTATAACGACCACTATCACCACTATAACAACCATTATCACCACTATAACGACCACTATCACCACTATAACAACCATCATCACCACTATAACGACCACTATCACCACTATAACAACCATTATCACCACTATAACAACTATTATCACCACTATAACAACGATTATCACCACTATAACGACCATTATCACAACTATAACAACCATTATCACCAATATAACGGCCATTATCACCACTGTAGCGACCATTATCAGCACTATAACCACCATTATCACCACTATATTGACCATTCTCGCCACTAAAACGACCGCTATCACCACTACAACAACCATTATCACCACTATAAGGACCATTATCACCACTATAACGACCATTATCACCCCTATAACGACCATTATCACCACTATAACGGCCATTATCACCACTATAGCGACCATTATCAGCACTATATCACCATTATCACCACTATAACGACCACTATCAACACTATAACCACCATTATCACCACTATAACAACTATTATCACCACTATAACAACCATTATCACCACTATAACGACCATTATCACCATTATAACGACCATTATCACCACTATAACGGCCATTATCACCACTATAGCGACCATTATCACCACTATAACCACCATTATCACCACTATCACAATCATTATCACCACTATATGGACCATTATCGCCACTATAACGACCACTATCACCACTATAACGGCCATTATCACCACTATAACGACCATTATCAACACTATAACCACCATTATCACCACTATATCAATAATTATCGCCAGTAGAAGGACCATTATCAACGCTGTAATGACCATTATCACCACTATAACGACCACTATCACCACTATAACAACCATTATCACCACTATAACAACTATTATCACCACTATAACAACCATTATCACCACTATAACGACCATTATCACCATTATAACGACCATTATCACCACTATAACGGCCATTATCACCACTATAGCGACCATTATCACCACTATAACCACCATTATCACCACTATCACAATCATTATCACCACTATATGGACCATTATCGCCACTATAACGACCACTATCACCACTATAACGGCCATTATCACCACTATAGCGACCATTATCACCACTATAACCACCATTATCACCACTATAACAACCATTATCACCACTATATGGACCATTATCGCCACTATAACGACCACTATCACCACTATAACGGCCATTATCACCACTATAACGGCCATTATCACCACTATAGCGACCATTATCACCAGTAGAAGGACCATTATCAACGCTGTAATGACCATTATCACCACTATAACGACCACTATCACCACTATAACAACCATTATCACCACTATAACAACCATTATCACCACTATGAGGACCATTATCACCACTATAACAACCATTATCACCACTATAACGGCCATTATCACCACTATAACGGCCATTATCACCACTATAGCGACCATTATCACCAGTAGAAGGACCATTATCAACGCTGTAATGACCATTATCACCACTATAACGACCACTATCACCACTATAACAACCATTATCACCACTATAACGACCACTATCACCACTATAACAACCATCATCACCACTATAACGACCACTATCACCACTATAACAACCATTATCACCACTATAACAACTATTATCACCACTATAACAACGATTATCACCACTATAACGACCATTATCACAACTATAACGACCATTATCACCAATATAGCGGCCATTATCACCACTGTAGCGACCATTATCAGCACTATAACCACCATTATCACCACTATAACGACCACTATCAACACTATAACCACCATTATCACCACTATAGCGACCATTATCACCACTATAACCACCATTATCACCACTATAACAACCATTATCACCACTATATGGACCATTATCGCCACTATAACGACCACTATCACCGCTATAACGGCCATTATCACCACTATAGCGAGCATTATCAACACTATAACCTGCATTATCACTACTATATCAACCATTATCACCACTATACCGACCACTATCACCACTATAACAATCATTATCACCACTATAACAACTATTATCACCACTATAACAACGATTATCACCACTATAACGACCATTATCACAACTATAACGACCATTATCAAAACTATAACGGCCATTATCACCACTGTAGCGACCATTATCAGCACTATAACCACCATTATCACCACTATATTGACCATTCTCTCCACTAAAACGACCACTATCACCACTATAACAACCATTATCACCACTATAAGGACGTTTATCACCACTATAACGAACATTATCACCCCTATAACGACCATTATCACCACTAAAACGGCCATTATCACCACTATAGCGACCATTATCACCACTATAAGGACCATTATCGCCACTATAACAACCATTATCACCACTATAGCAACCATTATCACCACTATATGGACCATTATCACCACTATAACGACCACTATCATCACTATAACAACCATTATGACCACTATAACCACCACTATCACCACTTTAACGACCATTATCACCACTATAACGACCATTATCACCACTACAACGGCCATTATCACCATTATAGCGAGCATTATCAACACTATAACCACCATTATCACCACTATATCAACCATTATCACCACTATAACGACCACTATCACCACTATAACAACCATCATCACCACTATAACGACCACTATCACCACTATAACAACCATTATCACCACTATAACAACTATTATCACCACTATAACAACGATTATCACCACTATAACGACCATTATCACAACTATAACAACTATTATCACCACTATAACGGCCATTATCACCACTGTAGCGACCATTATCAGCACTATAACCACCATTATCACCACTATATTGACCATTCTCTCCATTAAAACGACCACTATCACCACTATAACAACCATTATCAAAACTATCACGACCACTATCACCACTATAACAACCATCATCACCACTATAACGACCACTATCACCACTATAACAACCATTATCACCACTATAACAACTATTATCACCACTATAACAACGATTATCACCACTATAACCACCATTATCACCACTATATTGACCATTCTCTCCATTAAAACGACCACTATCACCACTATAACAACCATCATCACCACTATAACGACCACTATCACCACTATAACAACCATTATCACCACTATAACAACTATTATCACCACTATAACAACGATTATCACCACTATAACGACCATTATCACAACTATAACAACCATTATCACCACTATAACGACCACTATCAACACTATAACCACCATTATCACCACTATAACAACCATTATCACCACTATATGGACCATTATCACCACTATAACGACCACTATCACCACTATAACAACCATTATCACCACTATAACAACTATTATCACCACTATAACAACCATTATCACCACTATAACCACCATTATCACCACTATAACGACCATTATCACCACTATAACGGCCATTATCACCACTATAGCGACCATTATCACCACTATAACCACCATTATCACCACTATAACAACCATTATCACCACTATATGGACCATTATCGCCACTATAACGACCACTATCACCACTATAACGGCCATTATCACCACTATAACGGCCATTATCACCACTATAGCGACCATTATCACCAGTAGAAGGACCATTATCAACGCTGTAATGACCATTATCACCACTATAACGACCACTATCACCACTATAACAACCATTATCACCACTATAACAACCATTATCACCACTATGAGGACCATTATCACCACTATAACAACCATTATCACCACTATAACGGCCATTATCACCACTATAACGGCCATTATCACCACTATAGCGACCATTACCACCAGTAGAAGGACCATTATCAACGCTGTAATGACCATTATCACCACTATAACGACCACTATCACCACTATAACAACCATTATCACCACTATAACGACCACTATCACCACTATAACAACCATCATCACCACTATAACGACCACTATCACCACTATAACAACCATTATCACCACTATAACAACTATTATCACCACTATAACAACGATTATCACCACTATAACGACCATTATCACAACTATAACGACCATTATCACCAATATAGCGGCCATTATCACCACTGTAGCGACCATTATCAGCACTATAACCACCATTATCACCACTATAACGACCACTATCAACACTATAACCACCATTATCACCACTATAGCGACCATTATCACCACTATAACCACCATTATCACCACTATAACAACCATTATCACCACTATATGGACCATTATCGCCACTATAACGACCACTATCACCGCTATAACGGCCATTATCACCACTATAGCGAGCATTATCAACACTATAACCTGCATTATCACTACTATATCAACCATTATCACCACTATACCGACCACTATCACCACTATAACAATCATTATCACCACTATAACAACTATTATCACCACTATAACAACGATTATCACCACTATAACGACCATTATCACAACTATAACGACCATTATCAAAACTATAACGGCCATTATCACCACTGTAGCGACCATTATCAGCACTATAACCACCATTATCACCACTATATTGACCATTCTCTCCACTAAAACGACCACTATCACCACTATAACAACCATTATCACCACTATAAGGACGTTTATCACCACTATAACGAACATTATCACCCCTATAACGACCATTATCACCACTAAAACGGCCATTATCACCACTATAGCGACCATTATCACCACTATAAGGACCATTATCGCCACTATAACAACCATTATCACCACTATAGCAACCATTATCACCACTATATGGACCATTATCACCACTATAACGACCACTATCATCACTATAACAACCATTATGACCACTATAACCACCACTATCACCACTTTAACGACCATTATCACCACTATAACGACCATTATCACCACTACAACGGCCATTATCACCATTATAGCGAGCATTATCAACACTATAACCACCATTATCACCACTATATCAACCATTATCACCACTATAACGACCACTATCACCACTATAACAACCATCATCACCACTATAACGACCACTATCACCACTATAACAACCATTATCACCACTATAACAACTATTATCACCACTATAACAACGATTATCACCACTATAACGACCATTATCACAACTATAACAACTATTATCACCACTATAACGGCCATTATCACCACTGTAGCGACCATTATCAGCACTATAACCACCATTATCACCACTATATTGACCATTCTCTCCATTAAAACGACCACTATCACCACTATAACAACCATTATCAAAACTATCACGACCACTATCACCACTATAACAACCATCATCACCACTATAACGACCACTATCACCACTATAACAACCATTATCACCACTATAACAACTATTATCACCACTATAACAACGATTATCACCACTATAACGACCATTATCACAACTATAACGACCATTATCACCAATATAACGGCCATTATCACCACTGTAGCGACCATTATCAGCACTATAACCACCATTATCACCACTATAACGACCACTATCAACACTATAACCACCATTATCACCACTATAACAACCATTATCACCACTATATGGACCATTATCACCACTATAACGACCACTATCACCACTATAACAACCATTATCACCACTATAACAACTATTATCACCACTATAACAACCATTATCACCACTATAACCACCATTATCACCACTATAACGACCATTATCACCACTATAACGGCCATTATCACCACTATAGCGACCATTACCACCACTATAACTACCATTATCACCACTATAACAACCATTATCACCACTATATGGACCATTATCGCCACTATAACAACCACTATCACCACTATAACGGCCATTATCACCACTATAGCGAGAATTATCAACACTATAACCTTCATTATCACTACTATATCAACCATTATCACCACTATACCGACCACTATCACCACTATAACAACCATTATCACCACTATAACAACTATTATCACCACTATAACAACGATTATCACCACTATAACGACCATTATCACAACTATAACGACCATTATCACCACTATAACGGCCATTATCACCACTGTAGCGACCATTATCAGCACTATAACCACCATTATCACCACTATATTGACCATTCTCTCCACTAAAACGACCACTATCACCACTATAACAACCATTATCACCACTATAAGGACGTTTATCACCACTATAACGACCATTATCACCCCTATAACGACCATTATCACCACTATAACGGCCATTATCACCACTATAGCGACCATTATCAGCACTATAACCACCATTATCACCACTATAAGGACCACTATCAACACTATAACCACCATTATCACCACTATATGGACCATTATCACCACTATAACAACCATTATCACCACTATAACGGGCATTATCACCACTATAACGACCATTATCACCACTATAACGGCAATTATCACCACTATAGCGACCATTATCACCAGTAGAAGGACCATTATCAACGCTGTAATGACCATTATCACCACTATAACGACCACTATCACCACTATAACAACCATTATCACCACTATAACGACCAGTATCACCACTATAACAACCATCATCACCACTATAACGGCCATTATCACCACTATAACGACCATTATCACAACTATAACGGCCATTATCACCACTATAGCGACCATTATCACCAGTAGAAGGACCATTGTCACTACTATAACGACCACTATCACCACTATAACGACCACTATCACCACTATAACAACCATTATCACCACTATAACGACCACTATCACCACTATAACAACCATCATCACCACTATAACGACCACTATCACCACTATAACAACCATTATCACCACTATAACAACTATTATCACCACTATAACAACGATTATCACCACTATAACGACCATTATCACAACTATAACAACCATTATCACCAATATAACGGCCATTATCACCACTGTAGCGACCATTATCAGCACTATAACCACCATTATCACCACTATATTGACCATTCTCGCCACTAAAACGACCGCTATCACCACTACAACAACCATTATCACCACTATAAGGACCATTATCACCACTATAACGACCATTATCACCCCTATAACGACCATTATCACCACTATAACGGCCATTATCACCACTATAGCGACCATTATCAGCACTATATCACCATTATCACCACTATAACGACCACTATCAACACTATAACCACCATTATCACCACTATATGGACCATTATCACCACTATAACGACCACTATCATCACTATAACAACCATTATCACCACTATAAGGACCATTATCGCCACTATAACAACCATTATCACCACTGTAGCAACCATTATCACCACTATATGGACCATTATCACCACTATAACGACCATTATCATCACTATAACAACCATTATGACCACTATAACCACCACTATCACCACTTTAACAACCATTATCACCACTATAACGACCATTATCACCACTATAACGGCCATTATCACCACTATAACGACCATTATCAACACTATAACCACCATTATCACCACTATATCAATAATTATCGCCAGTAGAAGGACCATTATCAACGCTGTAATGACCATTATCACCACTATAACGACCACTATCACCACTATAACAACCATTATCACCACTATAACAACTATTATCACCACTATAACAACCATTATCACCACTATAACGACCATTATCACCATTATAACGACCATTATCACCACTATAACGGCCATTATCACCACTATAGCGACCATTATCACCACTATAACCACCATTATCACCACTATCACAATCATTATCACCACTATATGGACCATTATCGCCACTATAACGACCACTATCACCACTATAACGGCCATTATCACCACTATAGCAACCATTATCACCACTATATGGACCATTATCACCACTATAACGACCACTATCACCACTATAACAACCATTATCACCACTATAACAACTATTATCACCACTATAACAACGATTATCACCACTATAACGACCATTATCACAACTATAACAACCATTATCACCACTATAACGACCACTATCAACACTATAACCACCATTATCACCACTATAACAACCATTATCACCACTATATGGACCATTATCACCACTATAACGACCACTATCACCACTATAACAACCATTATCACCACTATAACAACTATTATCACCACTATAACAACCATTATCACCACTGTAACCCCCATTATCACCACTATAACGACCATTATCACCACTATAACGGCCATTATCACCACTATAGCGACCATTATCACCACTATAACCACCATTATCACCACTATAACAACCATTATCACCACTATATGGACCATTATCGCCACTATAACGACCACTATCACCACTATAACGGCCATTATCACCACTATAGCGAGCATTATCAACACTATAACCTTCATTATCACTACTATATCAACCATTATCACCACTATACCGACCACTATCACCACTATAACAACCATTATCACCACTATAACAACTATTATCACCACTGTAACAACGATTATCACCACTATAACGACCATTATCACAACTATAACGACCATTATCACCACTATAACGGCCATTATCACCACTGTAGCGACCATTATCAGCACAATAACCACCATTATCACCACTATATTGACCATTCTCACCACTAAAACGACCACTATCACCACTATAACAACCATTATCACTACTATAAGGACGTTTATCACCACTATAACGACCATTATCACCCCTATAACGACCATTATCACCACTATAACGGCCATTATCACCACTATAGCGACCATTATCAGCACTATAACCACCATTATCACCACTATAACGACCACTATCAACACTATAACCACCATTATCACCACTATAACAACCATTATCACCACTATATGGACCATTATCACCACTATAATGACCACTATCACCACTATAACAATCATTATCACCACTATAACAACTATTATCACCACTATAACAACCATTATCACCACTATAACGACCATTATCACCACTATAACGACCATTATCACCACTATAACGGCCATTATCACCACTATAGCGACCATTATCAACACTATGACCTTCATTATCACTACTATATCAACCATTATCACCACTATACCGACCACTATCACCACTATAACAACCATTATCACCACTATAACAACTATTATCACCACTATAACGACCATTATCACAACTATAACGACCATTATCACCACTATAACGGCCATTATCACCATTGTAGCGACCATTATCAGCACTATAACCACCATTATCACCACTATATTGTCCATTCTCTCCACTAAAACGACCACTATCACCACTATAACAACCATTATCACCACTATAAGGACCATTATCACCACTATAACGACCATTACCACCCCTATAACGACCATTATCACCACTATAACGGCCATTATCACCACTATAGCGACCATTATCAGCACTATAACCACCATTATCACCACTATAACGACCACTATCAACACTATAACCACCATTATCACCACTATATGGATCATTATCACCACTATAACGACCACTATCATCACTATGACAACCATTATCACCACCATAAGGTCCATTATCGCCACTATAACAACCATTATCACCACTATAGCAACCATTATCACCACTATATGGACCATTATCACCACTATAACGACCACTATCATCACTATAACAACCATTATCACCACCATAAGGACCATTATCGCCACTATAACAACCATTATCACCACTATAGCAACCATTATCACCACTATATGGACCATTATCACCACTATAACGACCACTATCACCACTATAACAACCATTATCACCACTATAACAACTATTATCACCACTATAACAACGATTATCACCACTATAACGACCATTATCACAACTATAACAACCATTATCACCACTATAACGACCACTATCAACACTATAACCACCATTATCACCACTATAACAACCATTATCACCACTATAACGACCATTATCACCACTATAACGGCCATTATCACCACTATAGCGACCATTATCACCACTATAACCACCATTATCACCACTATAACAACCATTATCACCACTATATGGACCATTATCGCCACTATAACGACCACTATCACCACTATAACGGCCATTATCACCACTATAACGGCCATTATCACCACTATAGCGACCATTATCACCAGTAGAAGGACCATTATCAACGCTGTAATGACCATTATCACCACTATAACGACCACTATCACCACTATAACAACCATTATCACCACTATAACAACCATTATCACCACTATGAGGACCATTATCACCACTATAACAACCATTATCACCACTATAACGGCCATTATCACCACTATAACGGCCATTATCACCACTATAGCGACCATTATCACCAGTAGAAGGACCATTATCAACGCTGTAATGACCATTATCACCACTATAACGACCACTATCACCACTATACCAACCATTATCACCACTATAACGACCACTATCACCACTATAACAACCATCATCACCACTATAACGACCACTATCACCACTATAACAACCATTATCACCACTATAACAACTATTATCACCACTATAACAACGATTATCACCACTATAACGACCATTATCACAACTATAACGACCATTATCACCAATATAGCGGCCATTATCACCACTGTAGCGACCATTATCAGCACTATAACCACCATTATCACCACTATAACGACCACTATCAACACTATAACCACCATTATCACCACTATAGCGACCATTATCACCACTATAACCACCATTATCACCACTATAACAACCATTATCACCACTATATGGACCATTATCGCCACTATAACGACCACTATCACCGCTATAACGGCCATTATCACCACTATAGCGAGCATTATCAACACTATAACCTGCATTATCACTACTATATCAACCATTATCACCACTATACCGACCACTATCACCACTATAACAATCATTATCACCACTATAACAACTATTATCACCACTATAACAACGATTATCACCACTATAACGACCATTATCACAACTATAACGACCATTATCAAAACTATAGCGGCCATTATCACCACTGTAGCGACCATTATCAGCACTATAACCACCATTATCACCACTATATTGACCATTGTCTCCACTAAAACGACCACTATCACCACTATAACAACCATTATCACAACTATAAGGACGTTTATCACCACTATAACGAACATTATCACCCCTATAACGACCATTATCACCACTAAAACGGCCATTATCACCACTACAGCGACCATTATCACCACTATAAGGACCATTATCGCCACTATAACAACCATTATCACCACTATAGCAACCATTATCACCACTATATGGACCATTATCACCACTATAACGACCACTATCATCACTATAACAACCATTATGACCACTATAACCACCACTATCACCACTTTAACGACCATTATCACCACTATAACGACCACTATCACCACTATAACAACCATTATCACCACTATAACAACTATTATCACCACTATAACAACGATTATCACCACTATAACGACCATTATCACAACTATAACAACCATTATCACCAATATAACGGCCATTATCACCACTGTAGCGACCATTATCAGCACTATAACCACCATTATCACCACTATATTGACCATTCTCGCCACTAAAACGACCGCTATCACCACTACAACAACCATTATCACCACTATAAGGACCATTATCACCACTATAACGACCATTATCACCCCTATAACGACCATTATCACCACTATAACGGCCATTATCACCACTATAGCGACCATTATCAGCACTATATCACCATTATCACCACTATAACGACCACTATCAACACTATAACCACCATTATCACCACTATATGGACCATTATCACCACTATAACGACCACTATCATCACTATAACAACCATTATCACCACTATAAGGACCATTATCGCCACTATAACAACCATTATCACCACTGTAGCAACCATTATCACCACTATATGGACCATTATCACCACTATAACGACCATTATCATCACTATAACAACCATTATGACCACTATAACCACCACTATCACCACTTTAACAACCATTATCACCACTATAACGACCATTATCACCACTATAACGGCCATTATCACCACTATAACGACCATTATCAACACTATAACCACCATTATCACCACTATATCAATAATTATCGCCAGTAGAAGGACCATTATCAACGCTGTAATGACCATTATCACCACTATAACGACCACTATCACCACTATAACAACCATTATCACCACTATAACAACTATTATCACCACTATAACAACCATTATCACCACTATAACGACCATTATCACCATTATAACGACCATTATCACCACTATAACGGCCATTATCACCACTATAGCGACCATTATCACCACTATAACCACCATTATCACCACTATCACAATCATTATCACCACTATATGGACCATTATCGCCACTATAACGACCACTATCACCACTATAACGGCCATTATCACCACTATAGCAACCATTATCACCACTATATGGACCATTATCACCACTATAACGACCACTATCACCACTATAACAACCATTATCACCACTATAACAACTATTATCACCACTATAACAACGATTATCACCACTATAACGACCATTATCACAACTATAACAACCATTATCACCACTATAACGACCACTATCAACACTATAACCACCATTATCACCACTATAACAACCATTATCACCACTATATGGACCATTATCACCACTATAACGACCACTATCACCACTATAACAACCATTATCACCACTATAACAACTATTATCACCACTATAACAACCATTATCACCACTGTAACCCCCATTATCACCACTATAACGACCATTATCACCACTATAACGGCCATTATCACCACTATAGCGACCATTATCACCACTATAACCACCATTATCACCACTATAACAACCATTATCACCACTATATGGACCATTATCGCCACTATAACGACCACTATCACCACTATAACGGCCATTATCACCACTATAGCGAGCATTATCAACACTATAACCTTCATTATCACTACTATATCAACCATTATCACCACTATACCGACCACTATCACCACTATAACAACCATTATCACCACTATAACAACTATTATCACCACTGTAACAACGATTATCACCACTATAACGACCATTATCACAACTATAACGACCATTATCACCACTATAACGGCCATTATCACCACTGTAGCGACCATTATCAGCACAATAACCACCATTATCACCACTATATTGACCATTCTCACCACTAAAACGACCACTATCACCACTATAACAACCATTATCACTACTATAAGGACGTTTATCACCACTATAACGACCATTATCACCCCTATAACGACCATTATCACCACTATAACGGCCATTATCACCACTATAGCGACCATTATCAGCACTATAACCACCATTATCACCACTATAACGACCACTATCAACACTATAACCACCATTATCACCACTATAACAACCATTATCACCACTATATGGACCATTATCACCACTATAATGACCACTATCACCACTATAACAATCATTATCACCACTATAACAACTATTATCACCACTATAACAACCATTATCACCACTATAACGACCATTATCACCACTATAACGACCATTATCACCACTATAACGGCCATTATCACCACTATAGCGACCATTATCAACACTATGACCTTCATTATCACTACTATATCAACCATTATCACCACTATACCGACCACTATCACCACTATAACAACCATTATCACCACTATAACAACTATTATCACCACTATAACGACCATTATCACAACTATAACGACCATTATCACCACTATAACGGCCATTATCACCATTGTAGCGACCATTATCAGCACTATAACCACCATTATCACCACTATATTGTCCATTCTCTCCACTAAAACGACCACTATCACCACTATAACAACCATTATCACCACTATAAGGACCATTATCACCACTATAACGACCATTACCACCCCTATAACGACCATTATCACCACTATAACGGCCATTATCACCACTATAGCGACCATTATCAGCACTATAACCACCATTATCACCACTATAACGACCACTATCAACACTATAACCACCATTATCACCACTATATGGATCATTATCACCACTATAACGACCACTATCATCACTATGACAACCATTATCACCACCATAAGGTCCATTATCGCCACTATAACAACCATTATCACCACTATAGCAACCATTATCACCACTATATGGACCATTATCACCACTATAACGACCACTATCATCACTATAACAACCATTATCACCACCATAAGGACCATTAACGCCACTATAACAACCATTATCACCACTATAGCAACCATTATCACCACTATATGGACCATTATCACCACTATAACGACCACTATCACCACTATAACAACCATTATCACCACTATAACAACTATTATCACCACTATAACAACGATTATCACCACTATAACGACCATTATCACAACTATAACAACCATTATCACCACTATAACGACCACTATCAACACTATAACCACCATTATCACCACTATAACAACCATTATCACCACTATAACGACCATTATCACCACTATAACGGCCATTATCACCACTATAGCGACCATTATCACCACTATAACCACCATTATCACCACTATAACAACCATTATCACCACTATATGGACCATTATCGCCACTATAACGACCACTATCACCACTATAACGGCCATTATCACCACTATAACGGCCATTATCACCACTATAGCGACCATTATCACCAGTAGAAGGACCATTATCAACGCTGTAATGACCATTATCACCACTATAACGACCACTATCACCACTATAACAACCATTATCACCACTATAACAACCATTATCACCACTATGAGGACCATTATCACCACTATAACAACCATTATCACCACTATAACGGCCATTATCACCACTATAACGGCCATTATCACCACTATAGCGACCATTATCACCAGTAGAAGGACCATTATCAACGCTGTAATGACCATTATCACCACTATAACGACCACTATCACCACTATACCAACCATTATCACCACTATAACGACCACTATCACCACTATAACAACCATCATCACCACTATAACGACCACTATCACCACTATAACAACCATTATCACCACTATAACAACTATTATCACCACTATAACAACGATTATCACCACTATAACGACCATTATCACAACTATAACGACCATTATCACCAATATAGCGGCCATTATCACCACTGTAGCGACCATTATCAGCACTATAACCACCATTATCACCACTATAACGACCACTATCAACACTATAACCACCATTATCACCACTATAGCGACCATTATCACCACTATAACCACCATTATCACCACTATAACAACCATTATCACCACTATATGGACCATTATCGCCACTATAACGACCACTATCACCGCTATAACGGCCATTATCACCACTATAGCGAGCATTATCAACACTATAACCTGCATTATCACTACTATATCAACCATTATCACCACTATACCGACCACTATCACCACTATAACAATCATTATCACCACTATAACAACTATTATCACCACTATAACAACGATTATCACCACTATAACGACCATTATCACAACTATAACGACCATTATCAAAACTATAGCGGCCATTATCACCACTGTAGCGACCATTATCAGCACTATAACCACCATTATCACCACTATATTGACCATTGTCTCCACTAAAACGACCACTATCACCACTATAACAACCATTATCACAACTATAAGGACGTTTATCACCACTATAACGAACATTATCACCCCTATAACGACCATTATCACCACTAAAACGGCCATTATCACCACTACAGCGACCATTATCACCACTATAAGGACCATTATCGCCACTATAACAACCATTATCACCACTATAGCAACCATTATCACCACTATATGGACCATTATCACCACTATAACGACCACTATCATCACTATAACAACCATTATGACCACTATAACCACCACTATCACCACTTTAACGACCATTATCACCACTATAACGACCATTATCACCACTACAACGGCCATTATCACCATTATAGCGAGCATTATCAACACTATAACCACCATTATCACCACTATATCAACCATTATCACCACTATAACGACCACTATCACCACTATAACAACCATCATCACCACTATAACGACCACTATCACCACTATAACAACCATTATCACCACTATAACAACTATTATCACCACTATAACAACGATTATCACCACTATAACGACCATTATCACAACTATAACAACCATTATCACCACTATAACGGCCATTATCACCACTGTAGCGACCATTATCAGCACTATAACCACCATTATCACCACTATATTGACCATTCTCTCCACTAAAACGACCACTATCACCACTATAACAACCATTATCAAAACTATAACGACCACTATCACCACTATAACAACCATCATCACCACTATAACGACCACTATCACCACTATAACAACCATTATCACCACTATAGCAACCATTATCACCACTATATGGACCATTATCACCACTATAACGACCACTATCATCACTATAACAACCATTATCACCACCATAAGGACCATTATCGCCACTATAACAACCATTATCACCACTATAGCAACCATTATCACCACTATATGGACCATTATCACCACTATAACGACCACTATCACCACTATAACAACCATTATCACCACTATAACAACTATTATCACCACTATAACAACGATTATCACCACTATAACGACCATTATCACAACTATAACAACCATTATCACCACTATAACGACCACTATCAACACTATAACCACCATTATCACCACTATAACAACCATTATCACCACTATATGGACCATTATCACCACTATAACGACCACTATCACCACTATAACAACCATTATCACCACTATAACAACTATTATCACCACTATAACAACCATTATCACCACTATAACCACCATTATCACCACTATAACGACCATTATCACCACTATAACGGCCATTATCACCACTATAGCGACCATTATCACCACTATAACCACCATTATCACCACTATAACAACCATTATCACCACTATATGGACCATTATCGCCACTATAACGACCACTATCACCACTATAACGGCCATTATCACCACTATAACGGCCATTATCACCACTATAGCGACCATTATCACCAGTAGAAGGACCATTATCAACGCTGTAATGACCATTATCACCACTATAACGACCACTATCACCACTATAACAACCATTATCACCACTATAACAACCATTATCACCACTATGAGGACCATTATCACCACTATAACAACCATTATCACCACTATAACGGCCATTATCACCACTATAACGGCCATTATCACCACTATAGCGACCATTATCACCAGTAGAAGGACCATTATCAACGCTGTAATGACCATTATCACCACTATAACGACCACTATCACCACTATAACAACCATTATCACCACTATAACGACCACTATCACCACTATAACAACCATCATCACCACTATAACGACCACTATCACCACTATAACAACCATTATCACCACTATAACAACTATTATCACCACTATAATAACGATTATCACCACTATAACGACCATTATCACAACTATAACGACCATTATCACCAATATAGCGGCCATTATCACCACTGTAGCGACCATTATCAGCACTATAACCACCATTATCACCACTATAACGACCACTATCAACACTATAACCACCATTATCACCACTATAGCGACCATTATCACCACTATAACCACCATTATCACCACTATAACAACCATTATCACCACTATATGGACCATTATCGCCACTATAACGACCACTATCACCGCTATAACGGCCATTATCACCACTATAGCGAGCATTATCAACACTATAACCTGCATTATCACTACTATATCAACCATTATCACCACTATACCGACCACTATCACCACTATAACAATCATTATCACCACTATAACAACTATTATCACCACTATAACAACGATTATCACCACTATAACGACCATTATCACAACTATAACGACCATTATCAAAACTATAGCGGCCATTATCACCACTGTAGCGACCATTATCAGCACTATAACCACCATTATCACCACTATATTGACCATTGTCTCCACTAAAACGACCACTATCACCACTATAACAACCATTATCACAACTATAAGGACGTTTATCACCACTATAACGAACATTATCACCCCTATAACGACCATTATCACCACTAAAACGGCCATTATCACCACTATAGCGACCATTATCACCACTATAAGGACCATTATCGCCACTATAACAACCATTATCACCACTATAGCAACCATTATCACCACTATATGGACCATTATCACCACTATAACGACCACTATCATCACTATAACAACCATTATGACCACTATAACCACCACTATCACCACTTTAACGACCATTATCACCACTATAACGACCATTATCACCACTACAACGGCCATTATCACCATTATAGCGAGCATTATCAACACTATAACCACCATTATCACCACTATATCAACCATTATCACCACTATAACGACCACTATCACCACTATAACAACCATCATCACCACTATAACGACCACTATCACCACTATAACAACCATTATCACCACTATAACAACTATTATCACCACTATAACAACGATTATCACCACTATAACGACCATTATCACAACTATAACAACCATTATCACCACTATAACGGCCATTATCACCACTGTAGCGACCATTATCAGCACTATAACCACCATTATCACCACTATAACGACCACTATCAACACTATAACCACCATTATCACCACTATAACAACCATTATCACCACTATATGGACCATTATCACCACTATAACGACCACTATCACCACTATAACAACCATTATCACCACTATAACAACTATTATCACCACTATAACAACCATTATCACCACTATAACCACCATTATCACCACTATAACGACCATTATCACCACTATAACGGCCATTATCACCACTATAGCGACCATTATCACCACTATAACTACCATTATCACCACTATAACAACCATTATCACCACTATATGGACCATTATCGCCACTATAACAACCACTATCACCACTATAACGGCCATTATCACCACTATAGCGAGAATTATCAACACTATAACCTTCATTATCACTACTATATCAACCATTATCACCACTATACCGACCACTATCACCACTATAACAACCATTATCACCACTATAACAACTATTATCACCACTATAACAACGATTATCACCACTATAACGACCATTATCACAACTATAACGACCATTATCACCACTATAACGGCCATTATCACCACTGTAGCGACCATTATCAGCACTATAACCACCATTATCACCACTATATTGACCATTCTCTCCACTAAAACGACCACTATCACCACTATAACAACCATTATCACCACTATAAGGACGTTTATCACCACTATAACGACCATTATCACCCCTATAACGACCATTATCACCACTATAACGGCCATTATCACCACTATAGCGACCATTATCGCCACTATAACAACCATTATCACCACTGTAGCAACCATTATCACCACTATATGGACCATTATCACCACTACAACGGCCATTATCACCACTATAGCGAGCATTATCAACACTATAACCACCATTATCACCACTATATCAACCATTATCACCACTATAACGACCACTATCACCACTATAACAACCATCATCACCACTATAACGACCACTATCACCACTATAACAACCATTATCACCACTATAACAACTATTATCACCACTATAACAACGATTATCACCACTATAACGACCATTATCACAACTATAACAACCATTATCACCACTATAACGACCACTATCAACACTATAACCACCATTATCACCACTATAACAACCATTATCACCACTATATGGACCATTATCACCACTATAACGACCACTATCACCACTATAACAACCATTATCACCACTATAACAACTATTATCACCACTATAACAACCATTATCACCACTATAACCACCATTATCACCACTATAACGACCATTATCACCACTATAACGGCCATTATCACCACTATAGCGACCATTATCACCACTATAACCACCATTATCACCACTATAACAACCATTATCACCACTATATGGACCATTATCGCCACTATAACGACCACTATCACCACTATAACGGCCATTATCACCACTATAACGGCCATTATCACCACTATAGCGACCATTATCACCAGTAGAAGGACCATTATCAACGCTGTAATGACCATTATCACCACTATAACGACCACTATCACCACTATAACAACCATTATCACCACTATAACAACCATTATCACCACTATGAGGACCATTATCACCACTATAACAACCATTATCACCACTATAACGGCCATTATCACCACTATAACGGCCATTATCACCACTGTAGCGACCATTATCAGCACTATAACCACCATTATCACCACTATAACGACCACTATCAACACTATAACCACCATTATCACCACTATAGCGACCATTATCACCACTATAACCACCATTATCACCACTATAACAACCATTATCACCACTATATGGACCATTATCGCCACTATAACGACCACTATCACCGCTATAACGGCCATTATCACCACTATAGCGAGCATTATCAACACTATAACCTGCATTATCACTACTATATCAACCATTATCACCACTATACCGACCACTATCACCACTATAACAATCATTATCACCACTATAACAACTATTATCACCACTATAACAACGATTATCACCACTATAACGACCATTATCACAACTATAACGACCATTATCAAAACTATAGCGGCCATTATCACCACTGTAGCGACCATTATCAGCACTATAACCACCATTATCACCACTATATTGACCATTGTCTCCACTAAAACGACCACTATCACCACTATAACAACCATTATCACAACTATAAGGACGTTTATCACCACTATAACGAACATTATCACCCCTATAACGACCATTATCACCACTAAAACGGCCATTATCACCACTATAGCGACCATTATCACCACTATAAGGACCATTATCGCCACTATAACAACCATTATCACCACTATAGCAACCATTATCACCACTATATGGACCATTATCACCACTATAACGACCACTATCATCACTATAACAACCATTATGACCACTATAACCACCACTATCACCACTTTAACGACCATTATCACCACTATAACGACCATTATCACCACTACAACGGCCATTATCACCATTATAGCGAGCATTATCAACACTATAACCACCATTATCACCACTATATCAACCATTATCACCACTATAACGACCACTATCACCACTATAACAACCATCATCACCACTATAACGACCACTATCACCACTATAACAACCATTATCACCACTATAACAACTATTATCACCACTATAACAACGATTATCACCACTATAACGACCATTATCACAACTATAACAACCATTATCACCACTATAACGGCCATTATCACCACTGTAGCGACCATTATCAGCACTATAACCACCATTATCACCACTATAACGACCACTATCAACACTATAACCACCATTATCACCACTATAACAACCATTATCACCACTATATGGACCATTATCACCACTATAACGACCACTATCACCACTATAACAACCATTATCACCACTATAACAACTATTATCACCACTATAACAACCATTATCACCACTATAACCACCATTATCACCACTATAACGACCATTATCACCACTATAACGGCCATTATCACCACTATAGCGACCATTATCACCACTATAACTACCATTATCACCACTATAACAACCATTATCACCACTATATGGACCATTATCGCCACTATAACAACCACTATCACCACTATAACGGCCATTATCACCACTATAGCGAGAATTATCAACACTATAACCTTCATTATCACTACTATATCAACCATTATCACCACTATACCGACCACTATCACCACTATAACAACCATTATCACCACTATAACAACTATTATCACCACTATAACAACGATTATCACCACTATAACGACCATTATCACAACTATAACGACCATTATCACCACTATAACGGCCATTATCACCACTGTAGCGACCATTATCAGCACTATAACCACCATTATCACCACTATATTGACCATTCTCTCCACTAAAACGACCACTATCACCACTATAACAACCATTATCACCACTATAAGGACGTTTATCACCACTATAACGACCATTATCACCCCTATAACGACCATTATCACCACTATAACGGCCATTATCACCACTATAGCGACCATTATCGCCACTATAACAACCATTATCACCACTGTAGCAACCATTATCACCACTATATGGACCATTATCACCACTACAACGGCCATTATCACCACTATAGCGAGCATTATCAACACTATAACCACCATTATCACCACTATATCAACCATTATCACCACTATAACGACCACTATCACCACTATAACAACCATCATCACCACTATAACGACCACTATCACCACTATAACAACCATTATCACCACTATAACAACTATTATCACCACTATAACAACGATTATCACCACTATAACGACCATTATCACAACTATAACAACCATTATCACCACTATAACGACCACTATCAACACTATAACCACCATTATCACCACTATAACAACCATTATCACCACTATATGGACCATTATCACCACTATAACGACCACTATCACCACTATAACAACCATTATCACCACTATAACAACTATTATCACCACTATAACAACCATTATCACCACTATAACCACCATTATCACCACTATAACGACCATTATCACCACTATAACGGCCATTATCACCACTATAGCGACCATTATCACCACTATAACCACCATTATCACCACTATAACAACCATTATCACCACTATATGGACCATTATCGCCACTATAACGACCACTATCACCACTATAACGGCCATTATCACCACTATAACGGCCATTATCACCACTATAGCGACCATTATCACCAGTAGAAGGACCATTATCAACGCTGTAATGACCATTATCACCACTATAACGACCACTATCACCACTATAACAACCATTATCACCACTATAACAACCATTATCACCACTATGAGGACCATTATCACCACTATAACAACCATTATCACCACTATAACGGCCATTATCACCACTATAACGGCCATTATCACCACTGTAGCGACCATTATCAGCACTATAACCACCATTATCACCACTATAACGACCACTATCAACACTATAACCACCATTATCACCACTATAGCGACCATTATCACCACTATAACCACCATTATCACCACTATAACAACCATTATCACCACTATATGGACCATTATCGCCACTATAACGACCACTATCACCGCTATAACGGCCATTATCACCACTATAGCGAGCATTATCAACACTATAACCTGCATTATCACTACTATATCAACCATTATCACCACTATACCGACCACTATCACCACTATAACAATCATTATCACCACTATAACAACTATTATCACCACTATAACAACGATTATCACCACTATAACGACCATTATCACAACTATAACGACCATTATCAAAACTATAACGGCCATTATCACCACTGTAGCGACCATTATCAGCACTATAACCACCATTATCACCACTATATTGACCATTCTCTCCACTAAAACGACCACTATCACCACTATAACAACCATTATCACCACTATAAGGACGTTTATCACCACTATAACGAACATTATCACCCCTATAACGACCATTATCACCACTAAAACGGCCATTATCACCACTATAGCGACCATTATCACCACTATAAGGACCATTATCGCCACTATAACAACCATTATCACCACTATAGCAACCATTATCACCACTATATGGACCATTATCACCACTATAACGACCACTATCATCACTATAACAACCATTATGACCACTATAACCACCACTATCACCACTTTAACGACCATTATCACCACTATAACGACCATTATCACCACTACAACGGCCATTATCACCATTATAGCGAGCATTATCAACACTATAACCACCATTATCACCACTATATCAACCATTATCACCACTATAACGACCACTATCACCACTATAACAACCATCATCACCACTATAACGACCACTATCACCACTATAACAACCATTATCACCACGATAACAACTATTATCACCACTATAACAACGATTATCACCACTATAACGACCATTATCACAACTATAACAACTATTATCACCACTATAACGGCCATTATCACCACTGTAGCGACCATTATCAGCACTATAACCACCATTATCACCACTATATTGACCATTCTCTCCATTAAAACGACCACTATCACCACTATAACAACCATTATCAAAACTATCACGACCACTATCACCACTATAACAACCATCATCACCACTATAACGACCACTATCACCACTATAACAACCATTATCACCACTATAACAACTATTATCACCACTATAACAACGATTATCACCACTATAACCACCATTATCACCACTATATTGACCATTCTCTCCATTAAAACGACCACTATCACCACTATAACAACCATCATCACCACTATAACGACCACTATCACCACTATAACAACCACTATCACCACTATAACAACCATTATCACCACTATAACAACTATTATCACCACTATAACAACGATTATCACCACTATAACGACCATTATCACAACTATAACGACCATTATCACCAATATAGCGGCCATTATCACCACTGTAGCGACCATTATCAGCACTATAACCACCATTATCACCACTATAACGACCACTATCAACACTATAACCACCATTATCACCACTATAGCGACCATTATCACCACTATAACCACCATTATCACCACTATAACAACCATTATCACCACTATATGGACCATTATCGCCACTATAACGACCACTATCACCGCTATAACGGCCATTATCACCACTATAGCGAGCATTATCAACACTATAACCTGCATTATCACTACTATATCAACCATTATCACCACTATACCGACCACTATCACCACTATAACAATCATTATCACCACTATAACAACTATTATCACCACTATAACAACGATTATCACCACTATAACGACCATTATCACAACTATAACGACCATTATCAAAACTATAACGGCCATTATCACCACTGTAGCGACCATTATCAGCACTATAACCACCATTATCACCACTATATTGACCATTCTCTCCACTAAAACGACCACTATCACCACTATAACAACCATTATCACCACTATAAGGACGTTTATCACCACTATAACGAACATTATCACCCCTATAACGACCATTATCACCACTAAAACGGCCATTATCACCACTATAGCGACCATTATCACCACTATAAGGACCATTATCGCCACTATAACAACCATTATCACCACTATAGCAACCATTATCACCACTATATGGACCATTATCACCACTATAACGACCACTATCATCACTATAACAACCATTATGACCACTATAACCACCACTATCACCACTTTAACGACCATTATCACCACTATAACGACCATTATCACCACTACAACGGCCATTATCACCATTATAGCGAGCATTATCAACACTATAACCACCATTATCACCACTATATCAACCATTATCACCACTATAACGACCACTATCACCACTATAACAACCATCATCACCACTATAACGACCACTATCACCACTATAACAACCATTATCACCACTATAACAACTATTATCACCACTATAACAACGATTATCACCACTATAACGACCATTATCACAACTATAACAACTATTATCACCACTATAACGGCCATTATCACCACTGTAGCGACCATTATCAGCACTATAACCACCATTATCACCACTATATTGACCATTCTCTCCATTAAAACGACCACTATCACCACTATAACAACCATTATCCAAACTATCACGACCACTATCACCACTATAACAACCATCATCACCACTATAACGACCACTATCACCACTATAACAACCATTATCACCACTATAACAACTATTATCACCACTATAACAACGATTATCACCACTACAACGACCATTATCACAACTATAACGACCATTATCACCAATATAACGGCCATTATCACCACTGTAGCGACCATTATCAGCACTATAACCACCATTATCACCACTATAACGACCACTATCAACACTATAACCACCATTATCACCACTATAACAACCATTATCACCACTATATGGACCATTATCACCACTATAACGACCACTATCACCACTATAACAACCATTATCACCACTATAACAACTATTATCACCACTATAACAACCATTATCACCACTATAACCACCATTATCACCACTATAACGACCATTATCACCACTATAACGGCCATTATCACCACTATAGCGACCATTACCACCACTATAACTACCATTATCACCACTATAACAACCATTATCACCACTATATGGACCATTATCGCCACTATAACAACCACTATCACCACTATAACGGCCATTATCACCACTATAGCGAGAATTATCAACACTATAACCTTCATTATCACTACTATATCAACCATTATCACCACTATACCGACCACTATCACCACTATAACAACCATTATCACCACTATAACAACTATTATCACCACTATAACAACGATTATCACCACTATAACGACCATTATCACAACTATAACGACCATTATCACCACTATAACGGCCATTATCACCACTGTAGCGACCATTATCACCACTATAACAACCATTATCACCACTATAACAACTATTATCACCACTATAACAACCATTATCACCACTATAACCACCATTATCACCACTATAACGACCATTATCACCACTATAACGGCCATTATCACCACTATAGCGACCATTATCACCACTATAACCACCATTATCACCACTATAACAACCATTATCACCACTATATGGACCATTATCGCCACTATAACGACCACTATCACCACTATAACGGCCATTATCACCACTATAACGGCCATTATCACCACTATAGCGACCATTATCACCAGTAGAAGGACCATTATCAACGCTGTAATGACCATTATCACCACTATAACGACCACTATCACCACTATAACAACCATTATCACCACTATAACAACCATTATCACCACTATGAGGACCATTATCACCACTATAACAACCATTATCACCACTATAACGGCCATTATCACCACTATAACGGCCATTATCACCACTATAGCGACCATTACCACCAGTAGAAGGACCATTATCAACGCTGTAATGACCATTATCACCACTATAACGACCACTATCACCACTATAACAACCATTATCACCACTATAACGACCACTATCACCACTATAACAACCATCATCACCACTATAACGACCACTATCACCACTATAACAACCATTATCACCACTATAACAACTATTATCACCACTATAACAACGATTATCACCACTATAACGACCATTATCACAACTATAACGACCATTATCACCAATATAGCGGCCATTATCACCACTGTAGCGACCATTATCAGCACTATAACCACCATTATCACCACTATAACGACCACTATCAACACTATAACCACCATTATCACCACTATAGCGACCATTATCACCACTATAACCACCATTATCACCACTATAACAACCATTATCACCACTATATGGACCATTATCGCCACTATAACGACCACTATCACCGCTATAACGGCCATTATCACCACTATAGCGAGCATTATCAACACTATAACCTGCATTATCACTACTATATCAACCATTATCACCACTATACCGACCACTATCACCACTATAACAATCATTATCACCACTATAACAACTATTATCACCACTATAACAACGATTATCACCACTATAACGACCATTATCACAACTATAACGACCATTATCAAAACTATAACGGCCATTATCACCACTGTAGCGACCATTATCAGCACTATAACCACCATTATCACCACTATATTGACCATTCTCTCCACTAAAACGACCACTATCACCACTATAACAACCATTATCACCACTATAAGGACGTTTATCACCACTATAACGAACATTATCACCCCTATAACGACCATTATCACCACTAAAACGGCCATTATCACCACTATAGCGACCATTATCACCACTATAAGGACCATTATCGCCACTATAACAACCATTATCACCACTATAGCAACCATTATCACCACTATATGGACCATTATCACCACTATAACGACCACTATCATCACTATAACAACCATTATGACCACTATAACCACCACTATCACCACTTTAACGACCATTATCACCACTATAACGACCATTATCACCACTACAACGGCCATTATCACCATTATAGCGAGCATTATCAACACTATAACCACCATTATCACCACTATATCAACCATTATCACCACTATAACGACCACTATCACCACTATAACAACCATCATCACCACTATAACGACCACTATCACCACTATAACAACCATTATCACCACTATAACAACTATTATCACCACTATAACAACGATTATCACCACTATAACGACCATTATCACAACTATAACAACTATTATCACCACTATAACGGCCATTATCACCACTGTAGCGACCATTATCAGCACTATAACCACCATTATCACCACTATATTGACCATTCTCTCCATTAAAACGACCACTATCACCACTATAACCACCATTATCACCACTATAACAACCATTATCACCACTATATGGACCATTATCGCCACTATAACGACCACTATCACCGCTATAACGGCCATTATCACCACTATAGCGAGCATTATCAACACTATAACCTGCATTATCACTACTATATCAACCATTATCACCACTATACCGACCACTATCACCACTATAACAATCATTATCACCACTATAACAACTATTATCACCACTATAACAACGATTATCACCACTATAACGACCATTATCACAACTATAACGACCATTATCAAAACTATAACGGCCATTATCACCACTGTAGCGACCATTATCAGCACTATAACCACCATTATCACCACTATATTGACCATTCTCTCCACTAAAACGACCACTATCACCACTATAACAACCATTATCACCACTATAAGGACGTTTATCACCACTATAACGAACATTATCACCCCTATAACGACCATTATCACCACTAAAACGGCCATTATCACCACTATAGCGACCATTATCACCACTATAAGGACCATTATCGCCACTATAACAACCATTATCACCACTATAGCAACCATTATCACCACTATATGGACCATTATCACCACTATAACGACCACTATCATCACTATAACAACCATTATGACCACTATAACCACCACTATCACCACTTTAACGACCATTATCACCACTATAACGACCATTATCACCACTACAACGGCCATTATCACCATTATAGCGAGCATTATCAACACTATAACCACCATTATCACCACTATATCAACCATTATCACCACTATAACGACCACTATCACCACTATAACAACCATCATCACCACTATAACGACCACTATCACCACTATAACAACCATTATCACCACTATAACAACTATTATCACCACTATAACAACGATTATCACCACTATAACGACCATTATCACAACTATAACAACTATTATCACCACTATAACGGCCATTATCACCACTGTAGCGACCATTATCAGCACTATAACCACCATTATCACCACTATATTGACCATTCTCTCCATTAAAACGACCACTATCACCACTATAACAACCATTATCAAAACTATCACGACCACTATCACCACTATAACAACCATCATCACCACTATAACGACCACTATCACCACTATAACAACCATTATCACCACTATAACAACTATTATCACCACTATAACAACGATTATCACCACTATAACCACCATTATCACCACTATATTGACCATTCTCTCCATTAAAACGACCACTATCACCACTATAACAACCATCATCACCACTATAACGACCACTATCACCACTATAACAACCATTATCACCACTATAACAACTATTATCACCACTATAACAACGATTATCACCACTATAACGACCATTATCACAACTATAACAACCATTATCACCACTATAACGACCACTATCAACACTATAACCACCATTATCACCACTATAACAACCATTATCACCACTATATGGACCATTATCACCACTATAACGACCACTATCACCACTATAACAACCATTATCACCACTATAACAACTATTATCACCACTATAACAACCATTATCACCACTATAACCACCATTATCACCACTATAACGACCATTATCACCACTATAACGGCCATTATCACCACTATAGCGACCATTATCACCACTATAACCACCATTATCACCACTATAACAACCATTATCACCACTATATGGACCATTATCGCCACTATAACGACCACTATCACCACTATAACGGCCATTATCACCACTATAACGGCCATTATCACCACTATAGCGACCATTATCACCAGTAGAAGGACCATTATCAACGCTGTAATGACCATTATCACCACTATAACGACCACTATCACCACTATAACAACCATTATCACCACTATAACAACCATTATCACCACTATGAGGACCATTATCACCACTATAACAACCATTATCACCACTATAACGGCCATTATCACCACTATAACGGCCATTATCACCACTATAGCGACCATTACCACCAGTAGAAGGACCATTATCAACGCTGTAATGACCATTATCACCACTATAACGACCACTATCACCACTATAACAACCATTATCACCACTATAACGACCACTATCACCACTATAACAACCATCATCACCACTATAACGACCACTATCACCACTATAACAACCATTATCACCACTATAACAACTATTATCACCACTATAACAACGATTATCACCACTATAACGACCATTATCACAACTATAACGACCATTATCACCAATATAGCGGCCATTATCACCACTGTAGCGACCATTATCAGCACTATAACCACCATTATCACCACTATAACGACCACTATCAACACTATAACCACCATTATCACCACTATAGCGACCATTATCACCACTATAACCACCATTATCACCACTATAACAACCATTATCACCACTATATGGACCATTATCGCCACTATAACGACCACTATCACCGCTATAACGGCCATTATCACCACTATAGCGAGCATTATCAACACTATAACCTGCATTATCACTACTATATCAACCATTATCACCACTATACCGACCACTATCACCACTATAACAATCATTATCACCACTATAACAACTATTATCACCACTATAACAACGATTATCACCACTATAACGACCATTATCACAACTATAACGACCATTATCAAAACTATAACGGCCATTATCACCACTGTAGCGACCATTATCAGCACTATAACCACCATTATCACCACTATATTGACCATTCTCTCCACTAAAACGACCACTATCACCACTATAACAACCATTATCACCACTATAAGGACGTTTATCACCACTATAACGAACATTATCACCCCTATAACGACCATTATCACCACTAAAACGGCCATTATCACCACTATAGCGACCATTATCACCACTATAAGGACCATTATCGCCACTATAACAACCATTATCACCACTATAGCAACCATTATCACCACTATATGGACCATTATCACCACTATAACGACCACTATCATCACTATAACAACCATTATGACCACTATAACCACCACTATCACCACTTTAACGACCATTATCACCACTATAACGACCATTATCACCACTACAACGGCCATTATCACCATTATAGCGAGCATTATCAACACTATAACCACCATTATCACCACTATATCAACCATTATCACCACTATAACGACCACTATCACCACTATAACAACCATCATCACCACTATAACGACCACTATCACCACTATAACAACCATTATCACCACTATAACAACTATTATCACCACTATAACAACGATTATCACCACTATAACGACCATTATCACAACTATAACAACTATTATCACCACTATAACGGCCATTATCACCACTGTAGCGACCATTATCAGCACTATAACCACCATTATCACCACTATATTGACCATTCTCTCCATTAAAACGACCACTATCACCACTATAACAACCATTATCAAAACTATCACGACCACTATCACCACTATAACAACCATTATCACCACTATAACGGCCATTATCACCACTATAGCGACCATTACCACCACTATAACTACCATTATCACCACTATAACAACCATTATCACCACTATATGGACCATTATCGCCACTATAACAACCACTATCACCACTATAACGGCCATTATCACCACTATAGCGAGAATTATCAACACTATAACCTTCATTATCACTACTATATCAACCATTATCACCACTATACCGACCACTATCACCACTATAACAACCATTATCACCACTATAACAACTATTATCACCACTATAACAACGATTATCACCACTATAACGACCATTATCACAACTATAACGACCATTATCACCACTATAACGGCCATTATCACCACTGTAGCGACCATTATCAGCACTATAACCACCATTATCACCACTATATTGACCATTCTCTCCACTAAAACGACCACTATCACCACTATAACAACCATTATCACCACTATAAGGACGTTTATCACCACTATAACGACCATTATCACCCCTATAACGACCATTATCACCACTATAACGGCCATTATCACCACTATAGCGACCATTATCAGCACTATAACCACCATTATCACCACTATAAGGACCACTATCAACACTATAACCACCATTATCACCACTATATGGACCATTATCACCACTATAACAACCATTATCACCACTATAACGGGCATTATCACCACTATAACGACCATTATCACCACTATAACGGCAATTATCACCACTATAGCGACCATTATCACCAGTAGAAGGACCATTATCAACGCTGTAATGACCATTATCACCACTATAACGACCACTATCACCACTATAACAACCATTATCACCACTATAACGACCAGTATCACCACTATAACAACCATCATCACCACTATAACGGCCATTATCACCACTATAACGACCATTATCACAACTATAACGGCCATTATCACCACTATAGCGACCATTATCACCAGTAGAAGGACCATTGTCACTACTATAACGACCACTATCACCACTATAACGACCACTATCACCACTATAACAACCATTATCACCACTATAACGACCACTATCACCACTATAACAACCATCATCACCACTATAACGACCACTATCACCACTATAACAACCATTATCACCACTATAACAACTATTATCACCACTATAACAACGATTATCACCACTATAACGACCATTATCACAACTATAACAACCATTATCACCAATATAACGGCCATTATCACCACTGTAGCGACCATTATCAGCACTATAACCACCATTATCACCACTATATTGACCATTCTCGCCACTAAAACGACCGCTATCACCACTACAACAACCATTATCACCACTATAAGGACCATTATCACCACTATAACGACCATTATCACCCCTATAACGACCATTATCACCACTATAACGGCCATTATCACCACTATAGCGACCATTATCAGCACTATATCACCATTATCACCACTATAACGACCACTATCAACACTATAACCACCATTATCACCACTATATGGACCATTATCACCACTATAACGACCACTATCATCACTATAACAACCATTATCACCACTATAAGGACCATTATCGCCACTATAACAACCATTATCACCACTGTAGCAACCATTATCACCACTATATGGACCATTATCACCACTATAACGACCATTATCATCACTATAACAACCATTATGACCACTATAACCACCACTATCACCACTTTAACAACCATTATCACCACTATAACGACCATTATCACCACTATAACGGCCATTATCACCACTATAACGACCATTATCAACACTATAACCACCATTATCACCACTATATCAATAATTATCGCCAGTAGAAGGACCATTATCAACGCTGTAATGACCATTATCACCACTATAACGACCACTATCACCACTATAACAACCATTATCACCACTATAACAACTATTATCACCACTATAACAACCATTATCACCACTATAACGACCATTATCACCATTATAACGACCATTATCACCACTATAACGGCCATTATCACCACTATAGCGACCATTATCACCACTATAACCACCATTATCACCACTATCACAATCATTATCACCACTATATGGACCATTATCGCCACTATAACGACCACTATCACCACTATAACGGCCATTATCACCACTATAGCAACCATTATCACCACTATATGGACCATTATCACCACTATAACGACCACTATCACCACTATAACAACCATTATCACCACTATAACAACTATTATCACCACTATAACAACGATTATCACCACTATAACGACCATTATCACAACTATAACAACCATTATCACCACTATAACGACCACTATCAACACTATAACCACCATTATCACCACTATAACAACCATTATCACCACTATATGGACCATTATCACCACTATAACGACCACTATCACCACTATAACAACCATTATCACCACTATAACAACTATTATCACCACTATAACAACCATTATCACCACTGTAACCCCCATTATCACCACTATAACGACCATTATCACCACTATAACGGCCATTATCACCACTATAGCGACCATTATCACCACTATAACCACCATTATCACCACTATAACAACCATTATCACCACTATATGGACCATTATCGCCACTATAACGACCACTATCACCACTATAACGGCCATTATCACCACTATAGCGAGCATTATCAACACTATAACCTTCATTATCACTACTATATCAACCATTATCACCACTATACCGACCACTATCACCACTATAACAACCATTATCACCACTATAACAACTATTATCACCACTGTAACAACGATTATCACCACTATAACGACCATTATCACAACTATAACGACCATTATCACCACTATAACGGCCATTATCACCACTGTAGCGACCATTATCAGCACAATAACCACCATTATCACCACTATATTGACCATTCTCACCACTAAAACGACCACTATCACCACTATAACAACCATTATCACTACTATAAGGACGTTTATCACCACTATAACGACCATTATCACCCCTATAACGACCATTATCACCACTATAACGGCCATTATCACCACTATAGCGACCATTATCAGCACTATAACCACCATTATCACCACTATAACGACCACTATCAACACTATAACCACCATTATCACCACTATAACAACCATTATCACCACTATATGGACCATTATCACCACTATAATGACCACTATCACCACTATAACAATCATTATCACCACTATAACAACTATTATCACCACTATAACAACCATTATCACCACTATAACGACCATTATCACCACTATAACGACCATTATCACCACTATAACGGCCATTATCACCACTATAGCGACCATTATCAACACTATGACCTTCATTATCACTACTATATCAACCATTATCACCACTATACCGACCACTATCACCACTATAACAACCATTATCACCACTATAACAACTATTATCACCACTATAACGACCATTATCACAACTATAACGACCATTATCACCACTATAACGGCCATTATCACCATTGTAGCGACCATTATCAGCACTATAACCACCATTATCACCACTATATTGTCCATTCTCTCCACTAAAACGACCACTATCACCACTATAACAACCATTATCACCACTATAAGGACCATTATCACCACTATAACGACCATTACCACCCCTATAACGACCATTATCACCACTATAACGGCCATTATCACCACTATAGCGACCATTATCAGCACTATAACCACCATTATCACCACTATAACGACCACTATCAACACTATAACCACCATTATCACCACTATATGGATCATTATCACCACTATAACGACCACTATCATCACTATGACAACCATTATCACCACCATAAGGTCCATTATCGCCACTATAACAACCATTATCACCACTATAGCAACCATTATCACCACTATATGGACCATTATCACCACTATAACGACCACTATCATCACTATAACAACCATTATCACCACCATAAGGACCATTATCGCCACTATAACAACCATTATCACCACTATAGCAACCATTATCACCACTATATGGACCATTATCACCACTATAACGACCACTATCACCACTATAACAACCATTATCACCACTATAACAACTATTATCACCACTATAACAACGATTATCACCACTATAACGACCATTATCACAACTATAACAACCATTATCACCACTATAACGACCACTATCAACACTATAACCACCATTATCACCACTATAACAACCATTATCACCACTATATGGACCATTATCACCACTATAACGACCACTATCACCACTATAACAACCATTATCACCACTATAACAACTATTATCACCACTATAACAACCATTATCACCACTATAACCACCATTATCACCACTATAACGACCATTATCACCACTATAACGGCCATTATCACCACTATAGCGACCATTATCACCACTATAACCACCATTATCACCACTATAACAACCATTATCACCACTATATGGACCATTATCGCCACTATAACGACCACTATCACCACTATAACGGCCATTATCACCACTATAACGGCCATTATCACCACTATAGCGACCATTATCACCAGTAGAAGGACCATTATCAACGCTGTAATGACCATTATCACCACTATAACGACCACTATCACCACTATAACAACCATTATCACCACTATAACAACCATTATCACCACTATGAGGACCATTATCACCACTATAACAACCATTATCACCACTATAACGGCCATTATCACCACTATAACGGCCATTATCACCACTATAGCGACCATTATCACCAGTAGAAGGACCATTATCAACGCTGTAATGACCATTATCACCACTATAACGACCACTATCACCACTATAACAACCATTATCACCACTATAACGACCACTATCACCACTATAACAACCATCATCACCACTATAACGACCACTATCACCACTATAACAACCATTATCACCACTATAACAACTATTATCACCACTATAACAACGATTATCACCACTATAACGACCATTATCACAACTATAACGACCATTATCACCAATATAGCGGCCATTATCACCACTGTAGCGACCATTATCAGCACTATAACCACCATTATCACCACTATAACGACCACTATCAACACTATAACCACCATTATCACCACTATAGCGACCATTATCACCACTATAACCACCATTATCACCACTATAACAACCATTATCACCACTATATGGACCATTATCGCCACTATAACGACCACTATCACCGCTATAACGGCCATTATCACCACTATAGCGAGCATTATCAACACTATAACCTGCATTATCACTACTATATCAACCATTATCACCACTATACCGACCACTATCACCACTATAACAATCATTATCACCACTATAACAACTATTATCACCACTATAACAACGATTATCACCACTATAACGACCATTATCACAACTATAACGACCATTATCAAAACTATAGCGGCCATTATCACCACTGTAGCGACCATTATCAGCACTATAACCACCATTATCACCACTATATTGACCATTGTCTCCACTAAAACGACCACTATCACCACTATAACAACCATTATCACAACTATAAGGACGTTTATCACCACTATAACGAACATTATCACCCCTATAACGACCATTATCACCACTAAAACGGCCATTATCACCACTATAGCGACCATTATCACCACTATAAGGACCATTATCGCCACTATAACAACCATTATCACCACTATAGCAACCATTATCACCACTATATGGACCATTATCACCACTATAACGACCACTATCATCACTATAACAACCATTATGACCACTATAACCACCACTATCACCACTTTAACGACCATTATCACCACTATAACGACCATTATCACCACTACAACGGCCATTATCACCATTATAGCGAGCATTATCAACACTATAACCACCATTATCACCACTATATCAACCATTATCACCACTATAACGACCACTATCACCACTATAACAACCATCATCACCACTATAACGACCACTATCACCACTATAACAACCATTATCACCACTATAACAACTATTATCACCACTATAACAACGATTATCACCACTATAACGACCATTATCACAACTATAACAACCATTATCACCACTATAACGGCCATTATCACCACTGTAGCGACCATTATCAGCACTATAACCACCATTATCACCACTATATTGACCATTCTCTCCACTAAAACGACCACTATCACCACTATAACAACCATTATCAAAACTATAACGACCACTATCACCACTATAACAACCATCATCACCACTATAACGACCACTATCACCACTATAACAACCATTATCACCACTATAACAACTATTATCACCACTATAACAACGATTATCACCACTATAACGACCATTATCACAACTATAACGACCATTATCACCAATATAACGGCCATTATCACCACTGTAGCGACCATTATCAGCACTATAACCACCATTATCACCACTATAACGACCACTATCAACACTATAACCACCATTATCACCACTATAACAACCATTATCACCACTATATGGACCATTATCACCACTATAACGACCACTATCACCACTATAACAACCATTATCACCACTATAACAACTGTTATCACCACTATAACAACCATTATCACCACTATAACCACCATTATCACCACTATAACGACCATTATCACCACTATAACGGCCATTATCACCACTATAGCGACCATTATCACCACTATAACTACCATTATCACCACTATAACAACCATTATCACCACTATATGGACCATTATCGCCACTATAACAACCACTATCACCACTATAACGGCCATTATCACCACTATAGCGAGCATTATCAACACTATAACCTTCATTATCACTACTATATCAACCATTATCACCACTATACCGACCACTATCACCACTATAACAACCATTATCACCACTATAACAACTATTATCACCACTATAACAACGATTATCACCACTATAACGACCATTATCACAACTATAACGACCATTATCACCACTATAACGGCCATTATCACCACTGTAGCGACCATTATCAGCACTATAACCACCATTATCACCGCTATATTGACCATTCTCTCCACTAAAACGACCACTATCACCACTATAACAACCATTATCACCACTATAAGGACGTTTATCACCACTATAACGACCATTATCACCCCTATAACGACCATTATCACCACTATAACGGCCATTATCACCACTATAGCGACCATTATCAGCACTATAACCACCATTATCACCACTATAAGGACCACTATCAACACTATAACCACCATTATCACCACTATATGGACCATTATCACCACTATAACAACCATTATCACCACTATAACGGGCATTATCACCACTATAACGACCATTATCACCACTATAACGGCCATTATCACCACTATAGCGACCATTATCACCAGTAGAAGGACCATTATCAACGCTGTAATGACTATTATCACCACTATAACGACCACTATCACCACTATAACAACCATTATCACCACTATAACGACCACTATCACCACTATAACAACCATCATCACCACTATAACGGCCATTATCACCACTATAACGACCATTATCACCACTATAACGGCCATTATCACCACTATAGCGACCATTATCACCAGTAGAAGGACCATTGTCACTACTATAACGACCACTATCACCACTATAACGACCACTATCACCACTATAACAACCATTATCACCACTATAACGACCACTATCACCACTATAACAACCATCATCACCACTATAACGACCACTATCACCACTATAACAACCATTATCACCACTATAACAACTATTATCACCACTATAACAACGATTATCACCACTATAACGACCATTATCACAACTATAACAACCATTATCACCAATATAACGGCCATTATCACCACTGTAGCGACCATTATCAGCACTATAACCACCATTATCACCACTATATTGACCATTCTCGCCACTAAAACGACCACTATCACCACTATAACAACCATTATCACCACTATAAGGACCATTATCACCACTATAACGACCATTATCACCCCTATAACGACCATTATCACCACTATAACGGCCATTATCACCACTATAGCGACCATTATCAGCACTATAACCACCATTATCACCACTATAACGACCACTATCAACACTATAACCACCATTATCACCACTATATGGACCATTATCACCACTATAACGCCCACTATCATCACTATAACAACCATTATCACCACTATAAGTACCATTATCGCCACTATAACAACCATTATCACCACTGTAGCAACCATTATCACCACTATATGGACCATTATCACCACTATAACGACCATTATCATCACTATAACAACCATTATGACCACTATAACCACCACTATCACCACTTTAACAACCATTATCACCACTATAACGACCATTATCACCACTATAACGGCCATTATCACCACTATAACGACCATTATCAACACTATAACCACCATTATCACCACTATATCAATAATTATCGCCAGTAGAAGGACCATTATCAACGCTGTAATGACCATTATCACCACTATAACGACTACTATCACCACTATAACAACCATTATCACCACTATAACAACTATTATCACCACTATAACAACCATTATCACCACTATAACGACCATTATCACCATTATAACGACCATTATCACCACTATAACGGCCATTATCACCACTATAGCGACCATTATCACCACTATAACCACCATTATCACCACTATAACAATCATTATCACCACTATATGGACCATTATCGCCACTATAACGACCACTATCACCACTATAACGGCCATTATCACCACTATAGCGAGCATTATCAACACTATAACCTTCATTATCACTACTATATCAACCATTATCACCACTATACCGACCACTATCACCACTATAACAACCATTATCACCACTATAACAACTATTATCACCACTGTAACAACGATTATCACCACTATAACGACCATTATCACAACTATAACGACCATTATCACCACTATAACGGCCATTATCACCACTGTAGCGACCATTATCAGCACTATAACCACCATTATCACCACTATATTGACCATTCTCACCACTAAAACGACCACTATCACCACTATAACAACCATTATCACCACTATAAGGACGTTTATCACCACTATAACGACCATTATCACCCCTATAACGACCATTATCACAACTATAACGACCATTATCACCACTATAACGGCCATTATCACCACTGTAGCGACCATTATCAGCACTATAACCACCATTATCACCACTATATTGACCATTCTCACCACTAAAACGACCACTATCACCACTATAACAACCATTATCACCACTATAAGGACGTTTATCACCACTATAACGACCATTATCACCCCTAGAACGACCATTATCACCACTATAACGGCCATTATCACCACTATAGCGACCATTATCAGCACTATAACCACCATTATCACCACTATAACGACCACTGTCAACACTATAACCACCACTATCACCACTATAACAACCATTACCACCACTATATGGACCATTATCACAACTATAATGACCACTATCACCACTATAACAACCATTATCACCACTATAACAACTATTATCACCACTATAACAACCATTATCACCACTATAACGACCATTATCACCACTATAACGACCATTTTCACCACTATAACGGCCATTATCACCACTATAGCGACCATTATCACCACTATAACCACCATTATCACCACTATAACAACCATTATCACCACTATATGGACCATTATCGCCACTATAACGACCACTATCACCACTATAACGGCCATTATCACCACTATAGCGAGCATTATCAACACTATAACCTTCATTATCACTACTATATCAACCATTATCACCACTATACCGACCACTATCACCACTATAACAACCATTATCACCACTATAACAACTATTATCACCACTATAACAACCATTATCACCACTATAAGGACCATTATCACCACTATAACAACCATTATCACCACTATAACGGCCATTATCACCACTATAACGACCATTATCACCACTATAACGGCCATTATCACCACTATAGCGACCATTATCACCAGTAGAAGGACCATTATCAACGCTGTAATGACCATTATCACCACTATAACGACCACTATCACCACTATAACAACCATTATCACCACTATAACAACTATTATCACCACTATAACAACCATTATCACCACTATAACGACCATTATCACCATTATAACGACCATTATCACCACTATAACGGCCATTATCACCACTATAGCGACCATTATCACCACTATAACCACCATTATCACCACTATAACAATCATTATCACCACTATATGGACCATTATCGCCACTATAACGACCACTATCACCACTATAACGGCCATTATCACCACTATAGCGAGCATTATCAACACTATAACCTTCATTATCACTACTATATCAACCATTATCACCACTATACCTACCACTATCACCACTATAACAACCATTATCACCACTATAACAACTATTATCACCACTATAACAACGATTATCACCACTATAACGACCATTATCACAACTATAACGACCATTATCACCACTATAACGACCACTATCACCACTATAACAACCATCATCACCACTATAACGGCCACTATCACCACTATAACAACCATTATCACCACTATAACAACTATTATCACCAGTATAACAACCATTATCACCACTATAAGGACCATTATCACCACTATAACAACCATTATCACCACTATAACGGCCATTATCACCACTATAACGACCATTATCACCACCATAACGGCCATTATCACCACTATAGCGACCATTATCACCAGTAGAAGGACCATTATCAACGCTGTAATGACCATTATCACCACTATAACGACCACTATCACCACTATAACAACCATCATCACCACTATAACGGTCACAATCACCACTATAACGACCACTATCACCACTATAACCACCATTATCACCACTATAACGACCACTATCAACACTATAACCACCATTATCAACACTATAACCTTCATTATCACTACTATATCAACCATTATCACCACTATACCGACCACTATCACCACTATAACAACCATTATCACCACTATAACAACTATTATCACCACTATAACAACCATTATCACCACTATAAGGACCATTATCACCACTATAACAACCATTATCACCACTATAACGGCCATTATCACCACTATAACAACCATTATCACTACTATAACGGCCATTATCACCACTATAGCGACCATTATCACCAGTAGAAGGACCATTATCAACGCTGTAATGACCATTATCACCACTATAACGACCACTATCACCACTATAACAACCATTATCACCACTATAACAACTATTATCACCACTATAACAACCATTATCACCACTATAACGACCATTATCACCATTATAACGACCATTATCACCACTATAACGGCCATTATCACCACTATAGCGACCATTATCACCACTATAACGGCCATTATCACCACTATAGCGACCATTATCAGCACTATAACCACCATTATCACCACTATAACGACCACTATCAACACTATAACCACCATTATCACCACTATATGGACCATTATCACCACTATAACGACCACTATCATCACTATAACAACCATTATCACCACCATAAGGACCATTATCGCCACTATAACAACCATTATCACCACTATAGCAACCATTATCACCACTATATGGACCATTATCACCACTATAACGACCACTATCATCACTATAACAACCATTATGACCACTATAACCACCACTATCACCACTTTAACGACCATTATCACCACTGTAACGACCATTATCACCACTACAACGGCCATTATCACCACTATAGCGAGCATTATCAACACTATAATCACCATTATCACCACTACATCAACCATTATCACCACTATAACGACCACTATCACCACTATAACAACCATTATCACCACTATAAGGACCATTATCACCACTATAACGACCATTATCACCCCTATAACGACCATTATCACCACTATAACGGCCATTATCACCACTATAGCGACCATTATCAGCACTATAACCACCATTATCACCACTATAACGACCACTATCAACACTATAACCACCATTATCACCACTATATGGACCATTATCACCACTATAACGACCACTATCATCACTATAACAACCATTATCACCACCATAAGGACCATTATCGCCACTATAACAACCATTATCACCACTATAGCAACCATTATCACCACTATATGGACCATTATCACCACTATAACGACCACTATCATCACTATAACAACCATTATGACCACTATAACCACCACTATCACCACTTTAACGACCATTATCACCACTGTAACGACCATTATCACCACTACAACGGCCATTATCACCACTATAGCGAGCATTATCAACACTATAATCACCATTATCACCACTACATCAACCATTATCACCACTATAACGACCACTATCACCACTATAACAACCATCCTCACCACTATAACGGCCACTATCACCACTATAACAACCACTATCACCACTATAACAACTATTATCACCAGTATAACAACCATTATCACCACTATAAGGACCATTATCACCACTATAACAACCATTATCACCACTATAACGGCCATTATCACCACTATAACGACCATTATCACCACTATAACGGCCATTATCACCACTATAGCGACCATTATCACCAGTAGAAGGACCATTATCACCAGTAGAAGGACCATTATCAACGCAGTAATGACCATTATCACCACTATAACGACCACTATCACCACTATAACAACCATTATCACCACTATAACGACCACTATCACCACTATAACAACCATCATCACCACTATAACGACCATTATCACCACTATAACCACCATTATCACCACAATAACAACCATTATCACCACTATATGGACCATTATCGCCACTATAACGACCACTATCACCACTATAACGGCCATTATCACCACTATAGCGAGCATTATCAACACTATAACCTTCATTATCACTACTATATCAACCATTATCACCACTATACCGACCACTATCACCACTATAACAATCATTATCACCACTATAACAACTATTATCACCACTATAACAACGATTATTACCACTATAACGACCATTATCACAACTATAACGACCATTATCACCACTATAACGGCCATTATCACCACTGTAGCGACCATTATCAGCACTATAACCACCATTATCACCACTATATTGACCATTCTCTCCACTAAAACGACCACTATCACCACTATAACAACCATTATCACCACTATAACAACTATTATCACCACTATAACAACGATTATCACCACTATAACGACCATTATCACAACTATAACGACCATTATCACCAATATAACGGCCATTATCACCACTGTAGCGACCATTATCAGCACAATAACCACCATTATCACCACTATAACGACCACTATCAACACTATAACCACCATTATCACCACTATAACAACCATTATCACCACTATATGGACCATTATCACCACTATAATGACCACTATCACCACTATAACAATCATTATCACCACTATAACAACTATTATCACCACTATAACAACCATTATCACCACTATAACGACCATTATCACCACTATAACGACCATTATCACCACTATAACGGCCATTATCACCACTATAGCGACCATTATGACCACCATAACCACCATTATCACCACTATAACAACCATTATCACCACTATATGGACCATTATCGCCACTATAACGACCACTATCACCACTATAACGGCCATTATCACCACTATAGCGAGCATTATCAACACTATAACCTTCATTATCACTACTATATCAACCATTATCACCACTATACCGACCACTATCACCACTATAACAACCATTATCACCACTATAACAACTATTATCACCACTATAACGACCATTATCACAACTATAACGACCATTATCACCACTATAACGGCCATTATCACCATTGTAGCGACCATTATCAGCACTATAACCACCATTATCACCACTATATTGTCCATTCTCTCCACTAAAACGACCACTATCACCACTATAACAACCATTATCACCACTATAAGGACCATTATCACCACTATAACGTCCATTACCACCCCTATAACGACCATTATCACCACTATAACGGCCATTATCACCACTATAGCGACCATTATCAGCACTATAACCACCATTATCACCACTATAACGACCACTATCAACACTATAACCACCATTATCACCACTATATGGACCATTATCACCACTATAACGACCACTATCATCACTATAACAACCATTATCACCACCATAAGGACCATTATCGCCACTATAACAACCATTATCACCACTATAGCAACCATTATCACCACTATATGGACCATTATCACCACTATAACGACCACTATCATCACTATAACAACCATTATGACCACTATAACCACCACTATCACCACTTTAACGACCATTATCACCACTATAACGACCATTATCACCACTACAACGGCCATTATCACCACTATAGCGAGCATTATCAACACTATAATCACCATTATCACCACTACATCAACCATTATCACCACTATAACGACCACTATCACCACTATAACAACCATCATCACCACTATAACGGCCACTATCACCACTATAACAACCATTATCACCACTATAACAACTATTATCACCAGTATAACAACCATTATCACCACTATAAGGACCATTATCACCACTATAACAACCATTATCACCACTATAACGGCCATTATCACCACTATAACGACCATTATCACCACTATAACGGCCATTATCACCACTATAGCGACCATTATCACCAGTAGAAGGACCATTATCAACGCTGTAATGACCATTATCACCACTATAACGACCACTATCACCACTATAACAACCATTATCACCACTATAACGACCACTATCACCACTATAACAACCATCATCACCACTATAACGACCACTATCACCACTATAACAACCATTATCACCACTATAACAACCATTATCACCACTATATGGACCATTATCACCACTATAACGACCACTATCACCACTATAACAACCATTATCACCACTATAACAACTATTGTCACCACTATATCAACCATTATCACCACCATAACGACCATTATCACCACTATAACGACCATTATCACCACTATAACGGCCATTATCACCACTATAGCGACCATTATCACCACTATAACCACCATTATCACCACTATAACAACCATTATCACCACTATATGGACCATTATCGCCACTATAACGACCACTATCACCACTATAACGGCCATTATCACCACTATAGCGAGCATTATCAACACTATAACCTTCATTATCACTACTATATCAACCATTATCACCACTATACCGACCACTATCACCACTATAACAATCATTATCACCACTATAACAACTATTATCACCACTATAACAACGATTATTACCACTATAACGACCATTATCACAACTATAACGACCATTATCATCACTATAACAACCATTATGACCACTATAACCACCACTATCACCACATTAACGACCATTATCACCACTATAACGACCATTATCACCACTACAACGGCCATTATCAGCACTATAGCGAGCATTATCAACACTATAACCACCATTATCACCACTATATCAACCATTATCACCACTATAACGACCACTATCACCACTATAACAACCATCATCACCACTATAACGACCACTATCACCACTATAACAACCATTATCACCACTATAACAACTATTATCACCACTATAACAACGATTATCACCACTATAACGACCATTATCACAACTATAACAACCATTATCACCACTATAACGGCCATTATCACCACTGTAGCGACCATTATCAGCACAATAACCACCATTATCACCACTATAACGACCACTATCAACACTATAACCACCATTATCACCACTATAACAACCATTATCACCACTATATGGACCATTATCACCACTATAATGACCACTATCACCACTATAACAATCATTATCACCACTATAACAACTATTATCACCACTATAACAACCATTATCACCACTATAACGACCATTATCACAACTATAACAACCATTATCACCACTATAACGGCCATTATCACCACTGTAGCGACCATTATCAGCACTATAACCACCATTATCACCACTATATTGACCATTCTCTCCACTAAAACGACCACTATCACCACTATAACAACCATTATCACCACTATAACAACTATTATCACCACTATAACAACGATTATCACCACTATAACGACCATTATCACAACTATAACGACCATTATCACCACTATAACGGCCATTATCACCACTATAGCGACCATTATGACCACCATAACCACCATTATCACCACTATAACAACCATTATCACCACTATATGGACCATTATCGCCACTATAACGACCACTATCACCACTATAACGGCCATTATCACCACTATAGCGAGCATTATCAACACTATAACCTTCATTATCACTACTATATCAACCATTATCACCACTATACCGACCACTATCACCACTATAACAACCATTATCACCACTATAACAACTATTATCACCACTATAACGACCATTATCACAACTATAACGACCATTATCACCACTATAACGGCCATTATCACCATTGTAGCGACCATTATCAGCACTATAACCACCATTATCACCACTATATTGTCCATTCTCTCCACTAAAACGACCACTATCACCACTATAACAACCATTATCACCACTATAAGGACCATTATCACCACTATAACGACCATTACCACCCCTATAACGACCATTATCACCACTATAACGGCCATTATCACCACTATAGCGACCATTATCAGCACTATAACCACCATTATCACCACTATAACGACCACTATCAACACTATAACCACCATTATCACCACTATATGGACCATTATCACCACTATAACGACCACTATCATCACTATAACAACCATTATCACCACCATAAGGACCATTATCGCCACTATAACAACCATTATCACCACTATAGCAACCATTATCACCACTATATGGACCATTATCACCACTATAACGACCACTATCATCACTATAACAACCATTATGACCACTATAACCACCACTATCACCACTTTAACGACCATTATCACCACTATAACGACCATTATCACCACTACAACGGCCATTATCACCACTATAGCGAGCATTATCAACACTATAATCACCATTATCACCACTACATCAACCATTATCACCACTATAACGACCACTATCACCACTATAACAACCATCATCACCACTATAACGGCCACTATCACCACTATAACAACCATTATCACCACTATAACAACTATTATCACCAGTATAACAACCATTATCACCACTATAAGGACCATTATCACCACTATAACAACCATTATCACCACTATAACGGCCATTATCACCACTATAACGACCATTATCACCACTATAACGGCCATTATCACCACTATAGCGACCATTATCACCAGTAGAAGGACCATTATCAACGCTGTAATGACCATTATCACCACTATAACGACCACTATCACCACTATAACAACCATTATCACCACTATAACGACCACTATCACCACTATAACAACCATCATCACCACTATAACGACCACTATCACCACTATAACAACCATCATCACCACTATAACGGCCACAATCACCACTATAACGACCACTATCACCACTATAACCACCATTATCACCACTATAACGACCACTATCAACACTATAACCACCATTATCACCACTATAACAACCATTATCACCACTATATGGACCATTATCACCACTATAACGACCACTATCACCACTATAACAACCATTATCACCACTATAACAACTATTGTCACCACTATATCAACCATTATCACCACCATAACGACCATTATCACCACTATAACGACCATTATCACCACTATAACGGCCATTATCACCACTATAGCGACCATTATCACCACTATAACCACCATTATCACCACTATAACAACCATTATCACCACTATATGGACCATTATCGCCACTATAACGACCACTATCACCACTATAACGGCCATTATCACCACTATAGCGAGCATTATCAACACTATAACCTTCATTATCACTACTATATCAACCATTATCACCACTATACCGACCACTATCACCACTATAACAATCATTATCACCACTATAACAACTATTATCACCACTATAACAACGATTATTACCACTATAACGACCATTATCACAACTATAACGACCATTATCATCACTATAACAACCATTATGACCACTATAACCACCACTATCACCACATTAACGACCATTATCACCACTATAACGACCATTATCACCACTACAACGGCCATTATCACCACTATAGCGAGCATTATCAACACTATAACCACCATTATCACCACTATATCAACCATTATCACCACTATAACGACCACTATCACCACTATAACAACCATCATCACCACTATAACGACCACTATCACCACTATAACAACCATTATCACCACTATAACAACTATTATCACCACTATAACAACGATTATCACCACTATAACGACCATTATCACAACTATAACGACCATTATCACCAATATAACGGCCATTATCACCACTGTAGCGACCATTATCAGCACTATAACCACCATTATCACCACTATAACGACCACTATCAACACTATAACCACCATTATCACCACTATAACAACCATTATCACCACTATATGGACCATTATCACCACTATAACGACCACTATCACCACTATAACAACCATTATCACCACTATAACAACTATTATCACCACTATAACAACCATTATCACCACTATAACCACCATTATCACCACTATAACGACCATTATCACCACTATAACGGCCATTATCACCACTATAGCGACCATTATCACCACTATAACCACCATTATCACCACTATAACAACCATTATCACCACTATATGGACCATTATCGCCACTATAACGACCACTATCACCACTATAACGGCCATTATCACCACTATAGCGAGCATTATCAACACTATAACCTTCATTATCACTACTATATCAACCATTATCACCACTATACCGACCACTATCACCACTATAACAACCATTATCACCACTATAACAACTATTATCACCACTATAACAACGATTATCACCACTATAACGACCATTATCACAACTATAACGACCATTATCACCACTATAACGGCCATTATCACCACTGTAGCGACCATTATCAGCACTATAACCACCATTATCACCACTATATTGACCATTCTCTCCACTAAAACGACCACTATCACCACTATAACAACCATTATCACCACTATAAGGACGTTTATCAGCACTATAACGACCATTATCACCCCTATAACGGCCATTATCACCACTATAGCGAGCATTATCAACACTATAACCTTCATTATCACTACTATATCAACCATTATCACCACTATACCGACCACTATCACCACTATAACAACCATTATCACCACTATAACAACTATTATCACCACTATAACAACGATTATCACCACTATAACGACCATTATCACAACTATAACGACCATTATCACCACTATAACGGCCATTATCACCACTATAGCGACCATTATCAGCACTATAACCACCATTATCACCACTATAAGGACCACTATCAACACTATAACCACCATTATCACCACTATATGGACCATTATCACCACTATAACGACCACTATCATCACTATAACAACCATTATCACCACTATAAGGACCATTATCGCCACTATAACAACCATTATCACCACTAAAGCAACCATTATCACCACTATATGGACCATTATCACCACTATAACGACCACTATCACCACTATAACAACCATTATCACCACTATAACAACTATTATCACCACTATAACAAGCATTATCACCACTATAAGGACCATTATCACCACTAAAACAACCATTATCACCACTATAACGGCCATTATCACCACTATAACGACCATTATCACCACTATAACGGCCATTATCACCACTATAGCGACCATTATCACCAGTAGAAGGACCATTATCAACGCTGTAATGACCATTATCACCATTATAACGACCACTATCACCACTATAACAACCATTATCACCACTATAACGACCACTATCACCACTATAACAACCATCATCACCACTATAACGACCACTATCACCACTATAACAACCATTATCACCACTATAACAACTATTATCACCACTATAACAACTATTATCACCACTATAACGACCATTATCACCACTATAACAACCATTATCACCACTATAACGGCCATTATCACCACTGTAGCGACCATTAACAGCACTATACCCACCATTATCACCACTATATGGACCATTCTGACCACTAAAACGACCACTATCACCACTATAACAACCATTATCACCACTATAAGGACCATTATCACCACTATAACGACCATTATCACCCCTATAACGACCATTATCACCACTATAACGGCCATTATCACCACTATAGCGACCATTATCAGCACTATAACCACCATTATCTCCACTATAACGACCACTATCAACACTATAACCACCATTATCACCACTATATGGACCATTATCACCACTATAACGACCACTATCATCACTATAACAACCATTATCACCACTATAAGGACCATTATCGCCACTATAACAACCATTATCACCACTATAGCAACCATTATCACCACTATATGGACCATTATCACCACTATAACGACCACTATCATCACTATAACAACCATTATGACCACTATAACCACCACTATCACCACTTTAACAACCATTATCACCACTATAACGACCATTATCACCACTATAACGGCCATTATCACCACTATAACGACCATTATCACCACTATAACGACCATTATCACCATTATAACGACCATTATCACCACTATATCAACCATTATCACCAGTAGAAGGACCATTATCAACGCAGTAATGACCATTATCACCACTATAACAACTATTATCACCACTATAAAAACCACTATCACCACTATAACGACCATTATCACCACTATAACAACTATTATCACCACTATAACAACGATTATCACCACTATAACGACCATTATCACAACTATAACGACCATTATCACCACTATAACGGCCATTATCACCATTGTAGCGACCATTATCAGCACTATAACCACCATTATCACCACTATATTGACCATTCTCTCCACTAAAACGACCACTATCACCACTATAACAACCATTATCACCACTATAAGGACCATTATCACCACTTTAACGACCATTACCACCCCTATAACGACCATTATCACCACTATAACGGCCATTATCACCACTATAGCGACCATTATCACCACTATATGGACCATTATCACCACTATAACGACCACTATATCACTATAACAACCATTATGACCACTATAACCACCACTATCACCACATTAACGACCATTATCACCACTATAACGACCATTATCACCACTACAACGGCCATTATCACCACTATAGCGAGCATTATCAACACTATAACCACCATTATCACCACTATAACGACCACTATCAACACTATAACCACCATTATCACCACTATATGGACCATTATCACCACTATAACGACCACTATCATCACTATAAGAACCATTATCACCACTATAAGGACCATTATCGCCACTATAACAACCATTATCACCACTATAGCAACCATTATCACCACTATATGGACCATTATCACCACTATAACGACCACTATCATCACTATAACAACCATTATGACCAGTATAACCACCACTATCACCACTTTAACGACCATTATCACCACTATAACGACCACTATCAACACTATAACCACCATTATCACCACTATAACAACCATTATCACCACTATATGGACCATTATCACCACTATAACGACCACTATCACCACTATAACAACTATTATCACCACTATAACAACTATTAACACCACTATAACAACCATTATCACCACTATAACCACCATTATCACCACTATAACGACCATTATCACCACTATAACGGCCATTATCACCACTATAGCGACCATTATCACCACTATAACCACCATTATCACCACTATAACAACCATTATCACCACTATATGGACCATTATCGCCACTATAACGACCACTATCACCACTATAACGGCCATTATCACCACTATAGCGAGCATTATCAACACTATAACCTTCATTATCACTACTATATCAACCATTATCACCACTATACCGACCACTATCACCACTATAACAATCATTATCACCACTATAACAACTATTATCACCACTATAACAACGATTATTACCACTATAACGACCATTATCACAACTATAACGACCATTATCACCACTATAACGGCCATTATCACCACTGTAGCGACCATTATCAGCACTATAACCACCATTATCACCACTATATTGACCATTCTCTCCACTAAAACGACCACTATCACCACTATAACAACCATTATCACCACTATAAGGACGTTTAATACCACTATAACGAACATTATCACCCCTATAACGACCATTATCACCACTATAACGGCCATTATCACCACTATAGCGACCATTATCACCACTACAACGGCCATTATCACCACTATAGCGAGCATTATCAACACTATAACCACCATTATCACCACTATATCAACCATTATCACCACTATAACGACCACTATCACCACTATAACAACCATCATCACCACTATAACGACCACTATCACCACTATAACAACCATTATCACCACTATAACAACTATTATCACCACTATAACAACGATTATCACCACTATAACGACCATTATCACAACTATAACAACCATTATCACCACTATAACGGCCATTATCACCACTGTAGCGACCATTATCAGCACTATAACCACCATTATCACCACTATATTGACCATTCTCTCCACTAAAACGACCACTATCACCACTATAACAACCATTATCAAAACTATAACGACCACTATCACCACTATAACAACCATCATCACCACTATAACGACCACTATCACCACTATAACAACCATTATCACCACTATAACAACTATTATCACCACTATAACAACGATTATCACCACTATAACCACCATTATCACCACTATAACGACCATTATCACCACTATAACGGCCATTATCACCACTATAGCGACCATTATCACCACTATAACCACCATTATCACCACTATAGCGAGCATTATCAACACTATAACCTTCATTATCACTACTATATCAACCATTATCACCACTATACCGACCACTATCACCACTATAACAATCATTATCACCACTATAACAACTATTATCACCACTATAACAACGATTATTACCACTATAACGACCATTATCACAACTATAACGACCATTATCACCACTATAACGGCCATTATCACCACTGTAGCGACCATTATCAGCACTATAACCACCATTATCACCACTATATTGACCATTCTCTCCACTAAAACGACCACTATCACCACTATAACAACCATTATCACCACTATAAGGACGTTTAATACCACTATAACGAACATTATCACCCCTATAACGACCATTATCACCACTATAACGGCCATTATCACCACTATAGCGACCATTATCACCACTACAACGGCCATTATCACCACTATAGCGAGCATTATCAACACTATAACCACCATTATCACCACTATATCAACCATTATCACCACTATAACGACCACTATCACCACTATAACAACCATCATCACCACTATAACGACCACTATCACCACTATAACAACCATTATCACCACTATAACAACTATTATCACCACTATAACAACGATTATCACCACTATAACGACCATTATCACAACTATAACAACCATTATCACCACTATAACGGCCATTATCACCACTGTAGCGACCATTATCAGCACTATAACCACCATTATCACCACTATATTGACCATTCTCTCCACTAAAACGACCACTATCACCACTATAACAACCATTATCAAAACTATAACGACCACTATCACCACTATAACAACCATCATCACCACTATAACGACCACTATCACCACTATAACAACCATTATCACCACTATAAGGACGTTTAATACCACTATAACGAACATTATCACCCCTATAACGACCATTATCACCACTATAACGGCCATTATCACCACTATAGCGACCATTATCACCACTACAACGGCCATTATCACCACTATAGCGAGCATTATCAACACTATAACCACCATTATCACCACTATATCAACCATTATCACCACTATAACGACCACTATCACCACTATAACAACCATCATCACCACTATAACGACCACTATCACCACTATAACAACCATTATCACCACTATAACAACTATTATCACCACTATAACAACGATTATCACCACTATAACGACCATTATCACAACTATAACGACCATTATCACCAATATAACGGCCATTATCACCACTGTAGCGACCATTATCAGCACTATAACCACCATTATCACCACTATAACGACCACTATCAACACTATAACCACCATTATCACCACTATAACAACCATTATCACCACTATATGGACCATTATCACCACTATAACGACCACTATCACCACTATAACAACCATTATCACCACTATAACAACTATTATCACCACTATAACAACCATTATCACCACTATAACCACCATTATCACCACTATAACGACCATTATCACCACTATAACGGCCATTATCACCACTATAGCGACCATTATCACCACTATAACCACCATTATCACCACTATAACAACCATTATCACCACTATATGGACCATTATCGCCACTATAACGACCACTATCACCACTATAACGGCCATTATCACCACTATAGCGAGCATTATCAACACTATAACCTTCATTATCACTACTATATCAACCATTATCACCACTATACCGACCACTATCACCACTATAGCAACCATTATCACCACTATAACAACTATTATCACCACTATAACAACGATTATCACCACTATAACGACCATTATCACAACTATAACGACCATTATCACCACAATAACGGCCATTATCACCACTGTAGCGACCATTATCAGCACTATAACCACCATTATCACCACTATATTGACCATTCTCTCCACTAAAACGACCACTATCACCACTATAACAACCATTATCACCACTATAAGGACGTTTATCACCACTATAACGACCATTATCAGCACTATAACCACCATTATCACCACTATAAGGACCACTATCAACACTATAACCACCATTATCACCACTATATGGACCATTATCACCACTATAACGGCCACTATCATCACTATAACAACCATTATCACCACTATAAGGACCATTATCGCCACTATAACAACCATTATCACCACTATAGCAACCATTATCACCACTATATGGACCATTATCACCACTATAACGACCACTATCATCACTATAACAACCATTATGACCACTATAACCACCACTATCACCACTTTATCGACCATTATCACCACTATAACGACCATTATCACCACTACAACGGCCATTATCACCACTATAGCGAGCATTATCAACACTATAACCACCATTATCACCACTATATCAACCATTATCACCACTATAACGACCACTATCACCACTATAACAACCATCATCACCACTATAACGACCACTATCACCACTATAACAACCATTGTCACCACTATAACAACTATTATCACCACTATAACAACCATTATCACCACTATAAGGACCATTATCACCACTATAACAACCATTATCACCACTATAACGGCCATTATCACCACTATAACGACCATTATCACCACTATAACGGCCATTATCACCACTATAGCGACCATTATCACCAGTAGAAGGACTATTATCAACGCTGTAATGACCATTATCACCATTATAACGACCACTATCACCACTATAACAACCATTATCACCACTATAACGACCACTATCACCACTATAACAACCACCATCACCACTATAACGACCACTATCACCACTATAACAACCATTATCACCACTATAACAACTATTATCGCCACTATAACAACCATTATCACCACTATAACGACCATTATCACCATTATAACGACCATTATCACCACTATAACGGCCATTATCACCACTATAGCGACCATTATCACCACTATAACCACCATTATCACCACTATAATAATCATTATCACCACTATAAGGACCATTATCGCCACTATAACAACCATTATCACCACTATAGCGACCATTATCACCACTATATGGACCATTATCACCACTATAACGACCACTATCATCACTATAACAACCATTATGACCACTATAACCACCACTATCACCACTTTAACGACCATTATCACCACTATAACGACCATTATCACCACTACAACGGCCATTATCACCACTATAGCGAGCATTATCAACACTATAACCACCATTATCACCACTATAACGACCACTATCAACACTATAACCACCATTATCACCCCTAAATGGACCATTATCACCACTATAACGACCACTGTCATCACTATACCAACCATTATCACCACTATAAGGACCATTATCGCCACTATAACAACCATTATCACCACTATAGCAACCATTATCACCACTATATGGACCATTATCACCACTATAACGACCACTATCACCACTATAACAACTATTATCACCACTATAACAACTATTAACACCACTATAACAACCATTATCACCACTATAACCACCATTATCACCACTATAACGACCATAATCACCACTATAACGGCCATTATCACCACTATAGCGACCATTATCACCACTATAACCACCATTATCACCACTATAACAACCATTATCACCACTATATGGACCATTATCGCCACTATAACGACCACTATCACCACTATAACGGCCATTATCACCACTATAGCGAGCATTATCAACACTATAACCTTCATTATCACTACTATATCAACCATTATCACCACTATACCGACCACTATCACCACTATAACAATCATTATCACCACTATAAGGACCATTATCGCCACTATAACAACCATTATCACCACTATAGCGACCATTATCACCACTATATGGACCATTATCACCACTATAACGACCACTATCATCACTATAACAACCATTATGACCACTATAACCACCACTATCACCACTTTAACGACCATTATCACCACTATAACGACCATTATCACCACTACAACGGCCATTATCACCACTATAGCGAGCATTATGAACACTATAACCACCATTATCACCACTATAACGACCACTATCAACACTATAACCACCATTATCACCACTATATGGACCATTATCACCACTATAACGACCACTATCATCACTATACCAACCATTATCACCACTATAAGGACCATTATCGCCACTATAACAACCATTATCACCACTATAGCAACCATTATCACCACTATATGGACCATTATCACCACTATAACGACCACTATCATCACTATAACAACCATTATGACCAGTATAACCACCACTATCACCACTTTAACGACCATTATCACCACTATAACGACCATTATCACCACTACAACGGCCATTATCACCACTATAGCGAGCATTATCAACACTATAACCACCATTATCACCACTATATCGACCATTATCACCACTATAACGACCACTATCACCACTATAACAACCATCATCACCACTATAACGGCCACTATCACCACTATAACAACCATTATCACCACTATAACAACTATTGTCACCACTATAACAACCACTATCACCACTATAAGGACCATTATCACGACTATAACAACCATTATCACCACTATAACGGCCATTATCACCACTATAACGACCATTATCACCACTATAACGGCCATTATCACCACTATAGCGACCATTATCACCAGTAGAAGGACCATTATCAACGCTGTAATGACCATTATCACCACTATAACGACCACTATCACCACTATAACAACCATTATCACCACTATAACGACCACTATCACCACTGTAACGACCATCATCACCACTATAACGACCACTATCACCACTGTAACAACCATTATCACCACCATAACAACTATTATCACCACTATAGCAACGATTATCACCACTCTAACGACCATTATCACAACTATAACGACCATTATCACCATTATAACGGCCATTATCACCACTGTAGCGACCATTATCAGCACTATAACCACCATTATCACCACTATAACGACCACTATCAACACTATAACCACCATTATCACCACTATAACAACCATTATCACCACTATATGGACCATTATCACCACTATAACGACCACTATCACCACTATAACAACCATTATCACCACTATAACAACTATTATCACCACTATAACAACCATTATCACCACTATAACGACCATTATCACCATTATAACGACCATTATCACCACTATAACGGCCATTATCACCACTATAACGGCCATTATCACCACTATAGCGAGCATTATCAACACTATAACCTTCATTATCACTACTATATCAACCATTATCACCACTATACCGACCACTATCACCACTATAACAACCATTATCACCACTATAACAACTATTATCACCACTATAACAACGATTATCACTACTATAACGACCATTATCACAACTATAACGACCATTATCACCACTATAACGACCACTATCATCACTGTAACAACCATTATGACCACTATAACCACCACTACCACCACTTTAACGCCCATTATCACCACTATAACGACCATTATCACCACTACAACGGCCATTATCACCACTATAGCGAGCATTATCAACACTATAACCACCATTATCACCACTATATCAACCATTATCACCACTATAACGACCACTATCACCACTATAACAACCATCATCACCACTATAACGACCACTATCACCACTATAACAACCATTGTCACCACTATAACAACTATTATCACCACTATAACAACCATTATCACCACTATAAGGACCATTATCACCACTATAACAACCATTATCACCACTATAACGGCCATTATCACCACTATAACGACCATTATCACCACTATAACGGCCATTATCACCACTATAGCGACCATTATCACCAGTAGAAGGACTATTATCAACGCTGTAATGACCATTATCACCATTATAACGACCACTATCACCACTATAACAACCATTATCACCACTATAACGACCACTATCACCACTATAACAACCACCATCACCACTATAACGACCACTATCACCACTATAACAACCATTATCACCACTATAACAACTATTATCGCCACTATAACAACCATTATCACCACTATAACGACCATTATCACCATTATAACGACCATTATCACCACTATAACGGCCATTATCACCACTATAGCGACCATTATCACCACTATAACCACCATTATCACCACTATAATAATCATTATCACCACTATAAGGACCATTATCGCCACTATAACAACCATTATCACCACTATAGCGACCATTATCACCACTATATGGACCATTATCACCACTATAACGACCACTATCATCACTATAACAACCATTATGACCACTATAACCACCACTATCACCACTTTAACGACCATTATCACCACTATAACGACCATTATCACCACTACAACGGCCATTATCACCACTATAGCGAGCATTATCAACACTATAACCACCATTATCACCACTATAACGACCACTATCAACACTATAACCACCATTATCACCCCTAAATGGACCATTATCACCACTATAACGACCACTGTCATCACTATACCAACCATTATCACCACTATAAGGACCATTATCGCCACTATAACAACCATTATCACCACTATAGCAACCATTATCACCACTATATGGACCATTATCACCACTATAACGACCACTATCACCACTATAACAACTATTATCACCACTATAACAACTATTAACACCACTATAACAACCATTATCACCACTATAACCACCATTATCACCACTATAACGACCATTATCACCACTATAACGGCCATTATCACCACTATAGCGACCATTATCACCACTATAACCACCATTATCACCACTATAACAACCATTATCACCACTATATGGACCATTATCGCCACTATAACGACCACTATCACCACTATAACGGCCATTATCACCACTATAGCGAGCATTATCAACACTATAACCTTCATTATCACTACTATATCAACCATTATCACCACTATACCGACCACTATCACCACTATAACAATCATTATCACCACTATAAGGACCATTATCGCCACTATAACAACCATTATCACCACTATAGCGACCATTATCACCACTATATGGACCATTATCACCACTATAACGACCACTATCATCACTATAACAACCATTATGACCACTATAACCACCACTATCACCACTTTAACGACCATTATCACCACTATAACGACCATTATCACCACTACAACGGCCATTATCACCACTATAGCGAGCATTATGAACACTATAACCACCATTATCACCACTATAACGACCACTATCAACACTATAACCACCATTATCACCACTATATGGACCATTATCACCACTATAACGACCACTATCATCACTATACCAACCATTATCACCACTATAAGGACCATTATCGCCACTATAACAACCATTATCACCACTATAGCAACCATTATCACCACTATATGGACCATTATCACCACTATAACGACCACTATCATCACTATAACAACCATTATGACCAGTATAACCACCACTATCACCACTTTAACGACCATTATCACCACTATAACGACCATTATCACCACTACAACGGCCATTATCACCACTATAGCGAGCATTATCAACACTATAACCACCATTATCACCACTATATCGACCATTATCACCACTATAACGACCACTATCACCACTATAACAACCATCATCACCACTATAACGGCCACTATCACCACTATAACAACCATTATCACCACTATAACAACTATTGTCACCACTATAACAACCACTATCACCACTATAAGGACCATTATCACGACTATAACAACCATTATCACCACTATAACGGCCATTATCACCACTATAACGACCATTATCACCACTATAACGGCCATTATCACCACTATAGCGACCATTATCACCAGTAGAAGGACCATTATCAACGCTGTAATGACCATTATCACCACTATAACGACCACTATCACCACTATAACAACCATTATCACCACTATAACGACCACTATCACCACTGTAACGACCATCATCACCACTATAACGACCACTATCACCACTGTAACAACCATTATCACCACCATAACAACTATTATCACCACTATAGCAACGATTATCACCACTCTAACGACCATTATCACAACTATAACGACCATTATCACCATTATAACGGCCATTATCACCACTGTAGCGACCATTATCAGCACTATAACCACCATTATCACCACTATAACGACCACTATCAACACTATAACCACCATTATCACCACTATAACAACCATTATCACCACTATATGGACCATTATCACCACTATAACGACCACTATCACCACTATAACAACCATTATCACCACTATAACAACTATTATCACCACTATAACAACCATTATCACCACTATAACGACCATTATCACCATTATAACGACCATTATCACCACTATAACGGCCATTATCACCACTATAACGGCCATTATCACCACTATAGCGAGCATTATCAACACTATAACCTTCATTATCACTACTATATCAACCATTATCACCACTATACCGACCACTATCACCACTATAACCACCACTATCACCACTTTAACGACCATTATCACCACTATAACGACCATTATCACCACTACAACGGCCATTATCACCACTATAGCGAGCATTATGAACACTATAACCACCATTATCACCACTATAACGACCACTATCAACACTATAACCACCATTATCACCACTATATGGACCATTATCACCACTATAACGACCACTATCATCACTATACCAACCATTATCACCACTATAAGGACCATTATCGCCACTATAACAACCATTATCACCACTATAGCAACCATTATCACCACTATATGGACCATTATCACCACTATAACGACCACTATCATCACTATAACAACCATTATGACCAGTATAACCACCACTATCACCACTTTAACGACCATTATCACCACTATAACGACCATTATCACCACTACAACGGCCATTATCACCACTATAGCGAGCATTATCAACACTATAACCACCATTATCACCACTATATCGACCATTATCACCACTATAACGACCACTATCACCACTATAACAACCATCATCACCACTATAACGGCCACTATCACCACTATAACAACCATTATCACCACTATAACAACTATTGTCACCACTATAACAACCACTATCACCACTATAAGGACCATTATCACGACTATAACAACCATTATCACCACTATAACGGCCATTATCACCACTATAACGACCATTATCACCACTATAACGGCCATTATCACCACTATAGCGACCATTATCACCAGTAGAAGGACCATTATCAACGCTGTAATGACCATTATCACCACTATAACGACCACTATCACCACTATAACAACCATTATCACCACTATAACGACCACTATCACCACTGTAACGACCATCATCACCACTATAACGACCACTATCACCACTGTAACAACCATTATCACCACCATAACAACTATTATCACCACTATAGCAACGATTATCACCACTCTAACGACCATTATCACAACTATAACGACCATTATCACCATTATAACGGCCATTATCACCACTGTAGCGACCATTATCAGCACTATAACCACCATTATCACCACTATAACGACCACTATCAACACTATAACCACCATTATCACCACTATAACAACCATTATCACCACTATATGGACCATTATCACCACTATAACGACCACTATCACCACTATAACAACCATTATCACCACTATAACAACTATTATCACCACTATAACAACCATTATCACCACTATAACGACCATTATCACCATTATAACGACCATTATCACCACTATAACGGCCATTATCACCACTATAACGGCCATTATCACCACTATAGCGAGCATTATCAACACTATAACCTTCATTATCACTACTATATCAACCATTATCACCACTATACCGACCACTATCACCACTATAACAACCATTATCACCACTATAACAACTATTATCACCACTATAACAACGATTATCACTACTATAACGACCATTATCACAACTATAACGACCATTATCACCACTATAACGACCACTATCATCACTGTAACAACCATTATGACCACTATAACCACCACTACCACCACTTTAACGCCCATTATCACCACTATAACGACCATTATCACCACTACAACGGCCATTATCACCACTATAGCGAGCATTATCAACACTATAACCACCATTATCACCACTATATCAACCATTATCACCACTATAACGACCACTATCACCACTATAACAACCATCATCACCACTATAACGACCACTATCACCACTATAACAACCATTATCACCACTATAACAACTATTATCACCACTATAACAACCATTATCACCACTATAAGGACCATTATCACCACTATAACAACCATTATCACCACTATAACGGCCATTATCACCACTATAACGACCATTATCACCACTATAACGGCCATTATCACCACTATAGCGACCATTATCACCAGTAGAAGGACTATTATCAACGCTGTAATGACCATTATCACCATTATAACGACCACAATCACCACTATAACAACCATTATCACCACTATAACGACCACTATCACCACTATAACAACCACCATCACCACTATAACGACCACTATCACCACTATAACAACCAGTATCACCACTATAACAACTATTATCACCACTATAACAACCATTATCACCACTATAACGACCATTATCACCATTATAACGACCATTATCACCACTATAACGGCCATTATCACCACTATAGCGACCATTATCACCACTATAACCACCATTATCACCACTATAATAATCATTATCACCACTATAAGGACCATTATCGCCACTATAACAACCATTATCACCACTATAGCGACCATTATCACCACTATATGGACCATTATCACCACTATAACGACCACTATCATCACTATAACAACCATTATGACCACTATAACCACCACTATCACCACTTTAACGACCATTATCACCACTATAACGACCATTATCACCACTACAACGGCCATTATCACCACTATAGCGAGCATTATCAACACTATAACCACCATTATCACCACTATAACGACCACTATCAACACTATAACCACCATTATCACCACTATATGGACCATTATCACCACTATAACGACCACTATCATCACTATACCAACCATTATCACCACTATAAGGACCATCATCGCCATTATAACAACCATTATCACCACTATAGCAACCATTATCACGACTATATGGACCATTATCACCACTATAACGACCACTATCATCACTATAACAACCATTATGACCAGTATAACCACCACTATCACCACTTTAACGACCATAATCACCACTATAACGACCATTATCACCACTACAACGGCCATTATCACCACTATAGCGAGCATTATCAACACTATAACCACCATTATCACCACTATATCGACCATTATCACCACTATAACGACCACTATCACCACTATAACAACCATCATCACCACTATAACGGCCACTATCACCACTATAACAACCATTATCACCACTATAACAACTATTGTCACCACTATAACAACCACTATCACCACTATAAGGACCATTATCACGACTATAACAACCATTATCACCACTATAACGGCCATTATCACCACTATAACGACCATTATCACCACTATAACGGCCATTATCACCACTATAGCGACCATTATCACCTGTAGAAGGACCATTATCAACGCTGTAATGACCATTATCACCACTATAACGACCACTATCACCACTATAACAACCATTATCACCACTATAACGACCACTATCACCACTATAACAACCATCATCACCACTATAACGACCACTATCACCACTATAACAACCATTATCACCACCATAACAACTATTATCACCACTATAACAACGATTATCACCACTCTAACGACCATTATCACAACTATAACGACCATTATCACCAATATAACGGCCATTATCACCACTGTAGCGACCATTATCAGCACTATAACCACCATTATCACCACTATAACGACCACTATCAACACTATAACCACCATTATCACCACTATAACAACCATTATCACCACTATATGGACCATTATCACCACTATAACGACCACTATCACCACTATAACAACCATTATCACCACTATAACAACTATTATCACCACTATAACAACCATTATCACCACTATAACCACCATTATCACCATTATAACGACCATTATCACCACTATAACGGCCATTATCACCACTATAGCGACCATTATCACCACTATAACCACCATTATCACCACTATAACAACCATTATCACCACTATATGGACCATTATCGCCACTATAACGACCACTATCACCACTATAACGGCCATTATCACCACTATAGCGAGCATTATCAACACTATAACCTTCATTATCACTACTATATCAACCATTATCACCACTATACCGACCACTATCACCACTATAACAACCATTATCACCACTATAACAACTATTATCACCACTATAACAACGATTATCACCACTATAACGACCATTATCACAACTATAACGACCATTATCACCACTATAACGGCCATTATCACCACTGTAGCGACCATTATCAGCACTATAACCACCATTATCACCACTATATTGACCATTCTCTCCACTAAAACGACCACTATCACCACTATAACAACCATTATCACCACTATAAGGACGTTTATCACCACTATAACGACCATTATCACCCCTATAACGGCCATTATCACCACTATAGCGAGCATTATCAACACTATAACCTTCATTATCACTACTATATCAACCATTATCACCACTATACCGACCACTATCACCACTATAACAACCATTATCACCACTATAACAACTATTATCACCACTATAACAACGATTATCACCACTATAACGACCATTATCACAACTATAACGATCATTATCACCACTATAACGGCCATTATCACCACTATAGCGACCATTATCAGCACTATAACCACCATTATCACCACTATAAGGACCACTATCAACACTATAACCACCATTATCACCACTATATGGACCATTATCACCACTATAACGACCACTATCATCACTATAACAACCATTATCACCACTATAAGGACCATTATCGCCACTATAACAACCATTATCACCACTAAAGCAACCATTATCACCACTATATGGACCATTATCACCACTATAACGACCACTATCACCACTATAACAACCATTATCACCACTATAACAACTATTATCACCACTATAACAAGCATTATCACCACTATAAGGACCATTATCACCACTAAAACAACCATTATCACCACTATAACGGCCATTATCACCACTATAACGACCATTATCACCACTATAACGGCCATTATCACCACTATAGCGACCATTATCACCAGTAGAAGGACCATTATCAACGCTGTAATGACCATTATCACCATTATAACGACCACTATCACCACTATAACAACCATCATCACCACTATAACAACTATTATCACCACTATAACAACGATTATCACCACTATAACGACCATTATCACAACTATAACAACCATTATCACCACTATAACGGCCATTATCACCACTGTAGCGACCATTATCAGCACTATAACAACCATTATCACCACTATATTGACCATTCTCTCCACTAAAACGACCACTATCACCACTATAACAACCATTATCAAAACTATAACGACCACTATCACCACTATAACAACCATCATCACCACTATAACGACCACTATCACCACTATAACAACCATTATCACCACTATAACAACTATTATCACCACTATAACAACGATTATCACCACTATAACGACCATTATCACAACTATAACGACCATTATCACCAATATAACGGCCATTATCACCACTGTAGCGACCATTATCAGCACTATAACCACCATTATCACCACTATAACGACCACTATCAACACTATAACCACCATTATCACCACTATAACAACCATTATCACCACTATATGGACCATTATCACCACTATAACGACCACTATCACCACTATAACAACCATTATCACCACTATAACAACTATTATCACCACTATAACAACCATTATCACCACTATAACCACCATTATCACCACTATAACGACCATTATCACCACTATAACGGCCATTATCACCACTATAGCGACCATTATCACCACTATAACCACCATTATCACCACTATAACAACCATTATCACCACTATATGGACCACTATCGCCACTATAACGACCACTATCACCACTATAACGGCCATTATCACCACTATAGCGAGCATTATCAACACTATAACCTTCATTATCACTACTATATCAACCATTATCACCACTATACCGACCACTATCACCACTATAGCAACCATTATCACCACTATAACAACTATTATCACCACTATAACAACGATTATCACCACTATAACGACCATTATCACAACTATAACGACCATTATCACCACAATAACGGCCATTATCACCACTGTAGCGACCATTATCAGCACTATAACCACCATTATCACCACTATATTGACCATTCTCTCCACTAAAACGACCACTATCACCACTATAACAACCATTATCACCACTATAAGGACGTTTATCACCACTATAACGACCATTATCAGCACTATAACCACCATTATCACCACTATAAGGACCACTATCAACACTATAACCACCATTATCACCACTATATGGACCATTATCACCACTATAACGGCCACTATCATCACTATAACAACCATTATCACCACTATAAGGACCATTATCGCCACTATAACAACCATTATCACCACTATAGCAACCATTATCACCACTATATGGACCATTATCACCACTATAACGACCACTATCATCACTATAACAACCATTATGACCACTATAACCACCACTATCACCACTTTATCGACCATTATCACCACTATAACGACCATTATCACCACTACAACGGCCATTATCACCACTATAGCGAGCATTATCAACACTATAACCACCATTATCACCACTATATCAACCATTATCACCACTATAACGACCACTATCACCACTATAACAACCATCATCACCACTATAACGACCACTATCACCACTATAACAACCATTGTCACCACTATAACAACTATTATCACCACTATAACAACCATTATCACCACTATAAGGACCATTATCACCACTATAACAACCATTATCACCACTATAACGGCCATTATCACCACTATAACGACCATTATCACCACTATAACGGCCATTATCACCACTATAGCGACCATTATCACCAGTAGAAGGACTATTATCAACGCTGTAATGACCATTATCACCATTATAACGACCACTATCACCACTATAACAACCATTATCACCACTATAACGACCACTATCACCACTATAACAACCACCATCACCACTATAACGACCACTATCACCACTATAACAACCATTATCACCACTATAACAACTATTATCGCCACTATAACAACCATTATCACCACTATAACGACCATTATCACCATTATAACGACCATTATCACCACTATAACGGCCATTATCACCACTATAGCGACCATTATCACCACTATAACCACCATTATCACCACTATAATAATCATTATCACCACTATAAGGACCATTATCGCCACTATAACAACCATTATCACCACTATAGCGACCATTATCACCACTATATGGACCATTATCACCACTATAACGACCACTATCATCACTATAACAACCATTATGACCACTATAACCACCACTATCACCACTTTAACGACCATTATCACCACTATAACGACCATTATCACCACTACAACGGCCATTATCACCACTATAGCGAGCATTATCAACACTATAACCACCATTATCACCACTATAACGACCACTATCAACACTATAACCACCATTATCACCCCTAAATGGACCATTATCACCACTATAACGACCACTGTCATCACTATACCAACCATTATCACCACTATAAGGACCATTATCGCCACTATAACAACCATTATCACCACTATAGCAACCATTATCACCACTATATGGACCATTATCACCACTATAACGACCACTATCACCACTATAACAACTATTATCACCACTATAACAACTATTAACACCACTATAACAACCATTATCACCACTATAACCACCATTATCACCACTATAACGACCATTATCACCACTATAACGGCCATTATCACCACTATAGCGACCATTATCACCACTATAACCACCATTATCACCACTATAACAACCATTATCACCACTATATGGACCATTATCGCCACTATAACGACCACTATCACCACTATAACGGCCATTATCACCACTATAGCGAGCATTATCAACACTATAACCTTCATTATCACTACTATATCAACCATTATCACCACTATACCGACCACTATCACCACTATAACAATCATTATCACCACTATAAGGACCATTATCGCCACTATAACAACCATTATCACCACTATAGCGACCATTATCACCACTATATGGACCATTATCACCACTATAACGACCACTATCATCACTATAACAACCATTATGACCACTATAACCACCACTATCACCACTTTAACGACCATTATCACCACTATAACGACCATTATCACCACTACAACGGCCATTATCACCACTATAGCGAGCATTATCAACACTATAACCACCATTATCACCACTATAACGACCACTATCAACACTATAACCACCATTATCACCACTATATGGACCATTATCACCACTATAACGACCACTATCATCACTATACCAACCATTATCACCACTATAAGGACCATTATCGCCACTATAACAACCATTATCACCACTATAGCAACCATTATCACCACTATATGGACCATTATCACCACTATAACGACCACTATCATCACTATAACAACCATTATGACCAGTATAACCACCACTATCACCACTTTAACGACCATTATCACCACTATAACGACCATTATCACCACTACAACGGCCATTATCACCACTATAGCGAGCATTATCAACACTATAACCACCATTATCACCACTATATCGACCATTATCACCACTATAACGACCACTATCACCACTATAACAACCATCATCACCACTATAACGGCCACTATCACCACTATAACAACCATTATCACCACTATAACAACTATTGTCACCACTATAACAACCACTATCACCACTATAAGGACCATTATCACGACTATAACAACCATTATCACCACTATAACGGCCATTATCACCACTATAACGACCATTATCACCACTATAACGGCCATTATCACCACTATAGCGACCATTATCACCAGTAGAAGGACCATTATCAACGCTGTAATGACCATTATCACCACTATAACGACCACTATCACCACTATAACAACCATTATCACCACTATAACGACCACTATCACCACTGTAACGACCATCATCACCACTATAACGACCACTATCACCACTGTAACAACCATTATCACCACCATAACAACTATTATCACCACTATAGCAACGATTATCACCACTCTAACGACCATTATCACAACTATAACGACCATTATCACCATTATAACGGCCATTATCACCACTGTAGCGACCATTATCAGCACTATAACCACCATTATCACCACTATAACGACCACTATCAACACTATAACCACCATTATCACCACTATAACAACCATTATCACCACTATATGGACCATTATCACCACTATAACGACCACTATCACCACTATAACAACCATTATCACCACTATAACAACTATTATCACCACTATAACAACCATTATCACCACTATAACGACCATTATCACCATTATAACGACCATTATCACCACTATAACGGCCATTATCACCACTATAACGGCCATTATCACCACTATAGCGAGCATTATCAACACTATAACCTTCATTATCACTACTATATCAACCATTATCACCACTATACCGACCACTATCACCACTATAACAACCATTATCACCACTATAACAACTATTATCACCACTATAACAACGATTATCACTACTATAACGACCATTATCACAACTATAACGACCATTATCACCACTATAACGACCACTATCATCACTGTAACAACCATTATGACCACTATAACCACCACTACCACCACTTTAACGCCCATTATCACCACTATAACGACCATTATCACCACTACAACGGCCATTATCACCACTATAGCGAGCATTATCAACACTATAACCACCATTATCACCACTATATCAACCATTATCACCACTATAACGACCACTATCACCACTATAACAACCATCATCACCACTATAACGACCACTATCACCACTATAACAACCATTATCACCACTATAACAACTATTATCACCACTATAACAACCATTATCACCACTATAAGGACCATTATCACCACTATAACAACCATTATCACCACTATAACGGCCATTATCACCACTATAACGACCATTATCACCACTATAACGGCCATTATCACCACTATAGCGACCATTATCACCAGTAGAAGGACTATTATCAACGCTGTAATGACCATTATCACCATTATAACGACCACAATCACCACTATAACAACCATTATCACCACTATAACGACCACTATCACCACTATAACAACCACCATCACCACTATAACGACCACTATCACCACTATAACAACCAGTATCACCACTATAACAACTATTATCACCACTATAACAACCATTATCACCACTATAACGACCATTATCACCATTATAACGACCATTATCACCACTATAACGGCCATTATCACCACTATAGCGACCATTATCACCACTATAACCACCATTATCACCACTATAATAATCATTATCACCACTATAAGGACCATTATCGCCACTATAACAACCATTATCACCACTATAGCGACCATTATCACCACTATATGGACCATTATCACCACTATAACGACCACTATCATCACTATAACAACCATTATGACCACTATAACCACCACTATCACCACTTTAACGACCATTATCACCACTATAACGACCATTATCACCACTACAACGGCCATTATCACCACTATAGCGAGCATTATCAACACTATAACCACCATTATCACCACTATAACGACCACTATCAACACTATAACCACCATTATCACCACTATATGGACCATTATCACCACTATAACGACCACTATCATCACTATACCAACCATTATCACCACTATAAGGACCATTATCGCCACTATAACAACCATTATCACCACTATAGCAACCATTATCACGACTATATGGACCATTATCACCACTATAACGACCACTATCATCACTATAACAACCATTATGACCAGTATAACCACCACTATCACCACTTTAACGACCATAATCACCACTATAACGACCATTATCACCACTACAACGGCCATTATCACCACTATAGCGAGCATTATCAACACTATAACCACCATTATCACCACTATATCGACCATTATCACCACTATAACGACCACTATCACCACTATAACAACCATCATCACCACTATAACGGCCACTATCACCACTATAACAACCATTATCACCACTATAACAACTATTGTCACCACTATAACAACCACTATCACCACTATAAGGACCATTATCACGACTATAACAACCATTATCACCACTATAACGGCCATTATCACCACTATAACGACCATTATCACCACTATAACGGCCATTATCACCACTATAGCGACCATTATCACCTGTAGAAGGACCATTATCAACGCTGTAATGACCATTATCACCACTATAACGACCACTATCACCACTATAACAACCATTATCACCACTATAACGACCACTATCACCACTATAACAACCATCATCACCACTATAACGACCACTATCACCACTATAACAACCATTATCACCACCATAACAACTATTATCACCACTATAACAACGATTATCACCACTCTAACGACCATTATCACAACTATAACGACCATTATCACCAATATAACGGCCATTATCACCACTGTAGCGACCATTATCAGCACTATAACCACCATTATCACCACTATAACGACCACTATCAACACTATAACCACCATTATCACCACTATAACAACCATTATCACCACTATATGGACCATTATCACCACTATAACGACCACTATCACCACTATAACAACCATTATCACCACTATAACAACTATTATCACCACTATAACAACCATTATCACCACTATAACGACCATTATCACCATTATAACGACCATTATCACCACTATAACGGCCATTATCACCACTATAGCGACCATTATCACCACTATAACCACCATTATCACCACTAGAACAATCATTATCACCACTATATGGACCATTATCGCCACTATAACGACCACTATCACCACTATAACGGCCATTATCACCACTATAGCGAGCATTATCAACACTATAACCTTCATTATCACTACTATATCAACCATTATCACCACTATACCGACCACTATCACCACTATAACAACCATTATCACCACTATAACAACTATTATCACCATTATAACAACGATTATCACCACTATAACGACCATTATCACAACTATAACGACCATTATCACCACTATAACGGCCATTATCACCACTGTAGCGACCATTATCAGCACTATAACCACCATTATCACCACTATATTGACCATTCTCTCCACTAAAACGACCACTATCACCACTATAACAATCATTATCACCACTATAAGGACCATTATCGCCACTATAACAACCATTATCACCACTATAGCGACCATTATCACCACTATATGGACCATTATCACCACTATAACGACCACTATCATCACTATAACAACCATTATGACCACTATAACCACCACTATCACCACTTTAACGACCATTATCACCACTATAACGACCATTATCACCACTACAACGGCCATTATCACCACTATAGCGAGCATTATCAACACTATAACCACCATTATCACCACTATAACGACCACTATCAACACTATAACCACCATTATCACCACTATATGGACCATTATCACCACTATAACGACCACTATCATCACTATACCAACCATTATCACCACTATAAGGACCATTATCGCCACTATAACAACCATTATCACCACTATAGCAACCATTATCACCACTATATGGACCATTATCACCACTATAACGACCACTATCATCACTATAACAACCATTATGACCAGTATAACCACCACTATCACCACTTTAACGACCATTATCACCACTATAACGACCATTATCACCACTACAACGGCCATTATCACCACTATAGCGAGCATTATCAACACTATAACCACCATTATCACCACTATATCGACCATTATCACCACTATAACGACCACTATCACCACTATAACAACCATCATCACCACTATAACGGCCACTATCACCACTATAACAACCATTGTCACCACTATAACAACTATTGTCACCACTATAACAACCACTATCACCACTATAAGGACCATTATCACGACTATAACAACCATTATCACCACTATAACGGCCATTATCACCACTATAACGACCATTATCACCACTATAACGGCCATTATCACCACTATAGCGACCATTATCACCAGTAGAAGGACCATTATCAACGCTGTAATGACCATTATCACCACTATAACGACCACTATCACCACTATAACAACCATTATCACCACTATAACGACCACTATCACCACTGTAACGACCATCATCACCACTATAACGACCACTATCACCACTGTAACAACCATTATCACCACCATAACAACTATTATCACCACTATAGCAACGATTATCACCACTCTAACGACCATTATCACAACTATAACGACCATTATCACCATTATAACGGCCATTATCACCACTGTAGCGACCATTATCAGCACTATAACCACCATTATCACCACTATAACGACCACTATCAACACTATAACCACCATTATCACCACTATAACAACCATTATCACCACTATATGGACCATTATCACCACTATAACGACCACTATCACCACTATAACAACCATTATCACCACTATAACAACTATTATCACCACTATAACAACCATTATCACCACTATAACGACCATTATCACCATTATAACGACCATTATCACCACTATAACGGCCATTATCACCACTATAACGGCCATTATCACCACTATAGCGAGCATTATCAACACTATAACCTTCATTATCACTACTATATCAACCATTATCACCACTATACCGACCACTATCACCACTATAACAACCATTATCACCACTATAACAACTATTATCACCACTATAACAACGATTATCACTACTATAACGACCATTATCACAACTATAACGACCATTATCACCACTATAACGACCACTATCATCACTGTAACAACCATTATGACCACTATAACCACCACTACCACCACTTTAACGCCCATTATCACCACTATAACGACCATTATCACCACTACAACGGCCATTATCACCACTATAGCGAGCATTATCAACACTATAACCACCATTATCACCACTATATCAACCATTATCACCACTATAACGACCACTATCACCACTATAACAACCATCATCACCACTATAACGACCACTATCACCACTATAACAACCATTATCACCACTATAACAACTATTATCACCACTATAACAACCATTATCACCACTATAAGGACCATTATCACCACTATAACAACCATTATCACCACTATAACGGCCATTATCACCACTATAACGACCATTATCACCACTATAACGGCCATTATCACCACTATAGCGACCATTATCACCAGTAGAAGGACTATTATCAACGCTGTAATGACCATTATCACCATTATAACGACCACAATCACCACTATAACAACCATTATCACCACTATAACGACCACTATCACCACTATAACAACCACCATCACCACTATAACGACCACTATCACCACTATAACAACCAGTATCACCACTATAACAACTATTATCACCACTATAACAACCATTATCACCACTATAACGACCATTATCACCATTATAACGACCATTATCACCACTATAACGGCCATTATCACCACTATAGCGACCATTATCACCACTATAACCACCATTATCACCACTATAATAATCATTATCACCACTATAAGGACCATTATCGCCACTATAACAACCATTATCACCACTATAGCGACCATTATCACCACTATATGGACCATTATCACCACTATAACGACCACTATCATCACTATAACAACCATTATGACCACTATAACCACCACTATCACCACTTTAACGACCATTATCACCACTATAACGACCATTATCACCACTACAACGGCCATTATCACCACTATAGCGAGCATTATCAACACTATAACCACCATTATCACCACTATAACGACCACTATCAACACTATAACCACCATTATCACCACTATATGGACCATTATCACCACTATAACGACCACTATCATCACTATACCAACCATTATCACCACTATAAGGACCATTATCGCCACTATAACAACCATTATCACCACTATAGCAACCATTATCACGACTATATGGACCATTATCACCACTATAACGACCACTATCATCACTATAACAACCATTATGACCAGTATAACCACCACTATCACCACTTTAACGACCATAATCACCACTATAACGACCATTATCACCACTACAACGGCCATTATCACCACTATAGCGAGCATTATCAACACTATAACCACCATTATCACCACTATATCGACCATTATCACCACTATAACGACCACTATCACCACTATAACAACCATCATCACCACTATAACGGCCACTATCACCACTATAACAACCATTATCACCACTATAACAACTATTGTCACCACTATAACAACCACTATCACCACTATAAGGACCATTATCACGACTATAACAACCATTATCACCACTATAACGGCCATTATCACCACTATAACGACCATTATCACCACTATAACGGCCATTATCACCACTATAGCGACCATTATCACCTGTAGAAGGACCATTATCAACGCTGTAATGACCATTATCACCACTATAACGACCACTATCACCACTATAACAACCATTATCACCACTATAACGACCACTATCACCACTATAACAACCATCATCACCACTATAACGACCACTATCACCACTATAACAACCATTATCACCACCATAACAACTATTATCACCACTATAACAACGATTATCACCACTCTAACGACCATTATCACAACTATAACGACCATTATCACCAATATAACGGCCATTATCACCACTGTAGCGACCATTATCAGCACTATAACCACCATTATCACCACTATAACGACCACTATCAACACTATAACCACCATTATCACCACTATAACAACCATTATCACCACTATATGGACCATTATCACCACTATAACGACCACTATCACCACTATAACAACCATTATCACCACTATAACAACTATTATCACCACTATAACAACCATTATCACCACTATAACGACCATTATCACCATTATAACGACCATTATCACCACTATAACGGCCATTATCACCACTATAGCGACCATTATCACCACTATAACCACCATTATCACCACTAGAACAATCATTATCACCACTATATGGACCATTATCGCCACTATAACGACCACTATCACCACTATAACGGCCATTATCACCACTATAGCGAGCATTATCAACACTATAACCTTCATTATCACTACTATATCAACCATTATCACCACTATACCGACCACTATCACCACTATAACAACCATTATCACCACTATAACAACTATTATCACCATTATAACAACGATTATCACCACTATAACGACCATTATCACAACTATAACGACCATTATCACCACTATAACGGCCATTATCACCACTGTAGCGACCATTATCAGCACTATAACCACCATTATCACCACTATATTGACCATTCTCTCCACTAAAACGACCACTATCACCACTATAACAATCATTATCACCACTATAAGGACCATTATCGCCACTATAACAACCATTATCACCACTATAGCGACCATTATCACCACTATATGGACCATTATCACCACTATAACGACCACTATCATCACTATAACAACCATTATGACCACTATAACCACCACTATCACCACTTTAACGACCATTATCACCACTATAACGACCATTATCACCACTACAACGGCCATTATCACCACTATAGCGAGCATTATCAACACTATAACCACCATTATCACCACTATAACGACCACTATCAACACTATAACCACCATTATCACCACTATATGGACCATTATCACCACTATAACGACCACTATCATCACTATACCAACCATTATCACCACTATAAGGACCATTATCGCCACTATAACAACCATTATCACCACTATAGCAACCATTATCACCACTATATGGACCATTATCACCACTATAACGACCACTATCATCACTATAACAACCATTATGACCAGTATAACCACCACTATCACCACTTTAACGACCATTATCACCACTATAACGACCATTATCACCACTACAACGGCCATTATCACCACTATAGCGAGCATTATCAACACTATAACCACCATTATCACCACTATATCGACCATTATCACCACTATAACGACCACTATCACCACTATAACAACCATCATCACCACTATAACGGCCACTATCACCACTATAACAACCATTATCACCACTATAACAACTATTGTCACCACTATAACAACCACTATCACCACTATAAGGACCATTATCACGACTATAACAACCATTATCACCACTATAACGGCCATTATCACCACTATAACGACCATTATCACCACTATAACGGCCATTATCACCACTATAGCGACCATTATCACCAGTAGAAGGACCATTATCAACGCTGTAATGACCATTATCACCACTATAACGACCACTATCACCACTATAACAACCATTATCACCACTATAACGACCACTATCACCACTGTAACGACCATCATCACCACTATAACGACCACTATCACCACTGTAACAACCATTATCACCACCATAACAACTATTATCACCACTATAGCAACGATTATCACCACTCTAACGACCATTATCACAACTATAACGACCATTATCACCATTATAACGGCCATTATCACCACTGTAGCGACCATTATCAGCACTATAACCACCATTATCACCACTATAACGACCACTATCAACACTATAACCACCATTATCACCACTATAACAACCATTATCACCACTATATGGACCATTATCACCACTATAACGACCACTATCACCACTATAACAACCATTATCACCACTATAACAACTATTATCACCACTATAACAACCATTATCACCACTATAACGACCATTATCACCATTATAACGACCATTATCACCACTATAACGGCCATTATCACCACTATAACGGCCATTATCACCACTATAGCGAGCATTATCAACACTATAACCTTCATTATCACTACTATATCAACCATTATCACCACTATACCGACCACTATCACCACTATAACAACCATTATCACCACTATAACAACTATTATCACCACTATAACAACGATTATCACTACTATAACGACCATTATCACAACTATAACGACCATTATCACCACTATAACGACCACTATCATCACTGTAACAACCATTATGACCACTATAACCACCACTACCACCACTTTAACGCCCATTATCACCACTATAACGACCATTATCACCACTACAACGGCCATTATCACCACTATAGCGAGCATTATCAACACTATAACCACCATTATCACCACTATATCAACCATTATCACCACTATAACGACCACTATCACCACTATAACAACCATCATCACCACTATAACGACCACTATCACCACTATAACAACCATTATCACCACTATAACAACTATTATCACCACTATAACAACCATTATCACCACTATAAGGACCATTATCACCACTATAACAACCATTATCACCACTATAACGGCCATTATCACCACTATAACGACCATTATCACCACTATAACGGCCATTATCACCACTATAGCGACCATTATCACCAGTAGAAGGACTATTATCAACGCTGTAATGACCATTATCACCATTATAACGACCACAATCACCACTATAACAACCATTATCACCACTATAACGACCACTATCACCACTATAACAACCACCATCACCACTATAACGACCACTATCACCACTATAACAACCAGTATCACCACTATAACAACTATTATCACCACTATAACAACCATTATCACCACTATAACGACCATTATCACCATTATAACGACCATTATCACCACTATAACGGCCATTATCACCACTATAGCGACCATTATCACCACTATAACCACCATTATCACCACTATAATAATCATTATCACCACTATAAGGACCATTATCGCCACTATAACAACCATTATCACCACTATAGCGACCAATATCACCACTATATGGACCATTATCACCACTATAACGACCACTATCATCAGTTATAACAACCATTATGACCACTATAACCACCACTATCACCACTTTAACGACCATTATCACCACTATAACGACCATTATCACCACTACAACGGCCATTATCACCACTATAGCGAGCATTATCAACACTATAACCACCATTATCACCACTATAACGACCACTATCAACACTATAACCACCATTATCACCACTATATGGACCATTATCACCACTATAACGACCACTATCATCACTATACCAACCATTATCACCACTATAAGGACCATTATCGCCACTATAACAACCATTATCACCACTATAGCAACCATTATCACGACTATATGGACCATTATCACCACTATAACGACCACTATCATCACTATAACAACCATTATGACCAGTATAACCACCACTATCACCACTTTAACGACCATAATCACCACTATAACGACCATTATCACCACTACAACGGCCATTATCACCACTATAGCGAGCATTATCAACACTATAACCACCATTATCACCACTATATCGACCATTATCACCACTATAACGACCACTATCACCACTATAACAACCATCATCACCACTATAACGGCCACTATCACCACTATAACAACCATTATCACCACTATAACAACTATTGTCACCACTATAACAACCACTATCACCACTATAAGGACCATTATCACGACTATAACAACCATTATCACCACTATAACGGCCATTATCACCACTATAACGACCATTATCACCACTATAACGGCCATTATCACCACTATAGCGACCATTATCACCTGTAGAAGGACCATTATCAACGCTGTAATGACCATTATCACCACTATAACGACCACTATCACCACTATAACAACCATTATCACCACTATAACGACCACTATCACCACTATAACAACCATCATCACCACTATAACGACCACTATCACCACTATAACAACCATTATCACCACCATAACAACTATTATCACCACTATAACAACGATTATCACCACTCTAACGACCATTATCACAACTATAACGACCATTATCACCAATATAACGGCCATTATCACCACTGTAGCGACCATTATCAGCACTATAACCACCATTATCACCACTATAACGACCACTATCAACACTATAACCACCATTATCACCACTATAACAACCATTATCACCACTATATGGACCATTATCACCACTATAACGACCACTATCACCACTATAACAACCATTATCACCACTATAACAACTATTATCACCACTATAACAACCATTATCACCACTATAACGACCATTATCACCATTATAACGACCATTATCACCACTATAACGGCCATTATCACCACTATAGCGACCATTATCACCACTATAACCACCATTATCACCACTAGAACAATCATTATCACCACTATATGGACCATTATCGCCACTATAACGACCACTATCACCACTATAACGGCCATTATCACCACTATAGCGAGCATTATCAACACTATAACCTTCATTATCACTACTATATCAACCATTATCACCACTATACCGACCACTATCACCACTATAACAACCATTATCACCACTATAACAACTATTATCACCATTATAACAACGATTATCACCACTATAACGACCATTATCACAACTATAACGACCATTATCACCACTATAACGGCCATTATCACCACTGTAGCGACCATTATCAGCACTATAACCACCATTATCACCACTATATTGACCATTCTCTCCACTAAAACGACCACTATCACCACTATAACAACCATTATCACCACTATAAGGACGTTTATCACCACTATAACGACCATTATCACCCCTATAACGACCATTATCACCACTATAACGGCCATTATCACCACTATGGCGACCATTATCAGCACTATAACCACCACTATCACCACTATAACGACCACTATCAACACTATAACCACCATTATCACCACTATAACAACCATTATCACCACTATATGGACCATTATCACCACTATAATGACCACTATCACCACTATAACAACCATTATCACCACTATAACAACTATTATCACCACTATAACAACAATTATCACCACTATAACGACCATTATCACCACTATAACGACCATTATCACCACTATAACGGCCATTATCACCACTATAGCAACCACTATCACCACCATAACCACCATTATCACCACTATATGGACCATTCTCACCACTAAAACGACCACTATCACCACTATAACAACCATTATCACCACTATAAGGACCATTATCACCACTATAACGACCATTATCACCCCTATAACGACCATTATCACCACTATAACGGCCATTATCACCACTATAGCGACCATTATCAGCACTATAACCACCATTATCTCCACTATAACGACCACTATCAACACTATAACCACCATTATCACCACTATATGGACCATTATCACCACTATAACGACCACTATCATCACTATAACAACCATTATCACCACTATAAGGACCATTATCGCCACTATAACAACCATTATCACCACTATAGCAACCATTATCACCACTATATGGACCATTATCACCACTATAACGACCACTATCATCACTATAACAACCATTATGACCACTATAACCACCACTATCACCACTTTAACAACCATTATCACCACTATAACGACCATTATCACCACTATAACGGCCATTATCACCACTATAACGACCATTATCACCACTATAACGACCATTATCACCATTATAACGACCATTATCACCACTATAGCAACCATTATCACCACTATATGGACCATTATCACCACTATAACGACCACTATCATCACTATAACAACCATTATGACCACTATAACCACCACTATCACCACTTTAACAACCATTATCACCACTATAACGACCATTATCACCACTATAACGGCCATTATCACCACTATAGCGAGCATTATCAACACTATAACCACCATTATCACCACTATATCGACCATTATCACCACTATAACGACCACTATCACCACTATAACAACCATCATCACCACTATAACGGCCACTATCACCACTATAACAACCATTATCACCACTATAACAACTATTGTCACCACTATAACAACCACTATCACCACTATAAGGACCATTATCACGACTATAACAACCATTATCACCACTATAACGGCCATTATCACCACTATAACGACCATTATCACCACTATAACGGCCATTATCACCACTATAGCGACCATTATCACCAGTAGAAGGACCATTATCAACGCTGTAATGACCATTATCACCACTATAACGACCACTATCACCACTATAACAACCATTATCACCACTATAACGACCACTATCACCACTGTAACGACCATCATCACCACTATAACGACCACTATCACCACTGTAACAACCATTATCACCACCATAACAACTATTATCACCACTATAGCAACGATTATCACCACTCTAACGACCATTATCACAACTATAACGACCATTATCACCATTATAACGGCCATTATCACCACTGTAGCGACCATTATCAGCACTATAACCACCATTATCACCACTATAACGACCACTATCAACACTATAACCACCATTATCACCACTATAACAACCATTATCACCACTATATGGACCATTATCACCACTATAACGACCACTATCACCACTATAACAACCATTATCACCACTATAACAACTATTATCACCACTATAACAACCATTATCACCACTATAACGACCATTATCACCATTATAACGACCATTATCACCACTATAACGGCCATTATCACCACTATAACGGCCATTATCACCACTATAGCGAGCATTATCAACACTATAACCTTCATTATCACTACTATATCAACCATTATCACCACTATACCGACCACTATCACCACTATAACAACCATTATCACCACTATAACAACTATTATCACCACTATAACAACGATTATCACTACTATAACGACCATTATCACAACTATAACGACCATTATCACCACTATAACGACCACTATCATCACTATAACAACCATTATGACCACTATAACCACCACTACCACCACTTTAACGCCCATTATCACCACTATAACGACCATTATCACCACTACAACGGCCATTATCACCACTATAGCGAGCATTATCAACACTATAACCACCATTATCACCACTATATCAACCATTATCACCACTATAACGACCACTATCACCACTATAACAACCATCATCACCACTATAACGACCACTATCACCACTATAACAACCATTATCACCACTATAACAACTATTATCACCACTATAACAACCATTATCACCACTATAAGGACCATTATCACCACTATAACAACCATTATCACCACTATAACGGCCATTATCACCACTATAACGACCATTATCACCACTATAACGGCCACTATCACCACTATAACAACCATCATCACCACTATAACGACCACTATCACCACTATAACAACCATTATCACCACCATAACAACTATTATCACCACTATAACAACGATTATCACCACTCTAACGACCATTATCACAACTATAACGACCATTATCACCACTACAACGGCCATTATCACCACTATAGCGAGCATTATCAACACTATAACCACCATTATCACCACTATAACGACCACTATCAACACTATAACCACCATTATCACCACTATATGGACCATTATCACCACTATAACGACCACTATCATCACTATACCAACCATTATCACCACTATAAGGACCATTATCGCCACTATAACAACCATTATCACCACTATAGCAACCATTATCACGACTATATGGACCATTATCACCACTATAACGACCACTATCATCACTATAACAACCATTATGACCAGTATAACCACCACTATCACCACTTTAACGACCATAATCACCACTATAACGACCATTATCACCACTACAACGGCCATTATCACCACTATAGCGAGCATTATCAACACTATAACCACCATTATCACCACTATATCGACCATTATCACCACTATAACGACCACTATCACCACTATAACAACCATCATCACCACTATAACGGCCACTATCACCACTATAACAACCATTATCACCACTATAACAACTATTGTCACCACTATAACAACCACTATCACCACTATAAGGACCATTATCACGACTATAACAACCATTATCACCACTATAACGGCCATTATCACCACTATAACGACCATTATCACCACTATAACGGCCATTATCACCACTATAGCGACCATTATCACCTGTAGAAGGACCATTATCAACGCTGTAATGACCATTATCACCACTATAACGACCACTATCACCACTATAACAACCATTATCACCACTATAACGACCACTATCACCACTATAACAACCATCATCACCACTATAACGACCACTATCACCACTATAACAACCATTATCACCACCATAACAACTATTATCACCACTATAACAACGATTATCACCACTCTAACGACCATTATCACAACTATAACGACCATTATCACCAATATAACGGCCATTATCACCACTGTAGCGACCATTATCAGCACTATAACCACCATTATCACCACTATAACGACCACTATCAACACTATAACCACCATTATCACCACTATAACAACCATTATCACGACTATATGGACCATTATCACCACTATAACGACCACTATCATCACTATAACAACCATTATGACCAGTATAACCACCACTATCACCACTTTAACGACCATAATCACCACTATAACGACCATTATCACCACTACAACGGCCATTATCACCACTATAGCGAGCATTATCAACACTATAACCACCATTATCACCACTATATCGACCATTATCACCACTATAACGACCACTATCACCACTATAACAACCATCATCACCACTATAACGGCCACTATCACCACTATAACAACCATTATCACCACTATAACAACTATTGTCACCACTATAACAACCACTATCACCACTATAAGGACCATTATCACGACTATAACAACCATTATCACCACTATAACGGCCATTATCACCACTATAACGACCATTATCACCACTATAACGGCCATTATCACCACTATAGCGACCATTATCACCTGTAGAAGGACCATTATCAACGCTGTAATGACCATTATCACCACTATAACGACCACTATCACCACTATAACAACCATTATCACCACTATAACGACCACTATCACCACTATAACAACCATCATCACCACTATAACGACCACTATCACCACTATAACAACCATTATCACCACCATAACAACTATTATCACCACTATAACAACGATTATCACCACTCTAACGACCATTATCACAACTATAACGACCATTATCACCAATATAACGGCCATTATCACCACTGTAGCGACCATTATCAGCACTATAACCACCATTATCACCACTATAACGACCACTATCAACACTATAACCACCATTATCACCACTATAACAACCATTATCACCACTATATGGACCATTATCACCACTATAACGACCACTATCACCACTATAACAACCATTATCACCACTATAACAACTATTATCACCACTATAACAACCATTATCACCACTATAACGACCATTATCACCATTATAACGACCATTATCACCACTATAACGGCCATTATCACCACTATAGCGACCATTATCACCACTATAACCACCATTATCACCACTAGAACAATCATTATCACCACTATATGGACCATTATCGCCACTATAACGACCACTATCACCACTATAACGGCCATTATCACCACTATAGCGAGCATTATCAACACTATAACCTTCATTATCACTACTATATCAACCATTATCACCACTATACCGACCACTATCACCACTATAACAACCATTATCACCACTATAACAACTATTATCACCATTATAACAACGATTATCACCACTATAACGACCATTATCACAACTATAACGACCATTATCACCACTATAACGGCCATTATCACCACTGTAGCGACCATTATCAGCACTATAACCACCATTATCACCACTATATTGACCATTCTCTCCACTAAAACGACCACTATCACCACTATAACAACCATTATCACCACTATAAGGACGTTTATCACCACTATAACGACCATTATCACCCCTATAACGACCATTATCACCACTATAACGGCCATTATCACCACTATGGCGACCATTATCAGCACTATAACCACCACTATCACCACTATAACGACCACTATCAACACTATAACCACCATTATCACCACTATAACAACCATTATCACCACTATATGGACCATTATCACCACTATAATGACCACTATCACCACTATAACAACCATTATCACCACTATAACAACTATTATCACCACTATAACAACAATTATCACCACTATAACGACCATTATCACCACTATAACGACCATTATCACCACTATAACGGCCATTATCACCACTATAGCAACCACTATCACCACCATAACCACCATTATCACCACTATATGGACCATTCTCACCACTAAAACGACCACTATCACCACTATAACAACCATTATCACCACTATAAGGACCATTATCACCACTATAACGACCATTATCACCCCTATAACGACCATTATCACCACTATAACGGCCATTATCACCACTATAGCGACCATTATCAGCACTATAACCACCATTATCTCCACTATAACGACCACTATCAACACTATAACCACCATTATCACCACTATATGGACCATTATCACCACTATAACGACCACTATCATCACTATAACAACCATTATCACCACTATAAGGACCATTATCGCCACTATAACAACCATTATCACCACTATAGCAACCATTATCACCACTATATGGACCATTATCACCACTATAACGACCACTATCATCACTATAACAACCATTATGACCACTATAACCACCACTATCACCACTTTAACAACCATTATCACCACTATAACGACCATTATCACCACTATAACGGCCATTATCACCACTATAACGACCATTATCACCACTATAACGACCATTATCACCATTATAACGACCATTATCACCACTATAGCAACCATTATCACCACTATATGGACCATTATCACCACTATAACGACCACTATCATCACTATAACAACCATTATGACCACTATAACCACCACTATCACCACTTTAACAACCATTATCACCACTATAACGACCATTATCACCACTATAACGGCCATTATCACCACTATAGCGAGCATTATCAACACTATAACCACCATTATCACCACTATATCGACCATTATCACCACTATAACGACCACTATCACCACTATAACAACCATCATCACCACTATAACGGCCACTATCACCACTATAACAACCATTATCACCACTATAACAACTATTGTCACCACTATAACAACCACTTTCACCACTATAAGGACCATTATCACGACTATAACAACCATTATCACCACTATAACGGCCATTATCACCACTATAACGACCATTATCACCACTATAACGGCCATTATCACCACTATAGCGACCATTATCACCAGTAGAAGGACCATTATCAACGCTGTAATGACCATTATCACCACTATAACGACCACTATCACCACTATAACAACCATTATCACCACTATAACGACCACTATCACCACTGTAACGACCATCATCACCACTATAACGACCACTATCACCACTGTAACAACCATTATCACCACCATAACAACTATTATCACCACTATAGCAACGATTATCACCACTCTAACGACCATTATCACAACTATAACGACCATTATCACCATTATAACGGCCATTATCACCACTGTAGCGACCATTATCAGCACTATAACCACCATTATCACCACTATAACGACCACTATCAACACTATAACCACCATTATCACCACTATAACAACCATTATCACCACTATATGGACCATTATCACCACTATAACGACCACTATCACCACTATAACAACCATTATCACCACTATAACAACTATTATCACCACTATAACAACCATTATCACCACTATAACGACCATTATCACCATTATAACGACCATTATCACCACTATAACGGCCATTATCACCACTATAACGGCCATTATCACCACTATAGCGAGCATTATCAACACTATAACCTTCATTATCACTACTATATCAACCATTATCACCACTATACCGACCACTATCACCACTATAACAACCATTATCACCACTATAACAACTATTATCACCACTATAACAACGATTATCACTACTATAACGACCATTATCACAACTATAACGACCATTATCACCACTATAACGACCACTATCATCACTATAACAACCATTATGACCACTATAACCACCACTACCACCACTTTAACGCCCATTATCACCACTATAACGACCATTATCACCACTACAACGGCCATTATCACCACTATAGCGAGCATTATCAACACTATAACCACCATTATCACCACTATATCAACCATTATCACCACTATAACGACCACTATCACCACTATAACAACCATCATCACCACTATAACGACCACTATCACCACTATAACAACCATTATCACCACTATAACAACTATTATCACCACTATAACAACCATTATCACCACTATAAGGACCATTATCACCACTATAACAACCATTATCACCACTATAACGGCCATTATCACCACTATAACGACCATTATCACCACTATAACGGCCACTATCACCACTATAACAACCATCATCACCACTATAACGACCACTATCACCACTATAACAACCATTATCACCACCATAACAACTATTATCACCACTATAACAACGATTATCACCACTCTAACGACCATTATCACAACTATAACGACCATTATCACCACTACAACGGCCATTATCACCACTATAGCGAGCATTATCAACACTATAACCACCATTATCACCACTATAACGACCACTATCAACACTATAACCACCATTATCACCACTATATGGACCATTATCACCACTATAACGACCACTATCATCACTATACCAACCATTATCACCACTATAAGGACCATTATCGCCACTATAACAACCATTATCACCACTATAGCAACCATTATCACGACTATATGGACCATTATCACCACTATAACGACCACTATCATCACTATAACAACCATTATGACCAGTATAACCACCACTATCACCACTTTAACGACCATAATCACCACTATAACGACCATTATCACCACTACAACGGCCATTATCACCACTATAGCGAGCATTATCAACACTATAACCACCATTATCACCACTATATCGACCATTATCACCACTATAACGACCACTATCACCACTATAACAACCATCATCACCACTATAACGGCCACTATCACCACTATAACAACCATTATCACCACTATAACAACTATTGTCACCACTATAACAACCACTATCACCACTATAAGGACCATTATCACGACTATAACAACCATTATCACCACTATAACGGCCATTATCACCACTATAACGACCATTATCACCACTATAACGGCCATTATCACCACTATAGCGACCATTATCACCTGTAGAAGGACCATTATCAACGCTGTAATGACCATTATCACCACTATAACGACCACTATCACCACTATAACAACCATTATCACCACTATAACGACCACTATCACCACTATAACAACCATCATCACCACTATAACGACCACTATCACCACTATAACAACCATTATCACCACCATAACAACTATTATCACCACTATAACAACGATTATCACCACTCTAACGACCATTATCACAACTATAACGACCATTATCACCAATATAACGGCCATTATCACCACTGTAGCGACCATTATCAGCACTATAACCACCATTATCACCACTATAACGACCACTATCAACACTATAACCACCATTATCACCACTATAACAACCATTATCACCACTATATGGACCATTATCACCACTATAACGACCATTATCACCACTATAACCACCATTATCACCACTAGAACAATCATTATCACCACTATATGGACCATTATCGCCACTATAACGACCACTATCACCACTATAACGGCCATTATCACCACTATAGCGAGCATTATCAACACTATAACCTTCATTATCACTACTATATCAACCATTATCACCACTATACCGACCACTATCACCACTATAACAACCATTATCACCACTATAACAACTATTATCACCATTATAACAACGATTATCACCACTATAACGACCATTATCACAACTATAACGACCATTATCACCACTATAACGGCCATTATCACCACTGTAGCGACCATTATCAGCACTATAACCACCATTATCACCACTATATTGACCATTCTCTCCACTAAAACGACCACTATCACCACTATAACAACCATTATCACCACTATAAGGACGTTTATCACCACTATAACGACCATTATCACCCCTATATCGACCATTATCACCACTATAACGGCCATTATCACCACTATGGCGACCATTATCAGCACTATAACCACCACTATCACCACTATAACGACCACTATCAACACTATAACCACCATTATCACCACTATAACAACCATTATCACCACTATATGGACCATTATCACCACTATAATGACCACTATCACCACTATAACAACCATTATCACCACTATAACAACTATTATCACCACTATAACAACAATTATCACCACTATAACGACCATTATCACCACTATAACGACCATTATCACCACTATAACGGCCATTATCACCACTATAGCAACCACTATCACCACTATAACCACCATTATCACCACTATATGGACCATTCTCACCACTAAAACGACCACTATCACCACTATAACAACCATTATCACCACTATAAGGACCATTATCACCACTATAACGACCATTATCACCCCTATAACGACCATTATCACCACTATAACGGCCATTATCACCACTATAGCGACCATTATCAGCACTATAACCACCATTATCTCCACTATAACGACCACTATCAACACTATAACCACCATTATCACCACTATATGGACCATTATCACCACTATAACGACCACTATCATCACTATAACAACCATTATCACCACTATAAGGACCATTATCGCCACTATAACAACCATTATCACCACTATAGCAACCATTATCACCACTATATGGACCATTATCACCACTATAACGACCACTATCATCACTATAACAACCATTATGACCACTATAACCACCACTATCACCACTTTAACAACCATTATCACCACTATAACGACCATTATCACCACTATAACGGCCATTATCACCACTATAACGACCATTATCACCACTATAACGACCATTATCACCATTATAACGACCATTATCACCACTATATCAACCATTATCACCAGTAGAAGGACCATTATCAACGCAGTAATGACCATTATCACCACTATAACAACTATTATCACCACTATAAAAACCACTATCACCACTATAACGACCATTATCACCACTATAACAACTATTATCACCACTATAACAACGATTATCACCACTATAACGACCATTATCACAACTATAACGACCATTATCACCACTATAACGGCCATTATCACCATTGTAGCGACCATTATCAGCACTATAACCACCATTATCACCACTATATTGACCATTCTCTCCACTAAAACGACCACTATCACCACTATAACAACCATTATCACCACTATAAGGACCATTATCACCACTTTAACGACCATTACCACCCCTATAACGACCATTATCACCACTATAACGGCCATTATCACCACTATAGCGACCATTATCACCACTATATGGACCATTATCACCACTATAACGACCACTATATCACTATAACAACCATTATGACCACTATAACCACCACTATCACCACATTAACGACCATTATCACCACTATAACGACCATTATCACCACTACAACGGCCATTATCACCACTATAGCGAGCATTATCAACACTATAACCACCATTATCACCACTATAACGACCACTATCAACACTATAACCACCATTATCACCACTATATGGACCATTATCACCACTATAACGACCACTATCATCACTATAACAACCATTATCACCACTATAAGGACCATTATCGCCACTATAACAACCATTATCACCACTATAGCAACCATTATCACCACTATATGGACCATTATCACCACTATAACGACCACTATCATCACTATAACAACCATTATGACCAGTATAACCACCACTATCACCACTTTAACGACCATTATCACCACTATAACGACCACTATCAACACTATAACCACCATTATCACCACTATAACAACCATTATCACCACTATATGGACCATTATCACCACTATAACGACCACTATCACCACTATAACAACTATTATCACCACTATAACAACTATTAACACCACTATAACAACCATTATCACCACTATAACCACCATTATCACCACTATAACGACCATTATCACCACTATAACGGCCATTATCACCACTATAGCGACCATTATCACCACTATAACCACCATTATCACCACTATAACAACCATTATCACCACTATATGGACCATTATCGCCACTATAACGACCACTATCACCACTATAACGGCCATTATCACCACTATAGCGAGCATTATCAACACTATAACCTTCATTATCACTACTATATCAACCATTATCACCACTATACCGACCACTATCACCACTATAACAATCATTATCACCACTATAACAACTATTATCACCACTATAACAACGATTATTACCACTATAACGACCATTATCACAACTATAACGACCATTATCACCACTATAACGGCCATTATCACCACTGTAGCGACCATTATCAGCACTATAACCACCATTATCACCACTATATTGACCATTCTCTCCACTAAAACGACCACTATCACCACTATAACAACCATTATCAAAACTATAACGACCACTATCACCACTATAACAACCATCATCACCACTATAACGACCACTATCACCACTATAACAACCATTATCACCACTATAACAACTATTATCACCACTATAACAACGATTATCACCACTATAACGACCATTATCACAACTATAACGACCATTATCACCAATATAACGGCCATTATCACCACTGTAGCGACCATTATCAGCACTATAACCACCATTATCACCACTATAACGACCACTATCAACACTATAACCACCATTATCACCACTATAACAACCATTATCACCACTATATGGACCATTATCACCACTATACCGACCACTATCACCACTATAACAACCATTATCACCACTATAACAACTATTATCACCACTATAACAACGATTATCACCACTATAACGACCATTATCACAACTATAACGACCATTATCACCACAATAACGGCCATTATCACCACTGTAGCGACCATTATCAGCACTATAACCACCATTATCACCACTATATCAACCATTATCACCACTATAACGACCACTATCACCACTATAACAACCATCATCACCACTATAACGACCACTATCACCACTATAACAACCATTATCACCACTATAACAACTATTATCACCACTATAACAACCATTATCACCACTATAAGGACCATTATCACCACTATAACAACCATTATCACCACTATAACGGCCATTATCACCACTATAACGACCATTATCACCACTATAACGGCCATTATCACCACTATAGCGACCATTATCACCAGTAGAAGGACTATTATCAACGCTGTAATGACCATTATCACCATTATAACGACCACTATCACCACTATAACAACCATTATCACCACTATAACGACCACTATCACCACTATAACAACCACCATCACCACTATAACGACCACTATCACCACTATAACAACCATTATCACCACTATAACAACTATTATCACCACTATAACAACCATTATCACCACTATAACGACCATTATCACCATTATAACGACCATTATCACCACTATAACGGCCATTATCACCACTATAGCGACCATTATCACCACTATAACTACCATTATCACCACTATAATAATCATTATCACCACTATAAGGACCATTATCGCCACTATAACAACCATTATCACCACTATAGCGACCATTATCACCACTATATGGACCATTATCACCACTATAACAACCATTATCACCACTATAGCAACCATTATCACCACTATATGGACCATTATCACCACTATAACGACCACTATCATCACTATACCAACCATTATCACCACTATAAGGACCATTATCGCCACTATAACAACCATTATCACCACTATAGCAACCATTATCACCACTATATGGACCATTATCACCACTATAACGACCACTATCATCACTATAACAACCATTATGACCAGTATAACCACCACTATCACCACTTTAACGACCATTATCACCACTATAACGACCATTATCACCACTACAACGGCCATTATCACCACTATAGCGAGCATCATCAACACTATAACCACCATTATCACCACTATATCGACCATTATCACCACTATAACGACCACTATCACCACTATAACAACCATCATCACCACTATAACGGCCACTATCACCACTATAACAACCATTATCACCACTATAACAACTATTGTCACCACTATAACAACCACTATCACCACTATAAGGACCATTATCACGAATATAACAACCATTATCACCACTATAACGGCCATTATCACCACTATAACGACCATTATCACCACTATAACGGCCATTATCACCACTATAGCGACCATTATCACCAGTAGAAGGACCATTATCAACGCTGTAATGACCATTATCACCACTATAACGACCACTATCACCACTATAACAACCATTATCACCACTATAACGACCACTATCACCACTATAACGACCATCATCACCACTATAACGACCACTATCACCACTATAACAACCATTATCACCACCATAACAACTATTATCACCACTATAACAACGATTATCACCACTCTAACGACCATTATCACAACTATAACGACCATTATCACCAATATAACGGCCATTATCACCACTGTAGCGACCATTATCAGCACTATAACCACCATTATCACCACTATAACGACCACTATCAACACTATAACCACCATTATCACCACTATAACAACCATTATCACCACTATATGGACCATTATCACCACTATAACGACCACTATCACCACTATAACAACCATTATCACCACTATAACAACTATTATCACCACTATAACGACCATTATCACCATTATAACGACCATTATCACCACTATAACGACCACTATCATCACTATAACAACCATTATCACCACTATAAGGACCATTATCGCCACTATAACAACCATTATCACCACTATAGCAACCATTATCACCACTATATGGACCATTATCACCACTATAACGACCACTATCATCACTATAACAACCATTATGACCACTATAACCACCACTATCACCACTTTAACAACCATTATCACCACTATAACGACCATTATCACCACTATAACGGCCATTATCACCACTATAACGACCATTATCACCACTATAACGACCATTATCACCATTATAACGACCATTATCACCACTATAGCAACCATTATCACCACTATATGGACCATTATCACCACTATAACGACCACTATCATCACTATAACAACCATTATGACCACTATAACCACCACTATCACCACTTTAACAACCATTATCACCACTATAACGACCATTATCACCACTATAACGGCCATTATCACCACTATAGCGAGCATTATCAACACTATAACCACCATTATCACCACTATATCGACCATTATCACCACTATAACGACCACTATCACCACTATAACAACCATCATCACCACTATAACGGCCACTATCACCACTATAACAACCATTATCACCACTATAACAACTATTGTCACCACTATAACAACCACTATCACCACTATAAGGACCATTATCACGACTATAACAACCATTATCACCACTATAACGGCCATTATCACCACTATAACGACCATTATCACCACTATAACGGCCATTATCACCACTATAGCGACCATTATCACCAGTAGAAGGACCATTATCAACGCTGTAATGACCATTATCACCACTATAACGACCACTATCGCCACTATAACAACCATTATCACCACTATAACGACCACTATCACCACTGTAACGACCATCATCACCACTATAACGACCACTATCACCACTGTAACAACCATTATCACCACCATAACAACTATTATCACCACTATAGCAACGATTATCACCACTCTAACGACCATTATCACAACTATAACGACCATTATCACCATTATAACGGCCATTATCACCACTGTAGCGACCATTATCAGCACTATAACCACCATTATCACCACTATAACGACCACTATCAACACTATAACCACCATTATCACCACTATAACAACCATTATCACCACTATATGGACCATTATCACCACTATAACGACCACTATCACCACTATAACAACCATTATCACCACTATAACAACTATTATCACCACTATAACAACCATTATCACCACTATAACGACCATTATCACCATTATAACGACCATTATCACCACTATAACGGCCATTATCACCACTATAACGGCCATTATCACCACTATAGCGAGCATTATCAACACTATAACCTTCATTATCACTACTATATCAACCATTATCACCACTATACCGACCACTATCACCACTATAACAACCATTATCACCACTATAACAACTATTATCACCACTATAACAACGATTATCACTACTATAACGACCATTATCACAACTATAACGACCATTATCACCACTATAACGACCACTATCATCACTATAACAACCATTATGACCACTATAACCACCACTACCACCACTTTAACGCCCATTATCACCACTATAACGACCATTATCACCACTACAACGGCCATTATCACCACTATAGCGAGCATTATCAACACTATAACCACCATTATCACCACTATATCAACCATTATCACCACTATAACGACCACTATCACCACTATAACAACCATCATCACCACTATAACGACCACTATCACCACTATAACAACCATTATCACCACTATAACAACTATTATCACCACTATAACAACCATTATCACCACTATAAGGACCATTATCACCACTATAACAACCATTATCACCACTATAACGGCCATTATCACCACTATAACGACCATTATCACCACTATAACGGCCACTATCACCACTATAACAACCATCATCACCACTATAACGACCACTATCACCACTATAACAACCATTATCACCACCATAACAACTATTATCACCACTATAACAACGATTATCACCACTCTAACGACCATTATCACAACTATAACGACCATTATCACCACTACAACGGCCATTATCACCACTATAGCGAGCATTATCAACACTATAACCACCATTATCACCACTATAACGACCACTATCAACACTATAACCACCATTATCACCACTATATGGACCATTATCACCACTATAACGACCACTATCATCACTATACCAACCATTATCACCACTATAAGGACCATTATCGCCACTATAACAACCATTATCACCACTATAGCAACCATTATCACGACTATATGGACCATTATCACCACTATAACGACCACTATCATCACTATAACAACCATTATGACCAGTATAACCACCACTATCACCACTTTAACGACCATAATCACCACTATAACGACCATTATCACCACTACAACGGCCATTATCACCACTATAGCGAGCATTATCAACACTATAACCACCATTATCACCACTATATCGACCATTATCACCACTATAACGACCACTATCACCACTATAACAACCATCATCACCACTATAACGGCCACTATCACCACTATAACAACCATTATCACCACTATAACAACTATTGTCACCACTATAACAACCACTATCACCACTATAAGGACCATTATCACGACTATAACAACCATTATCACCACTATAACGGCCATTATCACCACTATAACGACCATTATCACCACTATAACGGCCATTATCACCACTATAGCGACCATTATCACCTGTAGAAGGACCATTATCAACGCTGTAATGACCATTATCACCACTATAACGACCACTATCACCACTATAACAACCATTATCACCACTATAACGACCACTATCACCACTATAACAACCATCATCACCACTATAACGACCACTATCACCACTATAACAACCATTATCACCACCATAACAACTATTATCACCACTATAACAACGATTATCACCACTCTAACGACCATTATCACAACTATAACGACCATTATCACCAATATAACGGCCATTATCACCACTGTAGCGACCATTATCAGCACTATAACCACCATTATCACCACTATAACGACCACTATCAACACTATAACCACCATTATCACCACTATAACAACCATTATCACCACTATATGGACCATTATCACCACTATAACGACCACTATCACCACTATAACAACCATTATCACCACTATAACAACTATTATCACCACTATAACAACCATTATCACCACTATAACGACCATTATCACCATTATAACGACCATTATCACCACTATAACGGCCATTATCACCACTATAGCGACCATTATCACCACTATAACCACCATTATCACCACTAGAACAATCATTATCACCACTATATGGACCATTATCGCCACTATAACGACCACTATCACCACTATAACGGCCATTATCACCACTATAGCGAGCATTATCAACACTATAACCTTCATTATCACTACTATATCAACCATTATCACCACTATACCGACCACTATCACCACTATAACAACCATTATCACCACTATAACAACTATTATCACCATTATAACAACGATTATCACCACTATAACGACCATTATCACAACTATAACGACCATTATCACCACTATAACGGCCATTATCACCACTGTAGCGACCATTATCAGCACTATAACCACCATTATCACCACTATATTGACCATTCTCTCCACTAAAACGACCACTATCACCACTATAACAACCATTATCACCACTATAAGGACGTTTATCACCACTATAACGACCATTATCACCCCTATAACGACCATTATCACCACTATAACGGCCATTATCACCACTATGGCGACCATTATCAGCACTATAACCACCACTATCACCACTATAACGACCACTATCAACACTATAACCACCATTATCACCACTATAACAACCATTATCACCACTATATGGACCATTATCACCACTATAATGACCACTATCACCACTATAACAACCATTATCACCACTATAACAACTATTATCACCACTATAACAACAATTATCACCACTATAACGACCATTATCACCACTATAACGACCATTATCACCACTATAACGGCCATTATCACCACTATAGCAACCACTATCACCACTATAACCACCATTATCACCACTATATGGACCATTCTCACCACTAAAACGACCACTATCACCACTATAACAACCATTATCACCACTATAAGGACCATTATCACCACTATAACGACCATTATCACCCCTATAACGACCATTATCACCACTATAACGGCCATTATCACCACTATAGCGACCATTATCAGCACTATAACCACCATTATCTCCACTATAACGACCACTATCAACACTATAACCACCATTATCACCACTATATGGACCATTATCACCACTATAACGACCACTATCATCACTATAACAACCATTATCACCACTATAAGGACCATTATCGCCACTATAACAACCATTATCACCACTATAGCAACCATTATCACCACTATATGGACCATTATCACCACTATAACGACCACTATCATCACTATAACAACCATTATGACCACTATAACCACCACTATCACCACTTTAACAACCATTATCACCACTATAACGACCATTATCACCACTATAACGGCCATTATCACCACTATAACGACCATTATCACCACTATAACGACCATTATCACCATTATAACGACCATTATCACCACTATATCAACCATTATCACCAGTAGAAGGACCATTATCAACGCAGTAATGACCATTATCACCACTATAACAACTATTATCACCACTATAAAAACCACTATCACCACTATAACGACCATTATCACCACTATAACAACTATTATCACCACTATAACAACGATTATCACCACTATAACGACCATTATCACAACTATAACGACCATTATCACCACTATAACGGCCATTATCACCATTGTAGCGACCATTATCAGCACTATAACCACCATTATCACCACTATAACGACCACTATATCACTATAACAACCATTATGACCACTATAACCACCACTATCACCACATTAACGACCATTATCACCACTATAACGACCATTATCACCACTACAACGGCCATTATCACCACTATAGCGAGCATTATCAACACTATAACCACCATTATCACCACTATAACGACCACTATCAACACTATAACCACCATTATCACCACTATATGGACCATTATCACCACTATAACAACCATTATCACCACCATAACAACTATTATCACCACTATAACAACGATTATCACCACTCTAACGACCATTATCACAACTATAACGACCATTATCACCACTACAACGGCCATTATCACCACTATAGCGAGCATTATCAACACTATAACCACCATTATCACCACTATAACGACCACTATCAACACTATAACCACCATTATCACCACTATATGGACCATTATCACCACTATAACGACCACTATCATCACTATACCAACCATTATCACCACTATAAGGACCATTATCGCCACTATAACAACCATTATCACCACTATAGCAACCATTATCACGACTATATGGACCATTATCACCACTATAACGACCACTATCATCACTATAACAACCATTATGACCAGTATAACCACCACTATCACCACTTTAACGACCATAATCACCACTATAACGACCATTATCACCACTACAACGGCCATTATCACCACTATAGCGAGCATTATCAACACTATAACCACCATTATCACCACTATATCGACCATTATCACCACTATAACGACCACTATCACCACTATAACAACCATCATCACCACTATAACGGCCACTATCACCACTATAACAACCATTATCACCACTATAACAACTATTGTCACCACTATAACAACCACTATCACCACTATAAGGACCATTATCACGACTATAACAACCATTATCACCACTATAACGGCCATTATCACCACTATAACGACCATTATCACCACTATAACGGCCATTATCACCACTATAGCGACCATTATCACCTGTAGAAGGACCATTATCAACGCTGTAATGACCATTATCACCACTATAACGACCACTATCACCACTATAACAACCATTATCACCACTATAACGACCACTATCACCACTATAACAACCATCATCACCACTATAACGACCACTATCACCACTATAACAACCATTATCACCACCATAACAACTATTATCACCACTATAACAACGATTATCACCACTCTAACGACCATTATCACAACTATAACGACCATTATCACCAATATAACGGCCATTATCACCACTGTAGCGACCATTATCAGCACTATAACCACCATTATCACCACTATAACGACCACTATCAACACTATAACCACCATTATCACCACTATAACAACCATTATCACCACTATATGGACCATTATCACCACTATAACGACCACTATCACCACTATAACAACCATTATCACCACTATAACAACTATTATCACCACTATAACAACCATTATCACCACTATAACGACCATTATCACCATTATAACGACCATTATCACCACTATAACGGCCATTATCACCACTATAGCGACCATTATCACCACTATAACCACCATTATCACCACTAGAACAATCATTATCACCACTATATGGACCATTATCGCCACTATAACGACCACTATCACCACTATAACGGCCATTATCACCACTATAGCGAGCATTATCAACACTATAACCTTCATTATCACTACTATATCAACCATTATCACCACTATACCGACCACTATCACCACTATAACAACCATTATCACCACTATAACAACTATTATCACCATTATAACAACGATTATCACCACTATAACGACCATTATCACAACTATAACGACCATTATCACCACTATAACGGCCATTATCACCACTGTAGCGACCATTATCAGCACTATAACCACCATTATCACCACTATATTGACCATTCTCTCCACTAAAACGACCACTATCACCACTATAACAACCATTATCACCACTATAAGGACGTTTATCACCACTATAACGACCATTATCACCCCTATAACGACCATTATCACCACTATAACGGCCATTATCACCACTATGGCGACCATTATCAGCACTATAACCACCACTATCACCACTATAACGACCACTATCAACACTATAACCACCATTATCACCACTATAACAACCATTATCACCACTATATGGACCATTATCACCACTATAATGACCACTATCACCACTATAACAACCATTATCACCACTATAACAACTATTATCACCACTATAACAACAATTATCACCACTATAACGACCATTATCACCACTATAACGACCATTATCACCACTATAACGGCCATTATCACCACTATAGCAACCACTATCACCACTATAACCACCATTATCACCACTATATGGACCATTCTCACCACTAAAACGACCACTATCACCACTATAACAACCATTATCACCACTATAAGGACCATTATCACCACTATAACGACCATTATCACCCCTATAACGACCATTATCACCACTATAACGGCCATTATCACCACTATAGCGACCATTATCAGCACTATAACCACCATTATCTCCACTATAACGACCACTATCAACACTATAACCACCATTATCACCACTATATGGACCATTATCACCACTATAACGACCACTATCATCACTATAACAACCATTATCACCACTATAAGGACCATTATCGCCACTATAACAACCATTATCACCACTATAGCAACCATTATCACCACTATATGGACCATTATCACCACTATAACGACCACTATCATCACTATAACAACCATTATGACCACTATAACCACCACTATCACCACTTTAACAACCATTATCACCACTATAACGACCATTATCACCACTATAACGGCCATTATCACCACTATAACGACCATTATCACCACTATAACGACCATTATCACCATTATAACGACCATTATCACCACTATATCAACCATTATCACCAGTAGAAGGACCATTATCAACGCAGTAATGACCATTATCACCACTATAACAACTATTATCACCACTATAAAAACCACTATCACCACTATAACGACCATTATCACCACTATAACAACTATTATCACCACTATAACAACGATTATCACCACTATAACGACCATTATCACAACTATAACGACCATTATCACCACTATAACGGCCATTATCACCATTGTAGCGACCATTATCAGCACTATAACCACCATTATCACCACTATAACGACCACTATATCACTATAACAACCATTATGACCACTATAACCACCACTATCACCACATTAACGACCATTATCACCACTATAACGACCATTATCACCACTACAACGGCCATTATCACCACTATAGCGAGCATTATCAACACTATAACCACCATTATCACCACTATAACGACCACTATCAACACTATAACCACCATTATCACCACTATATGGACCATTATCACCACTATAACGACCACTATCATCACTATAACAACCATTATCACCACTATAAGGACCATTATCGCCACTATAACAACCATTATCACCACTATAGCAACCATTATCACCACTATATGGACCATTATCACCACTATAACGACCACTATCATCACTATAACAACCATTATGACCAGTATAACCACCACTATCACCACTTTAACGACCATTATCACCACTATAACGACCACTATCAACACTATAACCACCATTATCACCACTATAACAACCATTATCACCACTATATGGACCATTATCACCACTATAACGACCACTATCACCACTATAACAACTATTATCACCACTATAACAACTATTAACACCACTATAACAACCATTATCACCACTATAACCACCATTATCACCACTATAACGACCATTATCACCACTATAACGGCCATTATCACCACTATAGCGACCATTATCACCACTATAACCACCATTATCACCACTATAACAACCATTATCACCACTATATGGACCATTATCGCCACTATAACGACCACTATCACCACTATAACGGCCATTATCACCACTATAGCGAGCATTATCAACACTATAACCTTCATTATCACTACTATATCAACCATTATCACCACTATACCGACCACTATCACCACTATAACAATCATTATCACCACTATAACAACTATTATCACCACTATAACAACGATTATTACCACTATAACGACCATTATCACAACTATAACGACCATTATCACCACCATAACGGCCATTATCACCACTGTAGCGACCATTATCAGCACTATAACCACCATTATCACCACTATATTGACCATTCTCTCCACTAAAACGACCACTATCACCACTATAACAACCATTATCACCACTATAAGGACGTTTAATACCACTATAACGAACATTATCACCCCTATAACGACCATTATCACCACTATAACGGCCATTATCACCACTATAGCGACCATTATCACCACTACAACGGCCATTATCACCACTATAGCGAGCATTATCAACACTATAACCACCATTATCACCACTATATCAACCATTATCACCACTATAACGACCACTATCACCACTATAACAACCATCATCACCACTATAACGACCACTATCACCACTATAACAACCATTATCACCACTATAACAACTATTATCACCACTATAACAACGATTATCACCACTATAACGACCATTATCACAAGTATAACAACCATTATCACCACTATAACGGCCATTATCACCACTGTAGCGACCATTATCAGCACTATAACCACCATTATCACCACTATATTGACCATTCTCTCCACTAAAACGACCACTATCACCACTATAACAACCATTATCAAAACTATAACGACCACTATCACCACTATAACAACCATCATCACCACTATAACGACCACTATCACCACTATAACAACCATTATCACCACTATAACAACTATTATCACCACTATAACAACGATTATCACCACTATAACGACCATTATCACAACTATAACGACCATTATCACCAATATAACGGCCATTATCACCACTGTAGCGACCATTATCAGCACTATAACCACCATTATCACCACTATAACGACCACTATCAACACTATAACCACCATTATCACCACTATAACAACCATTATCACCACTATATGGACCATTATCACCACTATAACAACCATTATCACCACTATAACGGCCATTATCACCACTATAACGACCATTATCACCACTATAACGGCCATTATCACCACTATAGCGACCATTATCACCAGTAGAAGGACTATTATCAACGCTGTAATGACCATTATCACCATTATAACGACCACTATCACCACTATAACAACCATTATCACCACTATAACGACCACTATCACCACTATAACAACCACCATCACCACTACAACGACCACTATCACCACTATAACAACCATTATCACCACTATAACAACTATTATCACCACTATAACAACCATTATCACCACTATAACGACCATTATCACCATTATAACGACCATTATCACCACTATAACGGCCATTATCACCACTATAGCGACCATTATCACCACTATAACTACCATTATCACCACTATAATAATCATTATCACCACTATAAGGACCATTATCGCCACTATAACAACCATTATCACCACTATAGCGACCATTATCACCACTATATGGACCATTATCACCACTATAACAACCATTATCACCACTATAGCAACCATTATCACCACTATATGGACCATTATCACCACTATAACGACCACTATCATCACTATACCAACCATTATCACCACTATAAGGACCATTATCGCCACTATAACAACCATTATCACCACTATAGCAACCATTATCACCACTATATGGACCATTATCACCACTATAACGACCACTATCATCACTATAACAACCATTATGACCAGTATAACCACCACTATCACCACTTTAACGACCATTATCACCACTATAACGACCATTATCACCACTACAACGGCCATTATCACCACTATAGCGAGCATCATCAACACTATAACCACCATTATCACCACTATATCGACCATTATCACCACTATAACGACCACTATCACCACTATAACAACCATCATCACCACTATAACGGCCACTATCACCACTATAACAACCATTATCACCACTATAACAACTATTGTCACCACTATAACAACCACTATCACCACTATAAGGACCATTATCACGAATATAACAACCATTATCACCACTATAACGGCCATTATCACCACTATAACGACCATTATCACCACTATAACGGCCATTATCACCACTATAGCGACCATTATCACCAGTAGAAGGACCATTATCAACGCTGTAATGACCATTATCACCACTATAACGACCACTATCACCACTATAACAACCATTATCACCACTATAACGACCACTATCACCACTATAACGACCATCATCACCACTATAACGACCACTATCACCACTATAACAACCATTATCACCACCATAACAACTATTATCACCACTATAACAACGATTATCACCACTCTAACGACCATTATCACAACTATAACGACCATTATCACCAATATAACGGCCATTATCACCACTGTAGCGACCATTATCAGCACTATAACCACCATTATCACCACTATAACGACCACTATCAACACTATAACCACCATTATCACCACTATAACAACCATTATCACCACTATATGGACCATAATCACCACTATAACGACCACTATCACCACTATAACAACCATTATCACCACTATAACAACTATTATCACCACTATAACAACCATTATCACCACTATAACGACCATTATCACCATTATAACGACCATTATCACCACTATAACGGCCATTATCACCACTATAACGGCCATTATCACCACTATAGCGAGCATTATCAACACTATAACCTTCATTATCACTACTATATCAACCATTATCACCACTATACCGACCACTATCACCACTATAACAACCATTATCACCACTATAACAACTATTATCACCACTATAACAACGATTATCACTACTATAACGACCATTATCACAACTATAACGACCATTATCACCACTATAACGACCACTATCATCACTATAACAACCATTATGACCAGTATAACCACCACTATCACCACTTTAACGACCATAATCACCACTATAACGACCATTATCACCACTACAACGGCCATTATCACCACTATAGCGAGCATTATCAACACTATAACCACCATTATCACCACTATATCGACCATTATCACCACTATAACGACCACTATCACCACTATAACAACCATCATCACCACTATAACGGCCACTATCACCACTATAACAACCATTATCACCACTATAACAACTATTGTCACCACTATAACAACCACTATCACCACTATAAGGACCATTATCACGACTATAACAACCATTATCACCACTATAACGGCCATTATCACCACTATAACCACCATTATCACCACTATAACGGCCATTATCACCACTATAACCACCATTATCACCACTATAACGGCCATTATCACCACTATAGCGACCATTATCACCTGTAGAAGGACCATTATCAACGCTGTAATGACCATTATCACCACTATAACGACCACTATCACCACTATAACAACCATTATCACCACTATAACGACCACTATCACCACTATAACAACCATCATCACCACTATAACGACCACTATCACCACTATAACAACCATTATCACCACCATAACAACTATTATCACCACTATAACAACGATTATCACCACTCTAACGACCATTATCACAACTATAACGACCATTATCACCAATATAACGGCCATTATCACCACTGTAGCGACCATTATCAGCACTATAACCACCATTATCACCACTATAACGACCACTATCAACACTATAACCACCATTATCACCACTATAACAACCATTATCACCACTATATGGACCATTATCACCACTATAACGACCACTATCACCACTATAACAACTATTATCACCACTATAACAACTATTAACACCACTATAACAACCATTATCACCACTATAACCACCATTATCACCACTATAACGACCATTATCACCACTATAACGGCCATTATCACCACTATAGCGACCATTATCACCACTATAACCACCATTATCACCACTATAACAACCATTATCACCACTATATGGACCATTATCGCCACTATAACGACCACTATCACCACTATAACGGCCATTATCACCACTATAGCGAGCATTATCAACACTATAACCTTCATTATCACTACTATATCAACCATTATCACCACTATACCGACCACTATCACCACTATAACAATCATTATCACCACTATAACAACTATTATCACCACTATAACAACGATTATTACCACTATAACGACCATTATCACAACTATAACGACCATTATCACCACTATAACGGCCATTATCACCACTGTAGCGACCATTATCAGCACTATAACCACCATTATCACCACTATATTGACCATTCTCTCCACTAAAACGACCACTATCACCACTATAACAACCATTATCACCACTATAAGGACGTTTAATACCACTATAACGAACATTATCACCCCTATAACGACCATTATCACCACTATAACGGCCATTATCACCACTATAGCGACCATTATCACCACTACAACGGCCATTATCACCACTATAGCGAGCATTATCAACACTATAACCACCATTATCACCACTATATCAACCATTATCACCACTATAACGACCACTATCACCACTATAACAACCATCATCACCACTATAACGACCACTATCACCACTATAACAACCATTATCACCACTATAACAACTATTATCACCACTATAACAACGATTATCACCACTATAACGACCATTATCACAACTATAACAACCATTATCACCACTATAACGGCCATTATCACCACTGTAGCGACCATTATCAGCACTATAACCACCATTATCACCACTATATTGACCATTCTCTCCACTAAAACGACCACTATCACCACTATAACAACCATTATCAAAACTATAACGACCACTATCACCACTATAACAACCATCATCACCACTATAACGACCACTATCACCACTATAACAACCATTATCACCACTATAACAACTATTATCACCACTATAACAACGATTATCACCACTATAACGACCATTATCACAACTATAACGACCATTATCACCAATATAACGGCCATTATCACCACTGTAGCGACCATTATCAGCACTATAACCACCATTATCACCACTATAACGACCACTATCAACACTATAACCACCATTATCACCACTATAACAACCATTATCACCACTATATGGACCATTATCACCACTATACCGACCACTATCACCACTATAACAACCATTATCACCACTATAACAACTATTATCACCACTATAACAACGATTATCACCACTATAACGACCATTATCACAACTATAACGACCATTATCACCACAATAACGGCCATTATCACCACTGTAGCGACCATTATCAGCACTATAACCACCATTATCACCACTATATCAACCATTATCACCACTATAACGACCACTATCACCACTATAACAACCATCATCACCACTATAACGACCACTATCACCACTATAACAACCATTATCACCACTATAACAACTATTATCACCACTATAACAACGATTATCACTACTATAACGACCATTATCACAACTATAACGACCATTATCACCACTATAACAACCATTATCACCACTATATGGACCATTATCACCACTATAACGACCACTATCACCACTATAACAACCATTATCACCACTATAACAACTATTATCACCACTATAACAACCATTATCACCACTATAACGACCATTATCACCATTATAACGACCATTATCACCACTATAACGGCCATTATCACCACTATAACAACCATTATCACCACCATAACAACTATTATCACCACTATAACAACGATTATCACCACTCTAACGACCATTATCACAACTATAACGACCATTATCACCAATATAACGGCCATTATCACCACTGTAGCGACCATTATCAGCACTATAACCACCATTATCACCACTATAACGACCACTATCAACACTATAACCACCATTATCACCACTATAACAACCATTATCACCACTATATGGACCATTATCACCACTATAACGACCACTATCACCACTATAACAACCATTATCACCACTATAACAACTATTATCACCACTATAACAACCATTATCACCACTATAACGACCATTATCACCATTATAACGACCATTATCACCACTATAACGGCCATTATCACCACTATAACGGCCATTATCACCACTATAGCGAGCATTATCAACACTATAACCTTCATTATCACTACTATATCAACCATTATCACCACTATACCGACCACTATCACCACTATAACAACCATTATCACCACTATAACAACTATTATCACCACTATAACAACGATTATCACTACTATAACGACCATTATCACAACTATAACGACCATTATCACCACTATAACGACCACTATCATCACTATAACAACCATTATGACCAGTATAACCACCACTATCACCACTTTAACGACCATAATCACCACTATAACGACCATTATCACCACTACAACGGCCATTATCACCACTATAGCGAGCATTATCAACACTATAACCACCATTATCACCACTATATCGACCATTATCACCACTATAACGACCACTATCACCACTATAACAACCATCATCACCACTATAACGGCCACTATCACCACTATAACAACCATTATCACCACTATAACAACTATTGTCACCACTATAACAACCACTATCACCACTATAAGGACCATTATCACGACTATAACAACCATTATCACCACTATAACGGCCATTATCACCACTATAACCACCATTATCACCACTATAACGGCCATTATCACCACTATAGCGACCATTATCACCTGTAGAAGGACCATTATCAACGCTGTAATGACCATTATCACCACTATAACGACCACTATCACCACTATAACAACCATTATCACCACTATAACGACCACTATCACCACTATAACAACCATCATCACCACTATAACGACCACTATCACCACTATAACAACCATTATCACCACCATAACAACTATTATCACCACTATAACAACGATTATCACCACTCTAACGACCATTATCACAACTATAACGACCATTATCACCAATATAACGGCCATTATCACCACTGTAGCGACCATTATCAGCACTATAACCACCATTATCACCACTATAACGACCACTATCAACACTATAACCACCATTATCACCACTATAACAACCATTATCACCACTATATGGACCATTATCACCACTATAACGACCACTATCACCACTATAACAACCATTATCACCACTATAACAACTATTATCACCACTATAACAACCATTATCAACACTATAACGACCACTATCACCATTATAACGACCATTATCACCACTATAACGGCCATTATCACCACTATAGCGACCATTATCACCACTATAACCACCATTATCACCACTAGAACAATCATTATCACCACTATATGGACCATTATCGCCACTATAACGACCACTATCACCACTATAACGGCCATTATCACCACTATAGCGAGCATTATCAACACTATAACCTTCATTATCACTACTATATCAACCATTATCACCACTATACCGACCACTATCACCACTATAACAACCATTATCACCACTATAACAACTATTATCACCATTATAACAACGATTATCACCACTATAACGACCATTATCACAACTATAACGACCATTATCACCACTATAACGGCCATTATCACCACTGTAGCGACCATTATCAGCACTATAACCACCATTATCACCACTATATTGACCATTCTCTCCACTAAAACGACCACTATCACCACTATAACAACCATTATCACCACTATAAGGACGTTTATCACCACTATAACGACCATTATCACCCCTATAACGACCATTATCACCACTATAACGGCCATTATCAGCACTATAACCACCACTATCACCACTATAACCACCACTATCACCACTATAACGACCATTATCACCACTATAACAACGATTATCACAACTATAACGACCATTATCACAACTATTACGACCATTATCACCACTATATGGACCATTATCACCACTATTACGACCACTATCACCACTATAACAACCATTATCACCACTATAAGGACCAATACCACCACTATAACAACCATTATCACCACTATATGGACCATTATCACCACTATTACGACCACTATCACCACTATAACAACCATTATCACCACTATAAGGACCATTATCACCACTATAACAACCATTATCACCAGTATAACGACCATTATCACCCCTATAACGACCATTATCACCACTATAACGGCCATTATCACCACTATAGCGACCATTATCAGCACTATAACCACCATTATCACCACTATAACGACCACTATCAACACTATAACCACAATTATCACCACTATATGGACCATTATCACCACTATAACGACCACTATCATCACTATAACAACCATTATCACCACTATAACAACCATTATCACCACTATAAGGACCATTATCACCACTATAACAACCATTATCACCAGTATAACGACCATTATCACCCCTATAACGACCATTATCACCACTATAACGACCATTATCACAACTATTACGACCATTATCACCACTATAACGGCCATTATCACCACTATAGCGACCATTATCAGCACTATAACCACCATTATCACCACTATAACGACCACTATCAACACTATAACGGCCATTATCACCACTATAGCGACCTTTATCAACACTATAACCACCATTATCACCACTATATCAACCATTATCACCAGTAGAAGGACCATTATCAACGCTGTAATGACCATTATCACCTCTATAACAACCATTATCACCACTATAACAACCATTATCACCACTATAACAACCATTATCACCACTATAACAACCATTATCACCACTATATGGACCATTATGATGACTATAACCACCACTATCACCACTTTAAGAACCATTATCACCACTATAACGACCACTATCACCACTATAACGGCCATTATCACCAGTATAGCGACCTTTATCAACACTATAACCACCATTATCACCACTATATCAACCATTATCACCAATAGAAGGACCACTATCAACACTGTAATGACCACTATCACCACTACAACGACCACTATCACCACTATAACAACCATTATCACCACTATAGCAACTATTATCACCACTATAACAACCATTAGCACCCCTATAACGACCATTGTCACCACTATAACGGCCATTATCACCACTATACCGACCATTATCAGCACTATAACCACCATTATCACCACTATAACGACCACTATCAACACTATAACCACCATTATCACCACTATATGGACCATTATCACCACTATAACGACCACTATCATCACTATAACAACCATTATCACCAATATAAGGACCATTATCACCACTATAACAACCATTAGCACCACTATAGCAACCATTATCACCACTACATGGACCATTATCACCACTACAACGACCACTATCACCACTATAACAACCATTATCACCACTATATGGACCATTATGACCACTATAACCACCACTATCGCCACTTTAACAACCATTATCGCCACTATAACGACCATTATCACCACTATGACGGCCATTATCACCACTATAGCGACCATTATCAACACTACAGCCACCATTATCACCACTATATCAACCATTATCACCAGTAGAAGGACCATTATCAACGCTGTAATGACCATTATCACCACTATAACGACCAGTATCACCACTATAACAACCATTATCACCACTATAACGACCATTATCACCACTATAACGACCATTATCACCACTATAACGACCATTATCACCACTATAACGGCCATTATCACCACTATAGCGACCATTATCAACACTATAACCTTCATTATCACCACTATATCAACCATTATCACAACTATAACGACCAATATCACCTCTATAACAACTATTATCACCACTATAACAACGATTATCACCACTATAACGACCATTATCACCACTATAACGGGCATTATCACCACTGTAGCGACCATTATCAGCACTATAACCACCATTATCACCACTATAACGACCACTATCAACACTATAACCACCATTATCACCACTATAACAACCATTATCACCACTATATGGACCATTATCACCACTATAACGACCACTATCATCACTATAACAACCACTATCACCACTATAACAACTATTATCACCACTATAACAACCATTATCACCACTATAAGGACCATTATCACCACTATAACAACCATTATCACCACTATAACAACTATTATCACCACTGTAACAACCATTATCACCACTATAACGACCATTATCACCACTATAACAACTATTATCACCACTATATCAACCATTATCACCAGTAGAAGGACCATTATCAACACTGTAATGACTATTATCACCACTATAACGACCACTATCACCACTATAACAACCATTATCACCACTATAACAACTATTATCACCACTATAACAACTATTATCACCACTATAACAACCATTATCACCATTATAACGACCATTATCACCACTATATCAAACATTATCACCACTATAGCAACCATTATCAACACTACATGGACCATTATCACCACTATAACGACCACTATCACCACTATACCAACCATTATCACCACTATAACAACTATTATCACCACTATAACAACCATTATCACCATTATAACGACCATTATCACCACTATATCAAACATTATCACCACTATAACGGCCATTATCACCACTATAACGACCACTATCAACACCATAACCACCATTATCACCACTATATGGACCATTATCACCACTATAACGACCACTATCACCACTATAACAACCATTATCACCACTATAAGGACCATTATCACCACTATAACAACCATTATCACCACTATAACAACTATTATCACCACTATAACAACCATTATCACCATTATAACGACCATTATCACCACTATATCAAACATTATCACCAGTAGAAGGACCATTATCAACGCGGTAATGACCATTATCACCACTATAACAACCATTGTCACCACTATAACGACCACTATCACCACTATAACAACCATTATCACCACCATAACAACCATTATCACCACTATAACAATGATTATCACCATTATAACGACCATTATCACCACTATATCAACCATTATCACCAGTAGAAGGACCATTATCAACACTGTAATGACCATTATCACCACTATAACGACCACTGTCACCACTATAACAACCATTATCACCACTATGACAACCATTATCACCACTATAACAACCATTATCACCACTATAACAACCATTATCACCACTATATGGACCATTATGATGACTATCACCACCACTATCACCACTTTAACAACCATTATCACCACTATAACGACGATTATCACCACTATAACGACCACTATCACCACTATAACAACCATTATCACCACTATAACAACTACTATCACCACTATAACAACCATTATCACCATTATAACGGCCATTATCACCACTATATCAACCATTATCACCAGTAGAAGGACCATTATCTACGCTGTAATGACCATTATCACCACTATAACAACCATTATCGCCACTATAACAACCATTATCACCACTATAACAACCATTATCACCACTATATGGACCATTATGACCACTATAACCACCACTATCACCACTTTAACAACCATTATCACCACTATAACAACGATTATCACAACTATAACGACCATTATCACAACTATTACGACCATTATCACCACTATAACGGCCATTATCACCACTATAGCGACCATTATCAGCACTATAACCACCATTATCACCACTATAACGACCACTATCAACACTATAACGGCCATTATCACCACTATAGCGACCTTTATCAACACTATAACCACCATTATCACCACTATATCAACCATTATCACTAGTAGAAGGACCATTATCAACGCTGTAATGACCATTATCACCTCTATAACAACCATTATCACCACTATAACAACCATTATCACCACTATAACAACCATTATCACCACTATAACAACCATTATCACCACTATATGGACCATTATGATGACTATAACCACCACTATCACCACTTTAAGAACCATTATCACCACTATAACAACCATTATCACCACTATAAGGACCATTATCACCACTATAACAACCATTATCACCAGTATAACGACCATTATCACCCCTATAACGACCATTATCACCACTATAACGGCCATTATCACCACTATAAGCACCATTACCACCACTATAACAACCATTATCACCACTATATGGACCATTATCACCACTATTACGACCACTATCACCACTATAACAACCATTATCACCACTATAAGGACCATTACCACCACTATAACAACCATTATCACCACTATATGGACCATTATCACCACTATTACGACCACTATCACCACTATAACAACCATTATCACCACTATAAGGACCATTATCACCACTATAACAACCATTATCACCAGTATAACGACCATTATCACCCCTATAACGACCATTATCACCACTATAACGGCCATTATCACCACTATAGCGACCATTATCAGCACTATAACCACCATTATCACCACTATAACGATCACTATCAACACCATAACCACCATTATCACCACTATATGGACCATTATCACCACTATAACGACCACTATCACCACTATAACAACCATTATCACCACTATAAGGACCATTATCACCACTATAACAACCATTATCACCACTATAACAACTATTATCACCACTATAACAACCATTATCACCATTATAACGACCATTATCACCACTATATCAAACATTATCACCAGTAGAAGGACCATTATCAACGCTGTAATGACCATTATCACCACTATAACAACCATTATCACCACTATAACGACCACTATCACCACTATAACAACCATTATCACCACTATAACAACCATTATCACCACTATAACAATGATTATCACCATTATAACGACCATTATCACCACTATATCAACCATTATCACCAGTAGAAGGACCATTATCAACACTGTAATGACCATTATCACCACTATAACGACCACTATCACCACTATAACAACCATTATCACCACTATGACAACCATTATCACCACTATAACAACCATTATCACCACTATAACAACCATTATCACCACTATATGGACCATTATGATGACTATCACCACCACTATCACCACTTTAACAACCATTATCACCACTATAACGACGACTATCACCACTATAACGGCTATTATCACCACTATAGCGACCTTTATCAACACTATAACCACCATTATCACCACTATATCAACCATTATCACCAGTAGAAGGACCATTATCAACACTGTAATGACCATTATCACCACTATAACAACCACTATCACCACTATAACAACCATTATCACCACTATAACAACTATTATCACCACTATAACAACCATTATCACCACTATAACGACCATTATCACCACTATAACGACCAATATCACCACTATAACGGCCATTATCACCACTATAGCGACCATTATCAACACTATAACCTTCATTATCACCACTATATCAACCATTATCACCACTATAGCGACCACTATCACAACTATAACAACAATCATCACCACTATAACGACCACTATCACCACTATAACAACCATTATCACCATTATAAGGACCATTATCACCCCTATAACGACCATTATCACCACTATAACGGCCATTATCAGCACTATAGCGACCATTATCAGCACTATAACCACCATTAGCACCACTATAACGACCACTATCAACACTATAGCAACCATTATCACCACTACATGGACCATTATAACCACTATAACGACCACTATCACCACTATAACAACCATTATCACCACTATAACAACTACTATCACCACTATAACAACCATTATCACCATTATAACGGCCATTATCACCACTATATCAACCATTATCACCAGTAGAAGGACCATTATCTACGCTGTAATGACCATTATCACCACTATAACAACCATTATCGCCACTATAACAACCATTATCACCACTATAACAACCATTATCACCACTATATGGACCATTATGACCACTATAACCACCACTATCACCACTTTAACAACCATTATCACCACTATAACAACGATTATCACAACTATAACGACCATTATCACAACTATTACGACCATTATCACCACTATAACGGCCATTATCACCACTATAGCGACCATTATCAGCACTATAACCACCATTATCACCACTATAACGACCACTATCAACACTATAACGGCCATTATCACCACTATAGCGACCTTTATCAACACTATAACCACCATTATCACCACTATATCAACCATTATCACCAGTAGAAGGACCATTATCAACGCTGTAATGACCATTATCACCTCTATAACAACCATTATCACCACTATAACAACCATTATCACCACTATAACAACCATTATCACCACTATAACAACCATTATCACCACTATATGGACCATTATGATGACTATAACCACCACTATCACCACTTTAAGAACCATTATCACCACTATAACAACCATTATCACCACTATAAGGACCATTATCACCACTATAACAACCATTATCACCAGTATAACGACCATTATCACCCCTATAACGACCATTATCACCACTATAACGGCCATTATCACCACTATAAGCACCATTACCACCACTATAACAACCATTATCACCACTATATGGACCATTATCACCACTATTACGACCACTATCACCACTATAACAACCATTATCACCACTATAAGGACCATTACCACCACTATAACAACCATTATCACCACTATATGGACCATTATCACCACTATTACGACCACTATCACCACTATAACAACCATTATCACCACTATAAGGACCATTATCACCACTATAACAACCATTATCACCAGTATAACGACCATTATCACCCCTATAACGACCATTATCACCACTATAACGGCCATTATCACCACTATAGCGACCATTATCAGCACTATAACCACCATTATCACCACTATAACGATCACTATCAACACCATAACCACCATTATCACCACTATATGGACCATTATCACCACTATAACGACCACTATCACCACTATAACAACCATTATCACCACTATAAGGACCATTATCACCACTATAACAACCATTATCACCACTATAACAACTATTATCACCACTATAACAACCATTATCACCATTATAACGACCATTATCACCACTATATCAAACATTATCACCAGTAGAAGGACCATTATCAACGCTGTAATGACCATTATCACCACTATAACAACCATTATCACCACTATAACGACCACTATCACCACTATAACAACCATTATCACCACTATAACAACCATTATCACCACTATAACAATGATTATCACCATTATAACGACCATTATCACCACTATATCAACCATTATCACCAGTAGAAGGACCATTATCAACACTGTAATGACCATTATCACCACTATAACGACCACTATCACCACTATAACAACCATTATCACCACTATGACAACCATTATCACCACTATAACAACCATTATCACCACTATAACAACCATTATCACCACTATATGGACCATTATGATGACTATCACCACCACTATCACCACTTTAACAACCATTATCACCACTATAACGACGACTATCACCACTATAACGGCTATTATCACCACTATAGCGACCTTTATCAACACTATAACCACCATTATCACCACTATATCAACCATTATCACCAGTAGAAGGACCATTATCAACACTGTAATGACCATTATCACCACTATAACAACCACTATCACCACTATAACAACCATTATCACCACTATAACAACTATTATCACCACTATAACAACCATTATCACCACTATAACGACCATTATCACCACTATAACGACCAATATCACCACTATAACGGCCATTATCACCACTATAGCGACCATTATCAACACTATAACCTTCATTATCACCACTATATCAACCATTATCACCACTATAGCGACCACTATCACAACTATAACAACAATCATCACCACTATAACGACCACTATCACCACTATAACAACCATTATCACCATTATAAGGACCATTATCACCCCTATAACGACCATTATCACCACTATAACGGCCATTATCAGCACTATAGCGACCATTATCAGCACTATAACCACCATTAGCACCACTATAACGACCACTATCAACACTATAGCAACCATTATCACCACTACATGGACCATTATAACCACTATAACGACCACTATCACCACTATAACAACCATTATCACCACTATAACAACTACTATCACCACTATAACAACCATTATCACCATTATAACGGCCATTATCACCACTATATCAACCATTATCACCAGTAGAAGGACCATTATCTACGCTGTAATGACCATTATCACCACTATAACAACCATTATCGCCACTATAACAACCATTATCACCACTATAACAACCATTATCACCACTATATGGACCATTATGACCACTATAACCACCACTATCACCACTTTAACAACCATTATCACCACTATAACAACGATTATCACAACTATAACGACCATTATCACAACTATTACGACCATTATCACCACTATAACGGCCATTATCACCACTATAGCGACCATTATCAGCACTATAACCACCATTATCACCACTATAACGACCACTATCAACACTATAACGGCCATTATCACCACTATAGCGACCTTTATCAACACTATAACCACCATTATCACCACTATATCAACCATTATCACCAGTAGAAGGACCATTATCAACGCTGTAATGACCATTATCACCTCTATAACAACCATTATCACCACTATAACAACCATTATCACCACTATAACAACCATTATCACCACTATAACAACCATTATCACCACTATATGGACCATTATGATGACTATAACCACCACTATCACCACTTTAAGAACCATTATCACCACTATAACAACCATTATCACCACTATAAGGACCATTATCACCACTATAACAACCATTATCACCACTATAACAACCATTATCACCAGTATAACGACCATTATCACCCCTATAACGACCATTATCACCACTATAACGGCCATTATCACCACTATAAGCACCATTACCACCACTATAACAACCATTATCACCACTATATGGACCATTATCACCACTATTACGACCACTATCACCACTATAACAACCATTATCACCACTATAAGGACCATTACCACCACTATAACAACCATTATCACCACTATATGGACCATTATCACCACTATTACGACCACTATCACCACTATAACAACCATTATCACCACTATAAGGACCATTATCACCACTATAACAACCATTATCACCAGTATAACGACCATTATCACCCCTATAACGACCATTATCACCACTATAACGGCCATTATCACCACTATAGCGACCATTATCAGCACTATAACCACCATTATCACCACTATAACGACCACTATCAACACTATAACCACAATTATCACCACTATATGGACCATTATCACCACTATAACGACCACTATCATCACTATAACAACCATTATCACCACTATAACAACCATTATCACCACTATAAGGACCATTATCACCACTATAACAACCATTATCACCAGTATAACGACCATTATCACCCCTATAACGACCATTATCACCACTATAACGACCATTATCACAACTATTACGACCATTATCACCACTATAACGGCCATTATCACCACTATAGCGACCATTATCAGCACTATAACCACCATTATCACCACTATAACGACCACTATCAACACTATAACGGCCATTATCACCACTATAGCGACCTTTATCAACACTATAACCACCATTATCACCACTATATCAACCATTATCACCAGTAGAAGGACCACTATCAACACTGTAATGACCATTATCACCACTACAACGACCACTATCACCACTATAACAACCATTATCACCACTATAACAACTATTATCACCACTATAACAACCATTAGCACCCCTATAACGACCATTGTCACCACTATAACGGCCATTATCACCACTATACCGACCATTATCAGCACTATAACCACCATTATCACCACTATAACGACCACTATCAACACTATAACCACCATTATCACCACTATATGGACCATTATCACCACTATAACGACCACTATCATCACTATAACAACCATTATCACCAATATAAGGACCATTATCACCACTATAACAACCATTATCACCACTACATGGACCATTATCACCACTATTACGACCACTATCACCACTATAACAACCATTATCACCACTATAAGGACCATTACCACCACTATAACAACCATTATCACCACTATATGGACCATTATCACCACTATTACGACCACTATCACCACTATAACAACCATTATCACCACTATAAGGACCATTATCACCACTATAACAACCATTATCACCATTATAACGACCATTATCACCCCTATAACGACCATTATCACCACTATAACGGCCATTATCAGCACTATAGCGACCATTATCAGCACTATAACCACCATTAGCACCACTATAACGACCACTATCAACACTATAGCAACCATTATCACCACTACATGGACCATTATAACCACTATAACGACCACTATCACCACTATAACAACCATTATCACCACTATAACAACTACTATCACCACTATAACAACCATTATCACCATTATAACGGCCATTATCACCACTACATCAACCATTATCACCAGTAGAAGGACCATTATCTACGCTGTAATGACCATTATCACCACTATAACAACCATTATCGCCACTATAACAATCATTATCACCACTATAACAACCATTATCACCACTATATGGACCATTATGACCACTATAACCACCACTATCACCACTTTAACAACCATTATCACCACTATAACAACGATTATCACAACTATAACGACCATTATCACAACTATTACGACCATTATGACCACTATAACGGCCATTATCACCACTATAGCGACCATTATCAGCACTATAACCACCATTATCACCACTATAACGACCACTATCAACACTATAACGGCCATTATCACCACTATAGCGACCTTTATCAACACTATAACCACCATTATCACCACTATATCAACCATTATCACCAGTAGAAGGACCATTATCAACGCTGTAATGACCATTATCACCTCCATAACAACCATTATCACCACTATAACAACCATTATCACCACTATAACAACCATTATCACCACTATAACAACCATTATCACCACTATATGGACCATTATGATGACTATAACCACCACTATCACCACTTTAAGAACCATTATCACCACTATAACAACCATTATCACCACTATAAGGACCATTATCACCACTATAACAACCATTATCACCAGTATAACGACCATTATCACCCCTATAACGACCATTATCACCACTATAACGGCCATTATCACCACTATAAGCACCATTACCACCACTATAACAACCATTATCACCACTATATGGACCATTATCACCACAATTACGACCACTATCACCACTATAACAACCATTATCACCACTATAAGGACCAATACCACCACTATAACAACCATTATCACCACTATATGGACCATTATCACCACTATTACGACCACTATCACCACTATAACAACCATTATCACCACTATAAGGACCATTATCACCACTATAACAACCATTATCACCAGTATAACGACCATTATCACCCCTATAACGACCATTATCACCACTATAACGGCCATTATCACCACTATAGCGACCATTATCAGCACTATAACCACCATTATCACCACTATAACGACCACTATCAACACTATAACCACAATTATCACCACTATATGGACCATTATCACCACTATAACGACCACTATCAACACTATAACCACAATTATCACCACTATATGGACCATTATCACCACTATAACGACCACTATCATCACTATAACAACCATTATCACCACTATAACAACCATTATCACCACTATAAGGACCATTATCACCACTATAACAACCATTATCACCAGTATAACGACCATTATCACCCCTATAACGACCATTATCACCACTATAACGACCATTATCACAACTATTACGACCATTATCACCACTATAACGGCCATTATCACCACTATAGCGACCATTATCAGCACTATAACCACCATTATCACCACTATAACGACCACTATCAACACTATAACGGCCATTATCACCACTATAGCGACCTTTATCAACACTATAACCACCATTATCACCACTATATCAACCATTATCACCAGTAGAAGGACCATTATCAACGCTGTAATGACCATTATCACCTCTATAACAACCATTATCACCACTATAACAACCATTATCACCACTATAACAACCATTATCACCACTATAACAACCATTATCACCACTATATGGACCATTATGATGACTATAACCACCACTATCACCACTTTAAGAACCATTATCACCACTATAACGACCACTATCACCACTATAACGGCCATTATCACCAGTATAGCGACCTTTATCAACACTATAACCACCATTATCACCACTATATCAACCATTATCACCAGTAGAAGGACCACTATCAACACTGTAATGACCATTATCACCACTACAACGACCACTATCACCACTATAACAACCATTATCACCACTATAGCAACTATTATCACCACTATAACAACCATTAGCACCCCTATAACGACCATTGTCACCACTATAACGGCCATTATCACCACTATACCGACCATTATCAGCACTATAACCACCATTATCACCACTATAACGACCACTATCAACACTATAACCACCATTATCACCACTATATGGACCATTATCACCACTATAACGACCACTATCATCACTATAACAACCATTATCACCAATATAAGGACCATTATCACCACTATAACAACCATTAGCACCACTATAGCAACCATTATCACCACTACATGGACCATTATCACCACTACAACGACCACTATCACCACTATAACAACCATTATCACCACTATATGGACCATTATGACCACTATAACCACCACTATCGCCACTTTAACAACCATTATCGCCACTATAACGACCATTATCACCACTATGACGGCCATTATCACCACTATAGCGACCATTATCAACACTACAGCCACCATTATCACCACTATATCAACCATTATCACCAGTAGAAGGACCATTATCAACGCTGTAATGACCATTATCACCACTATAACGACCACTATCACCACTATAACAACCATTATCACCACTATAACGACCATTATCACCACTATAACGACCATTATCACCACTATAACGACCATTATCACCACTATAACGGCCATTATCACCACTATAGCGACCATTATCAACACTATAACCTTCATTATCACCACTATATCAACCATTATCACAACTATAACGACCAATATCACCTCTATAACAACTATTATCACCACTATAACAACGATTATCACCACTATAACGACCATTATCACCACTATAACGGGCATTATCACCACTGTAGCGACCATTATCAGCACTATAACCACCATTATCACCACTATAACGACCACTATCAACACTATAACCACCATTATCACCACTATAACAACCATTATCACCACTATATGGACCATTATCACCACTATAACGACCACTATCATCACTATAACAACCACTATCACCACTATAACAACTATTATCACCACTATAACAACCATTATCACCACTATAAGGACCATTATCACCACTATAACAACCATTATCACCACTATAACAACTATTATCACCACTGTAACAACCATTATCACCACTATAACGACCATTATCACCACTATAACAACTATTATCACCACTATAGCAACCATTATCACCACTATAACGACCACTATCAACACTATAACCACCATTATCACCAGTATAACAACCATTATCACCACTATATGGACCATTATCACCACTATAACGACCACTATCACCACTATAACAACCATTATCACCACTATAAGGACCATTATCACCACTATAACAACCATTATCACCACTATAACGACCACTATCACCACTATAGCGACCTTTATCAACACTATAACCACCATTATCACCACTATATCAACCATTATCACCAGTAGAAGGACCATTATCAACACTGTAATGACTATTATCACCACTATAACGACCACTATCACCACTATAACAACCATTATCACCACTATAACAACTATTATCACCACTATAACAACCATTATCACCACTATAACAACTATTATCACCACTATAGCAACCATTATCACCACTATAACGGCCATTATCACCACTATAACGACCACTATCAACACCATAACCACCATTATCACCACTATATGGACCATTATGATGACTATAACCACCACTATCACCACTTTAAGAACCATTATCACCACTATAACGACCACTATCACCACTATAACGGCCATTATCACCACTATAACGACCAATATCACCACTATAACGGCCATTATCACCACTATAGCGACCATTATCAACACTATAACCTTCATTATCACCACTATATCAACCATTATCACCACTATAGCGACCACTATCACAACTATAACAACCATCATCACCACTATAACGACCACTATCACCACTATAACAACCATTATCACCATTATAAGGACCATTATCACCCCTATAACGACCATTATCACCACTATAACGGCCATTATCAGCACTATAGCGACCATTATCAGCACTATAACCACCATTAGCACCACTATAACGACCACTATCAACACTATAGCAACCATTATCACCACTACATGGACCATTATAACCACTATAACGACCACTATCACCACTATAACAACCATTATCACCACTATAACAACTACTATCACCACTATAACAACCATTATCACCATTATAACGGCCATTCTCACCACTATATCAACCATTATCACCACTATATGGACCATTATGACCACTATAACCACCACTATCACCACTTTAACAACCATTATCACCACTATAACAACGATTATCACAACTATAACGACCATTATCACAACTATTACGACCATTATCACCACTATAACGGCCATTATCACCACTATAGCGACCATTATCAGCACTATAACCACCATTATCACCACTATAACAACCATTATCACCACTATATGGACCATTATGATGACTATAACCACCACTATCACCACTTTAAGAACCATTATCACCACTACAACAACCATTATCACCACTATAAGGACCATTATCACCACTATAACAACCATTATCACCAGTATAACGACCATTATCACCCCTATAACGACCATTATCACCACTATAACGGCCATTATCACCACTATAAGCACCATTACCACCACTATAACAACCATTATCACCACTATATGGACCATTATCACCACTATTACGACCACTATCACCACTATAACAACCATTATCACCACTATAAGGACCAATACCACCACTATAACAACCATTATCACCACTATATGGACCATTATCACCACTATTACGACCACTATCACCACTATAACAACCATTATCACCACTATAAGGACCATTATCACCACTATAACAACCATTATCACCAGTATAACGACCATTATCACCCCTATAACGACCATTATCACCACTATAACGGCCATTATCACCACTATAGCGACCATTATCAGCACTATAACCACCATTATCACCACTATAACGACCACTATCAACACTATAACCACAATTATCACCACTATATGGACCATTATCACCACTATAACGACCACTATCAACACTATAACCACAATTATCACCACCATATGGACCATTATCACCACTATAACGACCACTATCATCACTATAACAACCATTATCACCACTATAACAACCATTATCACCACTATAAGGACCATTATCACCACTATAACAACCATTATCACCAGTATAACGACCATTATCACCCCTATAACGACCATTATCACCACTATAACGACCATTATCACAACTATTACGACCATTATCACCACTATAACGGCCATTATCACCACTATAGCGACCATTATCAGCACTATAACCACCATTATCACCACTATAACGACCACTATCAACACTATAACGGCCATTATCACCACTATAGCGACCTTTATCAACACTATAACCACCATTATCACCACTATATCAACCATTATCACCAGTAGAAGGACCATTATCAACGCTGTAATGACCATTATCACCTCTATAACAACCATTATCACCACTATAACAACCATTATCACCACTATAACAACCATTATCACCACTATAACAACCATTATCACCACTATATGGACCATTATGATGACTATAACCACCACTATCACCACTTTTAGAACCATTATCACCACTATAACGACCACTATCACCACTATAACGGCCATTATCACCAGTATAGCGACCTTTATCAACACTATAACCACCATTATCACCACTATATCAACCATTATCACCAGTAGAAGGACCACTATCAACACTATAACGGCCATTATCACCAGTATAGCGACCTTTATCAACACTATAACCACCATTATCACCACTATATCAACCATTATCACCAGTAGAAGGACCACTATCAACACTGTAATGACCATTATCACCACTACAACGACCACTATCACCACTATAACAACCATTATCACCACTATAACAACTATTATCACCACTATAACAACCATTATCACCATTATAACGACCATTATCACCACTATATCAAACATTATCACCAGTAGAAGGACCATTATCAACGCTGTAATGACCATTATCACCACTATAACAACCATTATCACCACTATAACGACCACTATCACCACTATAACAACCATTATCACCACTATAACAACCATTATCACCACTATAACAATGATTATCACCATTATAACGACCATTATCACCACTATATCAACCATTATCACCAGTAGAAGGACCATTATCAACACTGTAATGACCATTATCACCACTATAACGACCACTATCACCACTATAACAACCATTATCACCACTATGACAACCATTATCACCACTATAACAACCATTATCACCACTATAACAACCATTATCACCACTATAACAACCATTATCACCACTATATGGACCATTATGATGACTATCACCACCACTATCACCACTTTAACAACCATTATCACCACTATAACGACGACTATCACCACTATAACGGCTATTATCACCACTATAGCGACCTTTATCAACACTATAACCACCATTATCACCACTATATCAACCATTATCACCAGTAGAAGGACCATTATCAACACTGTAATGACCATTATCACCACTATAACAACCACTATCACCACTATAACAACCATTATCACCACTATAACAACTATTATCACCACTATAACAACCATTATCACCACTATAACGACCATTATCACCACTATAACGACCAATATCACCACTATAACGGCCATTATCACCACTATAGCGACCATTATCAACACTATAACCTTCATTATCACCACTATATCAACCATTATCACCACTATAGCGACCACTATCACAACTATAACAACAATCATCACCACTATAACGAACACTATCACCACTATAACAACCATTATCACCATTATAAGGACCATTATCACACCTATAACGACCATTATCACCACTATAACGGCCATTATCACCACTATAACAACTATTGTCACCACTATAACAACGATTATCACTACTATAACGACCATTATCACAACTATAACGACCATTATCACCACTATAACGACCACTATCATCACTATAACAACCATTATGACCAGTATAACCACCACTATCACCACTATAACAACCATTATCACCACCATAACAACTATTATCACCACTATATGGACCATTATCACCACTATAACGACCACTATCATCACTATAACAACCATTATGACCAGTATAACCACCACTATCACCACTTTAACAACCATTATCACCACTATGACAACCATTATCACCACTATAACAACCATTATCACCACTATAACAACCATTATCACCACTATATGGACCATTATGATGACTATCACCACCACTATCACCACTTTAACAACCATTATCACCACTATAACGACCACTATCACCACTATAACGGCTATTATCACCACTATAGCGACCTTTATCAACACTATAACCACCATTATCATCACTATACCAACCATTATCACCACTATAAGGACCATTATCGCCACTATAACAACCATTATCACCACTATAGCAACCATTATCACCACTATATGGACCATTATCACCACTATAACGACCACTATCATCACTATAACAACCATTATGACCAGTATAACCACCACTATCACCACTTTAACGACCATTATCACCACTATAACGACCATTATCACCACTACAACGGCCATTATCACCACTATAGCGAGCATTATCAACACTATAACCACCATTATCACCACTATATCGACCATTATCACCACTATAACGACCACTATCACCACTATAACAACCATCATCACCACTATAACGGCCACTATCACCACTATAACAACCATTATCACCACTATAACAACTATTGTCACCACTATAACAACCACTATCACCACTATAAGGACCATTATCACGAATATAACAACCATTATCACCACTATAACGGCCATTATCACCACTATAACGACCATTATCACCACTATAACGGCCATTATCACCACTATAGCGACCATTATCACCAGTAGAAGGACCATTATCAACGCTGTAATGACCATTATCACCACTATAACGACCACTATCACCACTATAACAACCATTATCACCACTATAACGACCACTATCACCACTATAACGACCATCATCACCACTATAACGACCACTATCACCACTATAACAACCATTATCACCACCATAACAACTATTATCACCACTATAACAACGATTATCACCACTCTAACGACCATTATCACAACTATAACGACCATTATCACCAATATAACGGCCATTATCACCACTGTAGCGACCATTATCAGCACTATAACCACCATTATCACCACTATAACGACCACTATCAACACTATAACCACCATTATCACCACTATAACAACCATTATCACCACTATATGGACCATTATCACCACTATAACGACCACTATCACCACTATAACAACCATTATCACCACTATAACAACTATTATCACCACTATAACAACCATTATCACCACTATAACGACCATTATCACCATTATAACGACCATTATCACCACTATAACGGCCATTATCACCACTATAACGGCCATTATCACCACTATAGCGAGCATTATCAACACTATAACCTTCATTATCACTACTATATCAACCATTATCACCACTATACCGACCACTATCACCACTATAACAACCATTATCACCACTATAACAACTATTATCACCACTATAACAACGATTATCACTACTATAACGACCATTATCACAACTATAACGACCATTATCACCACTATAACGACCACTATCATCACTATAACAACCATTATGACCAGTATAACCACCACTATCACCACTTTAACGACCATAATCACCACTATAACGACCATTATCACCACTACAACGGCCATTATCACCACTATAGCGAGCATTATCAACACTATAACCACCATTATCACCACTATATCGACCATTATCACCACTATAACGACCACTATCACCACTATAACAACCATCATCACCACTATAACGGCCACTATCACCACTATAACAACCATTATCACCACTATAACAACTATTGTCACCACTATAACAACCACTATCACCACTATAAGGACCATTATCACGACTATAACAACCATTATCACCACTATAACGGCCATTATCACCACTATAACCACCATTATCACCACTATAACGGCCATTATCACCACTATAGCGACCATTATCACCTGTAGAAGGACCATTATCAACGCTGTAATGACCATTATCACCACTATAACGACCACTATCACCACTATAACAACCATTATCACCACTATAACGACCACTATCACCACTATAACAACCATCATCACCACTATAACGACCACTATCACCACTATAACAACCATTATCACCACCATAACAACTATTATCACCACTATAACAACGATTATCACCACTCTAACGACCATTATCACAACTATAACGACCATTATCACCAATATAACGGCCATTATCACCACTGTAGCGACCATTATCAGCACTATAACCACCATTATCACCACTATAACGACCACTATCAACACTATAACGGCCATTATCACCACTATAGCGACCTTTATCAACACTATAACCACCATTATCACCACTATATCAACCATTATCACCAGTAGGAGGACCATTATCAACGCTGTAATGACCATTATCACCTCTATAACAACCATTATCACCACTATAACAACCATTATCACCACTATAACAACCATTATCACCACTATAACAACCATTATCACCACTATATGGACCATTATGATGACTATAACCACCACTATCACCACTTTAAGAACCATTATCACCACTATAACGACCACTATCACCACTATAACGGCCATTATCACCAGTATAGCGACCTTTATCAACACTATAACCACCATTATCACCACTATATCAACCATTATCACCAGTAGAAGGACCACTATCAACACTGTAATGACCATTATCACCACTACAACGACCACTATCACCACTATAACAACCATTATCACCACTATAGCAACTATTATCACCACTATAACAACCATTAGCACCCCTATAACGACCATTGTCACCACTATAACGGCCATTATCACCACTATACCGACCATTATCAGCACTATAACCACCATTATCACCACTATAACGACCACTATCAACACTATAACCACCATTATCACCACTATATGGACCATTATCACCACTATAACGACCACTATCATCACTATAACAACCATTATCACCAATATAAGGACCATTATCACCACTATAACAACCATTAGCACCACTATAGCAACCATTATCACCACTACATGGACCATTATCACCACTACAACGACCACTATCACCACTATAACAACCATTATCACCACTATATGGACCATTATGACCACTATAACCACCACTATCGCCACTTTAACAACCATTATCGCCACTATAACGACCATTATCACCACTATGACGGCCATTATCACCACTATAGCGACCATTATCAACACTACAGCCACCATTATCACCACTATATCAACCATTATCACCAGTAGAAGGACCATTATCAACGCTGTAATGACCATTATCACCACTATAACGACCAGTATCACCACTATAACAACCATTATCACCACTATAACGACCATTATCACCACTATAACGACCATTATCACCACTATAACGACCATTATCACCACTATAACGGCCATTATCACCACTATAGCGACCATTATCAACACTATAACCTTCATTATCACCACTATATCAACCATTATCACAACTATAACGACCAATATCACCTCTATAACAACTATTATCACCACTATAACAACGATTATCACCACTATAACGACCATTATCACCACTATAACGGGCATTATCACCACTGTAGCGACCATTATCAGCACTATAACCACCATTATCACCACTATAACGACCACTATCAACACTATAACCACCATTATCACCACTATAACAACCATTATCACCACTATATGGACCATTATCACCACTATAACGACCACTATCATCACTATAACAACCACTATCACCACTATAACAACTATTATCACCACTATAGCAACCATTATCACCACTATAACGACCACTATCAACACTATAACCACCATTATCACCACTATAACAACCATTATCACCACTATATGGACCATTATCACCACTATAACGACCACTATCACCACTATAACAACCATTATCACCACTATAAGGACCATTATCACCACTATAACAACCATTATCACCACTATAACGACCACTATCACCACTATAGCGACCTTTATCAACACTATAACCACCATTATCACCACTATATCAACCATTATCACCAGTAGAAGGACCATTATCAACACTGTAATGACTATTATCACCACTATAACGACCACTATCACCACTATAACAACCATTATCACCACTATAACAACTATTATCACCACTATAACAACTATTATCACCACTATAACAACCATTATCACCATTATAACGACCATTATCACCACTATATCAAACATTATCACCACTATAGCAACCATTATCAACACTACATGGACCATTATCACCACTATAACGACCACTATCACCACTATACCAACCATTATCACCACTATAACAACTATTATCACCACTATAACAACCATTATCACCATTATAACGACCATTATCACCACTATATCAAACATTATCACCAGTAGAAGGACCATTATCAACGCTGTAATGACCATTATCACCACTATAACAACCATTATCACGACTATAACGACCACTATCACCACTATAACAACCATTATCACCACTATATGGACCATTATGACAACTATGACCACCACTATCACCACTTTAACAACCATTATCGCCACTATAACGACCATTATCACCACTATAACGGAAATTATCACCACAATAGCGACCATTATCAACACTATAACAACCATTATCACCACTATAACAACTATTATCACCACTATAACAACCATTATCACCACTATAACGGCCATTATCACCACTATAACGACCACTATCAACACCATAACCACCATTATCACCACTATATGGACCATTATCACCACTATAACGACCACTATCACCACTATAACAACCATTATCACCACTATAAGGACCATTATCACCACTATAACAACCATTATCACCACTATAACAACTATTATCACCACTATAACAACCATTATCACCATTATAACGACCATTATCACCACTATATCAAACATTATCACCAGTAGAAGGACCATTATCAACGCGGTAATGACCATTATCACCACTATAACAACCATTGTCACCACTATAACGACCACTATCACCACTATAACAACCATTATCACCACTATAACAACCATTATCACCACTATAACAATGATTATCACCATTATAACGACCATTATCACCACTATATCAACCATTATCACCAGTAGAAGGACCATTATCAACACTGTAATGACCATTATCACCACTATAACGGCCACTATCACCACTATAACAACCATTATCACCACTATGACAACCATTATCACCACTATAACAACCATTATCACCACTATAACAACCATTATCACCACTATATGGACCATTATGATGACTATCACCACCACTATCACCACTTTAACAACCATTATCACCACTATAACGACGACTATCACCACTATAACGACCACTATCACCACTATAACAACCATTATCACCACTATAACAACTACTATCACCACTATAACAACCATTATCACCATTATAACGGCCATTATCACCACTATATCAACCATTATCACCAGTAGAAGGACCATTATCTACGCTGTAATGACCATTATAACCACTATAACAACCATTATCGCCACTATAACAACCATTATCACCACTATAACAACCATTATCACCACTATATGGACCATTATGACCACTATAACCACCACTATCACCACTTTAACAACCATTATCACCACTATAACAACGATTATCACAACTATAACGACCATTATCACAACTATTACGACCATTATCACCACTATAACGGCCATTATCACCACTATAGCGACCATTATCAGCACTATAACCACCATTATCACCACTATAACGACCACTATCAACACTATAACGGCCATTATCACCACTATAGCGACCTTTATCAACACTATAACCACCATTATCACCACTATATCAACCATTATCACTAGTAGAAGGACCATTATCAACGCTGTAATGACCATTATCACCTCTATAACAACCATTATCACCACTATAACAACCATTATCACCACTATAACAACCATTATCACCACTATAACAACCATTATCACCACTATATGGACCATTATGATGACTATAACCACCACTATCACCACTTTAAGAACCATTATCACCACTATAACAACCATTATCACCACTATAAGGACCATTATCACCACTATAACAACCATTATCACCAGTATAACGACCATTATCACCCCTATAACGACCATTATCACCACTATAACGGCCATTATCACCACTATAAGCACCATTACCACCACTATAACAACCATTATCACCACTATATGGACCATTATCACCACTATTACGACCACTATCACCACTATAACAACCATTATCACCACTATAAGGACCATTACCACCACTATAACAACCATTATCACCACTATATGGACCATTATCACCACTATTACGACCACTATCACCACTATAACAACCATTATCACCACTATAAGGACCATTATCACCACTATAACAACCATTATCACCAGTATAACGACCATTATCACCCCTATAACGACCATTATCACCACTATAACGGCCATTATCACCACTATAGCGACCATTATCAGCACTATAACCACCATTATCACCACTATAACGACCACTATCAACACCATAACCACCATTATCACCACTATATGGACCATTATCACCACTATAACGACCACTATCACCACTATAACAACCATTATCACCACTATAAGGACCATTATCACCACTATAACAACCATTATCACCACTATAACAACTATTATCACCACTATAACAACCATTATCACCATTATAACGACCATTATCACCACTATATCAAACATTATCACCAGTAGAAGGACCATTATCAACGCTGTAATGACCATTATCACCACTATAACAACCATTATCACCACTATAACGACCACTATCACCACTATAACAACCATTATCACCACTATAACAACCATTATCACCACTATAACAATGATTATCACCATTATAACGACCATTATCACCACTATATCAACCATTATCACCAGTAGAAGGACCATTATCAACACTGTAATGACCATTATCACCACTATAACGACCACTATCACCACTATAACAACCGTTATCACCACTATGACAACCATTATCACCACTATAACAACCATTATCACCACTATAACAACCATTATCACCACTATATGGACCATTATGATGACTATCACCACCACTATCACCACTTTAACAACCATTATCACCACTATAACGACGACTATCACCACTATAACGGCTATTATCACCACTATAGCGACCTTTATCAACACTATAGCCACCATTATCACCACTATATCAACCATTATCACCAGTAGAAGGACCATTATCAACACTGTAATGACCATTTTCACCACTATAACAACCACTATCACCACTATAACAACCATTATCACCACTATAACAACTATTATCACCACTATAACAACCATTATCACCACTATAACGACCATTATCACCACTATAACGACCAATATCACCACTATAACGGCCATTATCACCACTATAGCGACCATTATCAACACTATAACCTTCATTATCACCACTATATCAACCATTATCACCACTATAGCGACCACTATCACAACTATAACAACAATCATCACCACTATAACGACCACTATCACCACTATAACAACCATTATCACCATTATAAGGACCATTATCACCCCTATAACGACCATTATCACCACTATAACGGCCATTATCAGCACTATAGCGACCATTATCAGCACTATAACCACCATTAGCACCACTATAACGACCACTATCAACACTATAGCAACCATTATCACCACTATAACAACTACTATCACCACTATAACAACCATTATCACCATTATAACGGCCATTATCACCACTATATCAACCATTATCACCAGTAGAAGGACCATTATCTACGCTGTAATGACCATTATCACCACTATAACAACCATTATCGCCACTATAACAACCATTATCACCACTATAACAACCATTATCACCACTATATGGACCATTATGACCACTATAACCACCACTATCACCACTTTAACAACCATTATCACCACTATAACAACGATTATCACAACTATAACGACCATTATCACAACTATTACGACCATTATCACCACTATAACGGCCATTATCACCACTATAGCGACCATTATCAGCACTATAACCACCATTATCACCGCTATAACGACCACTATCAACACTATAACGGCCATTATCACCACTATAGCGACCTTTATCAACACTATAACCACCATTATCACCACTATATCAACCATTATCACCAGTAGAAGGACCATTATCAACGCTGTAATGACCATTATCACCTCTATAACAACCATTATCACCACTATAACAACCATTATCACCACTATAACAACCATTATCACCACTATAACAACCATTATCACCACTATATGGACCATTATGATGACTATAACCACCACTATCACCACTTTAAGAACCATTATCACCACTATAACAACCATTATCACCACTATAAGGACCATTATCACCACTATAACAACCATTATCACCAGTATAACGACCATTATCACCCCTATAACGACCATTATCACCACTATAACGGCCATTATCACCACTATAAGCACCATTACCACCACTATAACAACCATTATCACCACTATATGGACCATTATCACCACTATTACGACCACTATCACCACTATAACAACCATTATCACCACTATAAGGACCATTACCACCACTATAACAACCATTATCACCACTATATGGACCATTATCACCACTATTACGACCACTATCACCACTATAACAACCATTATCACCACTATAAGGACCATTATCACCACTATAACAACCATTATCACCAGTATAACGACCATTATCACCACTATAACAACCATTATCACCACTATAAGGACCATTATCACCACTATAACGACCACTATCATCACTATAACAACCATTATCACCACTATAACAACCATTATCACCACTATAAGGACCATTATCACCACTATAACAACCATTATCACCAGTATAACGACCATTATCACCCCTATAACGACCATTATCACCACTATAACGACCATTATCACAACTATTACGACCATTATCACCACTATAACGGCCATTATCACCACTATAGCGACCATTATCAGCACTATAACCACCATTATCACCACTATAACGACCACTATCAACACTATAACGGCCATTATCACCACTATAGCGACCTTTATCAACACTATAACCACCATTATCACCACTATATCAACCATTATCACCAGTAGAAGGACCACTATCAACACTGTAATGACCATTATCACCACTACAACGACCACTATCACCACTATAACAACCATTATCACCACTATAACAACTATTATCACCACTATAACAACCATTAGCACCCCTATAACGACCATTGTCACCACTATAACGGCCATTATCACCACTATACCGACCATTATCAGCACTATAACCACCATTATCACCACTATAACGACCACTATCAACACTATAACCACCATTATCACCACTATATGGACCATTATCACCACTATAACGACCACTATCATCACTATAACAACCATTATCACCAATATAAGGACCATTATCACCACTATAACAACCATTATCACCACTACATGGACCATTATCACCACTATTACGACCACTATCACCACTATAACAACCATTATCACCACTATAAGGACCATTACCACCACTATAACAACCATTATCACCACTATATGGACCATTATCACCACTATTACGACCACTATCACCACTATAACAACCATTATCACCACTATAAGGACCATTATCACCACTATAACAACCATTATCACCATTATAACGACCATTATCACCCCTATAACGACCATTATCACCACTATAACGGCCATTATCAGCACTATAGCGACCATTATCAGCACTATAACCACCATTAGCACCACTATAACGACCACTATCAACACTATAGCAACCATTATCACCACTACATGGACCATTATAACCACTATAACGACCACTATCACCACTATAACAACCATTATCACCACTATAACAACTACTATCACCACTATAACAACCATTATCACCATTATAACGGCCATTATCACCACTACATCAACCATTATCACCAGTAGAAGGACCATTATCTACGCTGTAATGACCATTATCACCACTATAACAACCATTATCGCCACTATAACAATCATTATCACCACTATAACAACCATTATCACCACTATATGGACCATTATGACCACTATAACCACCACTATCACCACTTTAACAACCATTATCACCACTATAACAACGATTATCACAACTATAACGACCATTATCACAACTATTACGACCATTATCACCACTATAACGGCCATTATCACCACTATAGCGACCATTATCAGCACTATAACCACCATTATCACCACTATAACGACCACTATCAACACTATAACGGCCATTATCACCACTATAGCGACCTTTATCAACACTATAACCACCATTATCACCACTATATCAACCATTATCACCAGTAGAAGGACCATTATCAACGCTGTAATGACCATTATCACCTCCATAACAACCATTATCACCACTATAACAACCATTATCACCACTATAACAACCATTATCACCACTATAACAACCATTATCACCACTATATGGACCATTATGATGACTATAACCACCACTATCACCACTTTAAGAACCATTATCACCACTATAACAACCATTATCACCACTATAAGGACCATTATCACCACTATAACAACCATTATCACCAGTATAACGACCATTATCACCCCTATAACGACCATTATCACCACTATAACGGCCATTATCACCACTATAAGCACCATTACCACCACTATAACAACCATTATCACCACTATATGGACCATTATCACCACTATTACGACCACTATCACCACTATAACAACCATTATCACCACTATAAGGACCAATACCACCACTATAACAACCATTATCACCACTATATGGACCATTATCACCACTATTACGACCACTATCACCACTATAACAACCATTATCACCACTATAAGGACCATTATCACCACTATAACAACCATTATCACCAGTATAACGACCATTATCACCCCTATAACGACCATTATCACCACTATAACGGCCATTATCACCACTATAGCGACCATTATCAGCACTATAACCACCATTATCACCACTATAACGACCACTATCAACACTATAACCACAATTATCACCACTATATGGACCATTATCACCACTATAACGACCACTATCAACACTATAACCACAATTATCACCACTATATGGACCATTATCACCACTATAACGACCACTATCATCACTATAACAACCATTATCACCACTATAACAACCATTATCACCACTATAAGGACCATTATCACCACTATAACAACCATTATCACCAGTATAACGACCATTATCACCCCTATAACGACCATTATCACCACTATAACGACCATTATCACAACTATTACGACCATTATCACCACTATAACGGCCATTATCACCACTATAGCGACCATTATCAGCACTATATGGACCATTATCACCACTATAACGACCACTATCATCACTATAACAACCATTATCACCACTATAACAACCATTATCACCACTATATGGACCATTATGATGACTATAACCACCACTATCACCACTTTAAGAACCATTATCACCACTATAACGACCACTATCACCACTATAACGGCCATTATCACCAGTATAGCGACCTTTATCAACACTATAACCACCATTATCACCACTATATCAACCATTATCACCAGTAGAAGGACCACTATCAACACTGTAATGACCATTATCACCACTACAACGACCACTATCACCACTATAACAACCATTATCACCACTATAGCAACTATTATCACCACTATAACAACCATTAGCACCCCTATAACGACCATTGTCACCACTATAACGGCCATTATCACCACTATACCGACCATTATCAGCACTATAACCACCATTATCACCACTATAACGACCACTATCAACACTATAACCACCATTATCACCACTATATGGACCATTATCACCACTATAACGACCACTATCATCACTATAACAACCATTATCACCAATATAAGGACCATTATCACCACTATAACAACCATTAGCACCACTATAGCAACCATTATCACCACTACATGGACCATTATCACCACTACAACGACCACTATCACCACTATAACAACCATTATCACCACTATATGGACCATTATGACCACTATAACCACCACTATCGCCACTTTAACAACCATTATCGCCACTACAACGACCATTATCACCACTATGACGGCCATTATCACCACTATAGCGACCATTATCAACACTACAGCCACCATTATCACCACTATATCAACCATTATCACCAGTAGAAGGACCATTATCAACGCTGTAATGACCATTATCACCACTATAACGACCACTATCACCACTATAACAACCATTATCACCACTATAACGACCATTATCACCACTATAACGACCATTATCACCACTATAACGACCATTATCACCACTATAACGGCCATTATCACCACTATAGCGACCATTATCAACACTATAACCTTCATTATCACCACTATATCAACCATTATCACAACTATAACGACCAATATCACCTCTATAACAACTATTATCACCACTATAACAACGATTATCACCACTATAACGACCATTATCACCACTATAACGGGCATTATCACCACTGTAGCGACCATTATCAGCACTATAACCACCATTATCACCACTATAACGACCACTATCAACACTATAACCACCATTATCACCACTATAACAACCATTATCACCACTATATGGACCATTATCACCACTATAACGACCACTATCATCACTATAACAACCACTATCACCACTATAACAACTATTATCACCACTATAACAACCATTATCACCACTATAAGGACCATTATCACCACTATAACAACCATTATCACCACTATAACAACTATTATCACCACTGTAACAACCATTATCACCACTATAACGACCATTATCACCACTATAACAACTATTATCACCACTATAGCAACCATTATCACCACTATAACGACCACTATCAACACTATAACCACCATTATCACCACTATAACAACCATTATCACCACTATATGGACCATTATCACCACTATAACGACCACTATCACCACTATAACAACCATTATCACCACTATAAGGACCATTATCACCACTATAACAACCATTATCACCACTATAACAACGATTATCACAACTATAACGACCATTATCACAACTATTACGACCATTATCACCACTATAACGGCCATTATCACCACTATAGCGGCCATTATCAGCACTATAACCACCATTATCACCACTATAACGACCACTATCAACACTATAACGGCCATTATCACCACTATAGCGACCTTTATCAACACTATAACCACCATTATCACCACTATATCAACCATTATCACCAGTAGAAGGACCATTATCAACGCTGTAATGACCATTATCACCTCCATAACAACCATTATCACCACTATAACAACCATTATCACCACTATAACAACCATTATCACCACTACAACAACCATTATCACCACTATATGGACCATTATGATGACTATAACCACCACTATCACCACTTTAAGAACCATTATCACCACTATAACAACCATTATCACCACTATAAGGACCATTATCACCACTATAACAACCATTATCACCAGTATAACGACCATTATCACCCCTATAACGACCATTATCACCACTATAACGGCCATTATCACCACTATAAGCACCATTACCACCACTATAACAACCATTATCACCACTATATGGACCATTATCACCACTATTACGACCACTATCACCACTATAACAACCATTATCACCACTATAAGGACCAATACCACCACTATAACAACCATTATCACCACTATATGGACCATTATCACCACTATTACGACCACTATCACCACTATAACAACCATTATCACCACTATAAGGACCATTATCACCACTATAACAACCATTATCACCAGTATAACGACCATTATCACCCCTATAACGACCATTATCACCACTATAACGGCCATTATCACCACTATAGCGACCATTATCAGCACTATAACCACCATTATCACCACTATAACGACCACTATCAACACTATAACCACAATTATCACCACTATATGGACCATTATCACCACTATAACGACCACTATCAACACTATAACCACAATTATCACCACTATATGGACCATTATCACCACTATAACGACCACTATCATCACTATAACAACCATTATCACCACTATAACAACCATTATCACCACTATAAGGACCATTATCACCACTATAACAACCATTATCACCAGTATAACGACCATTATCACCCCTATAACGACCATTATCACCACTATAACGACCATTATCACAACTATTACGACCATTATCACCACTATAACGGCCATTATCACCACTATAGCGACCATTATCAGCACTATATGGACCATTATCACCACTATAACGACCACTATCATCACTATAACAACCATTATCACCACTATAACAACCATTATCACCACTATATGGACCATTATGATGACTATAACCACCACTATCACCACTTTAAGAACCATTATCACCACTATAACGACCACTATCACCACTATAACGGCCATTATCACCAGTATAGCGACCTTTATCAACACTATAACCACCATTATCACCACTATATCAACCATTATCACCAGTAGAAGGACCACTATCAACACTGTAATGACCATTATCACCACTACAACGACCACTATCACCACTATAACAACCATTATCACCACTATAGCAACTATTATCACCACTATAACAACCATTAGCACCCTTATAACGACCATTGTCACCACTATAACGGCCATTATCACCACTATACCGACCATTATCAGCACTATAACCACCATTATCACCACTATAACGACCACTATCAACACTATAACCACCATTATCACCACTATATGGACCATTATCACCACTATAACGACCACTATCATCACTATAACAACCATTATCACCAATATAAGGACCATTATCACCACTATAACAACCATTAGCACCACTATAGCAACCATTATCACCACTACATGGACCATTATCACCACTACAACGACCACTATCACCACTATAACAACCATTATCACCACTATATGGACCATTATGACCACTATAACCACCACTATCGCCACTTTAACAACCATTATCGCCACTACAACGACCATTATCACCACTATGACGGCCATTATCACCACTATAGCGACCATTATCAACACTACAGCCACCATTATCACCACTATATCAACCATTATCACCAGTAGAAGGACCATTATCAACGCTGTAATGACCATTATCACCACTATAACGACCACTATCACCACTATAACAACCATTATCACCACTATAACGACCATTATCACCACTATAACGACCATTATCACCACTATAACGACCATTATCACCACTATAACGGCCATTATCACCACTATAGCGACCATTATCAACACTATAACCTTCATTATCACCACTATATCAACCATTATCACAACTATAACGACCAATATCACCTCTATAACAACTATTATCACCACTATAACAACGATTATCACCACTATAACGACCATTATCACCACTATAACGGGCATTATCACCACTGTAGCGACCATTATCAGCACTATAACCACCATTATCACCACTATAACGACCACTATCAACACTATAACGGCCATTATCACCACTATAGCGACCTTTATCAACACTATAACCACCATTATCACCACTATATCAACCATTATCACCAGTAGAAGGACCATTATCAACGCTGTAATGACCATTATCACCTCTATAACAACCATTATCACCACTATAACAACCATTATCACCACTATAACAACCATTATCACCACTATAACAACCATTATCACCACTATATGGACCATTATGATGACTATAACCACCACTATCACCACTTTAAGAACCATTATCACCACTATAACGACCACTATCACCACTATAACGGCCATTATCACCAGTATAGCGACCTTTATCAACACTATAACCACCATTATCACCACTATATCAACCATTATCACCAGTAGAAGGACCACTATCAACACTATAACGGCCATTATCACCAGTATAGCGACCTTTATCAACACTATAACCACCATTATCACCACTATATCAACCATTATCACCAGTAGAAGGACCACTATCAACACTGTAATGACCATTATCACCACTACAACGACCACTATCACCACTATAACAACCATTATCACCACTATAACAACTATTATCACCACTATAACAACCATTATCACCATTATAACGACCATTATCACCACTATATCAAACATTATCACCAGTAGAAGGACCATTATCAACGCTGTAATGACCATTATCACCACTACAACGACCACTATCACCACTATAACAACCATTATCACCACTATAACAACTATTATCACCACTATAACAACCATTATCACCATTATAACGACCATTATCACCACTATATCAAACATTATCACCAGTAGAAGGACCATTATCAACGCTGTAATGACCACTATCACCACTATAACAACCATTATCACCACTATAACGACCACTATCACCACTATAACAACCATTATCACCACTATAACAACCATTATCACCACTATAACAATGATTATCACCATTATAACGACCATTATCACCACTATATCAACCATTATCACCAGTAGAAGGACCATTATCAACACTGTAATGACCATTATCACCACTATAACGACCACTATCACCACTATAACAACCATTATCACCACTATGACAACCATTATCACCACTATAACAACCATTATCACCACTATAACAACCATTATCACCACTATATGGACCATTATGATGACTATCACCACCACTATCACCACTTTAACAACCATTATCACCACTATAACGACGACTATCACCACTATAACGGCTATTATCACCACTATAGCGACCTTTATCAACACTATAACCACCATTATCACCACTATATCAACCATTATCACCAGTAGAAGGACCATTATCAACACTGTAATGACCATTATCACCACTATAACAACCACTATCACCACTATAACAACCATTATCACCACTATAACAATTATTATCACCACTATAACAACCATTATCACCACTATAACGACCATTATCACCACTATAACGACCAATATCACCACTATAACGGCCATTATCACCACTATAGCGACCATTATCAACACTATAACCTTCATTATCACCACTATATCAACCATTATCACCACTATAGCGACCACTATCACAACTATAACAACAATCATCACCACTATAACGAACACTATCACCACTATAACAACCATTACCACCATTATAAGGACCATTATCACACCTATAACGACCATTATCACCACTATAACGGCCATTATCAGCACTATAGCGACCATTATCAGCACTATAACCACCATTAGCACCACTATAACGACCACTATCAACACTATAGCAACCATTATCACCACTACATGGACCATTATAACCACTATAACGACCACTATCACCACTATAACAACCATTATCACCACTATAACAACTACTATCACCACTATAACAACCATTATCACCATTATAACGGCCATTATCACCACTATATCAACCATTATCACCAGTAGAAGGACCATTATCTACGCTGTAATGACCATTATCACCACTATAACAACCATTATCGCCACTATAACAACCATTATCACCACTATAACAACCATTATCACCACTATATGGACCATTATGACCACTATAACCACCACTATCACCACTTTAACAACCATTATCACCACTATAACAACGATTATCACAACTATAACGACCATTATCACAACTATTACGACCATTATCACCACTATAACGGCCATTATCACCACTATAGCGACCATTATCAGCACTATAACCACCATTATCACCACTATAACGACCACTATCAACACTATAACGGCCATTATCACCACTATAGCGACCTTTATCAACACTATAACCACCATTATCACCACTATATCAACCATTATCACCAGTAGAAGGACCATTATCAACGCTGTAATGACCATTATCACCTCTATAACAACCATTATCACCACTATAACAACCATTATCACCACTATAACAACCATTATCACCACTATAACAACCATTATCACCACTATATGGACCATTATGATGACTATAACCACCACTATCACCACTTTAAGAACCATTATCACCACTATAACAACCATTATCTCCACTATAAGGACCATTATCACCACTATAACAACCATTATCACCAGTATAACGACCATTATCACCCCTATAACGACCATTATCACCACTATAACGGCCATTATCACCACTATAAGCACCATTACCACCACTATAACAACCATTATCACCACTATATGGACCATTATCACCACTATTACGACCACTATCACCACTATAACAACCATTATCACCACTATAAGGACCATTACCACCACTATAACAACCATTATCACCACTATATGGACCATTATCACCACTATTACGACCACTATCACCACTATAACAACCATTATCACCACTATAAGGACCATTATCACCACTATAACAACCATTATCACCAGTATAACGACCATTATCACCCCTATAACGACCATTATCACCACTATAACGGCCATTATCATCACTATAGCGACCATTATCAGCACTATAACCACCATTATCACCACTATAACGACCACTATCAACACTATAACCACAATTATCACCACTATATGGACCATTATCACCACTATAACGACCACTATCATCACTATAACAACCATTATCACCACTATAACAACCATTATCACCACTATAAGGACCATTATCACCACTATAACAACCATTATCACCAGTATAACGACCATTATCACCCCTATAACGACCATTATCACCACTATAACGACCATTATCACAACTATTACGACCATTATCACCACTATAACGGCCATTATCACCACTATAGCGACCATTATCAGCACTATAACCACCATTATCACCACTATAACGACCACTATCAACACTATAACGGCCATTATCACCACTATAGCGACCTTTATCAACACTATAACCACCATTATCACCACTATATCAACCATTATCACCAGTAGAAGGACCACTATCAACACTGTAATGACCATTATCACCACTACAACGACCACTATCACCACTATAACAACCATTATCACCACTATAACAACTATTATCACCACTATAACAACCATTAGCACCCCTATAACGACCATTGTCACCACTATAACGGCCATTATCACCACTGTACCGACCATTATCAGCACTATAACCACCATTATCACCACTATAACGACCACTATCAACACTATAACCACCATTATCACCACTATATGGACCATTATCACCACTATAACGACCACTATCATCACTATAACAACCATTATCACCAATATAAGGACCATTACCACCACTATAACAACCATTATCACCACTATATGGACCATTATCACCACTATTACGACCACTATCACCACTATAACAACCATTATCACCACTATAAGGACCATTATCACCACTATAACAACCATTATCACCATTATAACGACCATTATCACCCCTATAACGACCATTATCACCACTATAACGGCCATTATCAGCACTATAGCGACCATTATCAGCACTATAACCACCATTAGCACCACTATAACGACCACTATCAACACTATAGCAACCATTATCACCACTACATGGACCATTATAACCACTATAACGACCACTATCACCACTATAACAACCATTATCACCACTATAACAACTACTATCACCACTATAACAACCATTATCACCATTATAACGGCCATTATCACCACTACATCAACCATTATCACCAGTAGAAGGACCATTATCTACGCTGTAATGACCATTATCACCACTATAACAACCATTATCGCCACTATAACAATCAATATCACCACTATAACAACCATTATCACCACTATATGGACCATTAAGACCACTATAACCACCACTATCACCACTTTAACAACCATTATCACCACTATAACAACGATTATCACAACTATAACGACCATTATCACAACTATTACGACCATTATCACCACTATAACGGCCATTATCACCACTATAGCGACCATTATCTGCACTATAACCACCATTATCACCACTATAACGACCACTATCAACACTATAACGGCCATTATCACCACTATAGCGACCTTTATCAACACTATAACCACCATTATCACCACTATATCAACCATTATCACCAGTAGAAGGACCATTATCAACGCTGTAATGACCATTATCACCTCCATAACAACCATTATCACCACTATAACAACCATTATCACCACTATAACAACCATTATCACCACTATAACAACCATTATCACCACTATATGGACCATTATGATGACTATAACCACCACTATCACCACTTTAAGAACCATTATCACCACTATAACAACCATTATCACCACTATAAGGACCATTATCACCACTATAACAACCATTATCACCAGTATAACGACCATTATCACCCCTATAACGACCATTATCACCACTATAACGGCCATTATCACCACTATAAGCACCATTACCACCACTATAACAACCATTATCACCACTATATGGACCATTATCACCACTATTACGACCACTATCACCACTATAACAACCATTATCACCACTATAAGGACCAATACCACCACTATAACAACCATTATCACCACTATAACGACCACTATCAACACTATAACCACCATTATCACCACTATATGGACCATTATCACCACTATAACGACCACTATCATCACTATAACAACCATTATCACTAATATAAGGACCATTATCACCACTATAACAACCATTAGCACCACTATAGCAACCATTATCACCACTACATGGACCATTATCACCACTATTACGACCACTATCACCACTATAACAACCATTATCACCACTATAAGGACCATTATCACCACTATAACAACCATTATCACCAGTATAACGACCATTATCACCCCTATAACGACCATTATCACCACTATAACGGCCATTATCACCACTATAGCGACCATTATCAGCACTATAACCACCATTATCACCACTATAACGACCACTATCAACACTATAACCACAATTATCACCACTATATGGACCATTATCACCACTATAACGACCACTATCAACACTATAACCACAATTATCACCACTATATGGACCATTATCACCACTATAACGACCACTATCATCACTATAACAACCATTATCACCACTATAACAACCATTATCACCACTATAAGGACCATTATCACCACTATAACAACCATTATCACCAGTATAACGACCATTATCACCCCTATAACGACCATTATCACCACTATAACGACCATTATCACAACTATTACGACCATTATCACCACTATAACGGCCATTATCACCACTATAGCGACCATTATCAGCACTATAACCACCATTATCACCACTATAACGACCACTATCAACACTATACCGGCCATTATCACCACTATAGCGACCTTTATCAACACTATAACCACCATTATCACCACTATATCAACCATTATCACCAGTAGAAGGACCATTATCAACGCTGTAATGACCATTATCACCTCTATAACAACCATTATCACCACTATAACAACCATTATCACCACTATAACAACCATTATCACCACTATAACAACCATTATCACCACTATATGGACCATTATGATGACTATAACCACCACTATCACCACTTTAAGAACCATTATCACCACTATAACGACCACTATCACCACTATAACGGCCATTATCACCAGTATAGCGACCTTTATCAACACTATAACCACCATTATCACCACTATATCAACCATTATCACCAGTAGAAGGACCACTATCAACACTGTAATGACCATTATCACCACTACAACGACCACTATCACCACTATAACAACCATTATCACCACTATAGCAACTATTATCACCACTATAACAACCATTATCACCACTATAAGGACCAATACCACCACTATAACAACCATTATCACCACTATATGGACCATTATCACCACTATTACGACCACTATCACCACTATAACAACCATTATCACCACTATAAGGACCATTATCACCACTATAACAACCATTATCACCAGTATAACGACCATTATCACCCCTATAACGACCATTATCACCACTATAACGGCCATTATCACCACTATAGCGACCATTATCAGCACTATAACCACCATTATCACCACTATAACGACCACTATCAACACTATAACCACAATTATCACCACTATATGGACCATTATCACCACTATAACGACCACTATCAACACTATAACCACAATTATCACCACTATATGGACCATTATCACCACTATAACGACCACTATCATCACTATAACAACCATTATCACCACTATAACAACCATTATCACCACTATAAGGACCATTATCACCACTATAACAACCATTATCACCAGTATAACGACCATTATCACCCCTATAACGACCATTATCACCACTATAACGACCATTATCACAACTATTACGACCATTATCACCACTATAACGGCCATTATCACCACTATAGCGACCATTATCAGCACTATAACCACCATTATCACCACTATAACGACCACTATCAACACTATACCGGCCATTATCACCACTATAGCGACATTTATCAACACTATAACCACCATTATCACCACTATATCAACCATTATCACCAGTAGAAGGACCATTATCAACGCTGTAATGACCATTATCACCTCTATAACAACCATTATCACCACTATAACAACCATTATCACCACTATAACAACCATTATCACCACTATAACAACCATTATCACCACTATATGGACCATTATGATGACTATAACCACCACTATCACCACTTTAAGAACCATTATCACCACTATAACGACCACTATCACCACTATAACGGCCATTATCACCAGTATAGCGACCTTTATCAACACTACAGCCACCATTATCACCACTATATCAACCATTATCACCAGTAGAAGGACCATTATCAACGCTGTAATGACCATTATCACCACTATAACGACCAATATCACCTCTATAACAACTATTATCACCACTATAACAACGATTATCACCACTATAACGACCATTATCACCACTATAACGGGCATTATCACCACTGTAGCGACCATTATCAGCACTATAACCACCATTATCACCACTATAACGACCACTATCAACACTATAACCACCATTATCACCACTATAACAACCATTATCACCACTATATGGACCATTATCACCACTATAACGACCACTATCATCACTATAACAACCACTATCACCACTATAACAACTATTATCACCACTATAACAACCATTATCACCACTATAAGGACCATTATCACCACTATAACAACCATTATCACCACTATAACAACTATTATCACCACTGTAACAACCATTATCACCACTATAACGACCATTATCACCACTATAACAACTATTATCACCACTATAGCAACCATTATCACCACTATAACGACCACTATCAACACTATAACCACCATTATCACCACTATAACAACCATTATCACCACTATATGGACCATTATCACCACTATAACGACCACTATCACCACTATAACAACCATTATCACCACTATAAGGACCATTATCACCACTATAACAACCATTATCACCACTATAACGACCACTACCACCACTATAACAACCATTATCACCACTATAACCACCATTATCACCACTATATCAACCATTATCACCAGTAGAAGGACCATTATCAACACTGTAATGACTATTATCACCACTATAACGACCACTATCACCACTATAACAATCATTATCACCACTATAACAACTATTATCACCACTATAACAACCATTATCACCACTATAACGGCCATTATCACCACTATAACGACCACTATCAACACCATAACCACCATTATCACCACTATATGGACCATTATCACCACTATAACAACCATTATCACCACTATAACAACTATTATCACCACTATAACGACCACTATCACCACTATAACAACCATTATCACCACTATAACGACCATTATCACCACTATAACGGCCATTATCACCACTGTAGCGACCATTATCAGCACTATAACAACCATTATCACCACTATAACGACCACTATCAACACTATAACCACCATTACCACCACTATAACAACCATTATCACCACTATATGCACCATTATCACCACTATTACGACCACTATCACCACTATAACAACCATTATCACCACTATAAGGACCATTATCACCACTATAACAACCATTATCACCATTATAACGACCATTATCACCCCTATAACGACCATTATCACCACTATAACGGCCATTATCAGCACTATAGCGACCATTATCAGCACTATAACCACCATTAGCACCACTATAACGACCACTATCAACACTATAGCAACCAATATCACCACTACATGGACCATTATAACCACTATAACGACCACTATCACCACTATAACAACCATTATCACCACTATAACAACTACTATCACCACTATAACAACCATTATCACCATTATAACGGCCATTATCACCACTACATCAACCATTATCACCAGTAGAAGGACCATTATCTACGCTGTAATGACCATTATCACCACTATAACAACCATTATCGCCACTATAACAATCAATATCACCACTATAACAACCATTATCACCACTATATGGACCATTAAGACCACTATAACCACCACTATCACCACTTTAACAACCATTATCACCACTATAACAACGATTATCACAACTATAACGACCATTATCACAACTATTACGACCATTATCACCACTATAACGGCCATTATCACCACTATAGCGACCATTATCTGCACTATAACCACCATTATCACCACTATAACGACCACTATCAACACTATAACGGCCATTATCACCACTATAGCGACCTTTATCAACACTATAACCACCATTATCACCACTATATCAACCATTATCACCAGTAGAAGGACCATTATCAACGCTGTAATGACCATTATCACCTCCATAACAACCATTATCACCACTATAACAACCATTATCACCACTATAACAACCATTATCACCACTATAACAACCATTATCACCACTATATGGACCATTATGATGACTATAACCACCACTATCACCACTTTAAGAACCATTATCACCACTATAACAACCATTATCACCACTATAAGGACCATTATCACCACTATAACAACCATTATCACCAGTATAACGACCATTATCACCCCTATAACGACCATTATCACCACTATAACGGCCATTATCACCACTATAAGCACCATTACCACCACTATAACAACCATTATCACCACTATATGGACCATTATCACCACTATTACGACCACTATCACCACTATAACAACCATTATCACCACTATAAGGACCAATACCACCACTATAACAACCATTATCACCACTATAACGACCACTATCAACACTATAACCACCATTATCACCACTATATGGACCATTATCACCACTATAACGACCACTATCATCACTATAACAACCATTATCACTAATATAAGGACCATTATCACCACTATAACAACCATTAGCACCACTATAGCAACCATTATCACCACTACATGGACCATTATCACCACTATTACGACCACTATCACCACTATAACAACCATTATCACCACTATAAGGACCATTATCACCACTATAACAACCATTATCACCAGTATAACGACCATTATCACCCCTATAACGACCATTATCACCACTATAACGGCCATTATCACCACTATAGCGACCATTATCAGCACTATAACCACCATTATCACCACTATAACGACCACTATCAACACTATAACCACAATTATCACCACTATATGGACCATTATCACCACTATAACGACCACTATCAACACTATAACCACAATTATCACCACTATATGGACCATTATCACCACTATAACGACCACTATCATCACTATAACAACCATTATCACCACTATAACAACCATTATCACCACTATAAGGACCATTATCACCACTATAACAACCATTATCACCAGTATAACGACCATTATCACCCCTATAACGACCATTATCACCACTATAACGACCATTATCACAACTATTACGACCATTATCACCACTATAACGGCCATTATCACCACTATAGCGACCATTATCAGCACTATAACCACCATTATCACCACTATAACGACCACTATCAACACTATACCGGCCATTATCACCACTATAGCGACCTTTATCAACACTATAACCACCATTATCACCACTATATCAACCATTATCACCAGTAGAAGGACCATTATCAACGCTGTAATGACCATTATCACCTCTATAACAACCATTATCACCACTATAACAACCATTATCACCACTATAACAACCATTATCACCACTATAACAACCATTATCACCACTATATGGACCATTATGATGACTATAACCACCACTATCACCACTTTAAGAACCATTATCACCACTATAACGACCACTATCACCACTATAACGGCCATTATCACCAGTATAGCGACCTTTATCAACACTATAACCACCATTATCACCACTATATCAACCATTATCACCAGTAGAAGGACCACTATCAACACTGTAATGACCATTATCACCACTACAACGACCACTATCACCACTATAACAACCATTATCACCACTATAGCAACTATTATCACCACTATAACAACCATTATCACCACTATAAGGACCAATACCACCACTATAACAACCATTATCACCACTATATGGACCATTATCACCACTATTACGACCACTATCACCACTATAACAACCATTATCACCACTATAAGGACCATTATCACCACTATAACAACCATTATCACCAGTATAACGACCATTATCACCCCTATAACGACCATTATCACCACTATAACGGCCATTATCACCACTATAGCGACCATTATCAGCACTATAACCACCATTATCACCACTATAACGACCACTATCAACACTATAACCACAATTATCACCACTATATGGACCATTATCACCACTATAACGACCACTATCAACACTATAACCACAATTATCACCACTATATGGACCATTATCACCACTATAACGACCACTATCATCACTATAACAACCATTATCACCACTATAACAACCATTATCACCACTATAAGGACCATTATCACCACTATAACAACCATTATCACCAGTATAACGACCATTATCACCCCTATAACGACCATTATCACCACTATAACGACCATTATCACAACTATTACGACCATTATCACCACTATAACGGCCATTATCACCACTATAGCGACCATTATCAGCACTATAACCACCATTATCACCACTATAACGACCACTATCAACACTATACCGGCCATTATCACCACTATAGCGACATTTATCAACACTATAACCACCATTATCACCACTATATCAACCATTATCACCAGTAGAAGGACCATTATCAACGCTGTAATGACCATTATCACCTCTATAACAACCATTATCACCACTATAACAACCATTATCACCACTATAACAACCATTATCACCACTATAACAACCATTATCACCACTATATGGACCATTATGATGACTATAACCACCACTATCACCACTTTAAGAACCATTATCACCACTATAACGACCACTATCACCACTATAACGGCCATTATCACCAGTATAGCGACCTTTATCAACACTATAACCACCATTATCACCACTATATCAACCATTATCACCAGTAGAAGGACCACTATCAACACTGTAATGACCATTATCACCACTACAACGACCACTATCACCACTATAACAACCATTATCACCACTATAGCAACTATTATCACCACTATAACAACCATTAGCACCCCTATAACGACCATTGTCACCACTATAACGGCCATTATCACCACTATACCGACCATTATCAGCACTATAACCACCATTATCACCACTATAACGACCACTATCAACACTATAACCACCATTATCACCACTATATGGACCATTATCACCACTATAACGACCACTATCATCACTATAACAACCATTATCACCAATATAAGGACCATTATCACCACTATAACAACCATTAGCACCACTATAGCAACCATTATCACCACTACATGGACCATTATCACCACTACAACGACCACTATCACCACTATAACAACCATTATCACCACTATATGGACCATTATGACCACTATAACCACCACTATCGCCACTTTAACAACCATTATCGCCACTATAACGACCATTATCACCACTATGACGGCCATTATCACCACTATAGCGACCATTATCAACACTACAGCCACCATTATCACCACTATATCAACCATTATCACCAGTAGAAGGACCATTATCAACGCTGTAATGACCATTATCACCACTATAACGACCACTATCACCACTATAACAACCATTATCACCACTATAACGACCATTATCACCACTATAACGACCATTATCACCACTATAACGACCATTATCACCACTATAACGGCCATTATCGCCACTATAGCGACCATTATCAACACTATAACCTTCATTATCACCACTATATCAACCATTATCACAACTATAACGACCAATATCACCTCTATAACAACTATTATCACCACTATAACAACGATTATCACCACTATAACGACCATTATCACCACTATAACGGGCATTATCACCACTGTAGCGACCATTATCAGCACTATAACCACCATTATCACCACTATAACGACCACTATCAACACTATAACCACCATTATCACCACTATAACAACCATTATCACCACTATATGGACCATTATCACCACTATAACGACCACTATCATCACTATAACAACCACTATCACCACTATAACAACTATTATCACCACTATAACAACCATTATCACCACTATAAGGACCATTATCACCACTATAACAACCATTATCACCACTATAACAACTATTATCACCACTGTAACAACCATTATCACCACTATAACGACCATTATCACCACTATAACAACTATTATCACCACTATAGCAACCATTATCACCACTATAACGACCACTATCAACACTATAACCACCATTATCACCACTATAACAACCATTATCACCACTATATGGACCATTATCACCACTATAACGACCACTATCACCACTATAACAACCATTATCACCACTATAAGGACCATTATCACCACTATAACAACCATTATCACCACTATAACGACCACTACCACCACTATAACAACCATTATCACCACTATAACCACCATTATCACCACTATATCAACCATTATCACCAGTAGAAGGACCATTATCAACACTGTAATGACTATTATCACCACTATAACGACCACTATCACCACTATAACAATCATTATCACCACTATAACAACTATTATCACCACTATAACAACCATTATCACCACTATAACGGCCATTATCACCACTATAACGACCACTATCAACACCATAACCACCATTATCACCACTATATGGACCATTATCACCACTATAACAACCATTATCACCACTATAACAACTATTATCACCACTATAACGACCACTATCACCACTATAACAACCATTATCACCACTATAACGACCATTATCACCACTATAACGGCCATTATCACCACTGTAGCGACCATTATCAGCACTATAACAACCATTATCACCACTATAACGACCACTATCAACACTATAACCACCATTACCACCACTATAACAACCATTATCACCACTATATGCACCATTATCACCACTATTACGACCACTATCACCACTATAACAACCATTATCACCACTAGAAGGACCATTATCACACCTATAACAACTATTATCACCACTATAACAACCATTATCACCATTATAACGACCATTATCACCACTACATCAACCATTATCACCAGTAGAAGGACCATTATCAACGCTGTAATGACCATTATCACCACTATAACAACCATTATCGCCACTATAACAACCATTATCACCACTATAACAAACATTATCAACACTATATGGACCATTATGACAACTATAACCACCCCTATCACCACTTTAACAACCATTATCGCCACTATAACGACCATTATCACCACTATAACGGCCATTATCACCACTATAGCGACCATTATCAACACTATAACAACCATTATCACCACTATAACAACTATTATCACCAGTATAACAACCATTATCACCACTATAAGGACCATTATCACCACTATAACAACCATTATCACCACTATAACGACCACTATCACCACTATGACAACCATTATCACCACTATAACAACTATTATCACCACTATAACAACCATTATCACCATTATAACGACCATTATCACCACTATATCAACCATTATCACCAGTAGAAGGACCATTATCAACGCTGTAATGACCATTATCACCACTATAACAACCATTATCACCACTATAAGGACCATTATCACCACTATAACAACCATTATCACCACTATAACGACCACTATCACCACTATAACAACCATTATCACCACTATAACAACTATTATCACCACTATAACAACCATTATCACCACTATAACGACCACTATCAACACTATAACCACCATTATCACCACTATAACAACCATTATCACCACTATATGGACCATTATCACCACTATAACGGCCACTATCACCACTATAACAACCATTATCACCACTATAAGGACCATTATCACCACTATAACAACCATTATCACCACTATATGGACCATTATCACCACTATAACGACCACTATCACCACTATAACAACAATTATCACCACTATAAGGACCATTATCACCACTATAACAACCATTATCACCACTATAACGACCATTATCACCATTATAACGACCATTATGACCACTATATCAACCATTATCACCAGTAGAAGGACCATTATCAACGCTGTAATGACCATTATCACCACTATAACAACCATTATCACCACTATAACGACCACTATGACCACTATAACAACCATTATCACCACTATAACAACCATTATCACCACTATAACAATGATTATCACCATTATAACGACCATTATCACCACTATATCAACCATTATAACCAGTAGAAGGACCATTATCAACGCTGTAATGACCATTATCACCACTATAACAACCATTATCGCCACTATAACAACCATTATCACCACTATAACAACCATTATCACCACTATATGGACCATTATGACAACTATAACCACCACTATCACCACTATAACAACCATTATCACCACTATAACGACCATTATCACCACTGTAACGGCCATTATCACCACTATAGCGACCATTATCAACACTATAACAACCATTATCACCACTATAAGGACCATTATCACCACTATAACAACCATTATCACCACTATAACGACCATTATCACCATTATAACGATCATTATCACCACTATATCAACCATTATCACCAGTAGAAGGACCATTATCAACGCTGTAATGACCATTATCACCTCTATAACAACCATTATCACCACTATGACAACCATTATCACCACTATAACAACCATTATCACCACTATAACAACCATTATCACCACTATATGGACCATTATGATGACTATCACCACCACTATCACCACTTTAACAACCATTATCACCACTATAACGACGACTATCACCACTATAACGGCTATTATCACCACTATAGCGACCTTTATCAACACTATAACCACCATTATCACCACTATATCAACCATTATCACCAGTAGAAGGACCATTATCAACACTGTAATGACCATTATCACCACTATAACAACCACTATCACCACTATAACAACCATTATCACCACTATAACAACTATTATCACCACTATAACAACCATTATCACCACTATAACGACCATTATCACCACTATAACGACCAATATCACCACTATAACGGCCATTATCACCATTATAAGGACCATTATCACCCCTATAACGACCATTATCACCACTATAACGGCCATTATCAGCACAATAGCGACCATTATCAGCACTATAACCGCCATTAGCACCACTATAACGACCACTATCAACACTATAGCAACCATTATCACCACTACATGGACCATTATAACCACTATAACGACCACTATCACCACTATAACAACCATTATCACCACTATAACAACTACTATCACCACTATAACAACCATTATCACCATTATAACGGCCATTATCACCACTATATCAACCATTATCACCAGTGGAAGGACCACTATCTACGCTGTAATGACCATTATCACCACTATAACAACCATTATCGCCACTATAACAACCATTATCACCACTATAACAACCATTATCACCACTATATGGACCATTATGACCACTATAACCACCACTATCACCACTTTAACAACCATTATCACCACTATAACAACGATTATCACAACTATAACGACCATTATCACAACTATTACGACCATTATCACCACTATAACGGCCATTATCACCACTATAGCGACCATTATCAGCACTATAACCACCATTATCACCACTATAACGACCACTATCAACACTATAACGGCCATTATCACCACTATAGCGACCTTTATCAACACTATAACCACCATTATCACCACTATATCAACCATTATCACCAGTAGAAGGACCACTATCAACACTGTAATGACCATTATCACCACTACAACGACCACTATCACCACTATAACAACCATTATCACCACTATAACAACTATTATCACCACTATAACAACCATTAGCACCCCTATAACGACCATTGTCACCACTATAACGGCCATTATCACCACTATACCGACCATTATCAGCACTATAACCACCATTATCACCACTATAACGACCACTATCAACACTATAACCACCATTATCACCACTATATGGACCATTATCACCACTATAACGACCACTATCATCACTATAACAACCATTATCACTAATATAAGGACCATTATCACCACTATAACAACCATTAGCACCACTATAGCAACCATTATCACCACTACATGGACCATTATCACCACTATAACGACCACTATCACCACTATAACAACCATTATCACCACTATATGGACCATTATGACCACTATAACCACCACTATCGCCACTTTAACAACCATTATCGCCACTATAACGACCATTATCACCACTATGACGGCCATTATCACCACTATAGCGACCATTATCAACACTACAGCCACCATTATCACCACTATATCAACCATTATCACCAGTAGAAGGACCATTATCAACGCTGTAATGACCATTATCACCACTATAACGACCACTATCACCACTATAACAACCATTATCATCACTATAACGACCATTATCACCACTATAACGACCATTATCACCACTATAACGACCATTATCACCACTATAACGGCCATTATCACCACTATAGCGACCATTATCAACACTATAACCTTCATTATCACCACTATATCTACCATTATCACAACTATAACGACCAATATCACCTCTATAACAACTATTATCACCACTATAACAACGATTATCACCACTATAACGACCATTATCACCACTATAACGGGCATTATCACCACTGTAGCGACCATTATCAGCACTATAACCACCATTATCACCACTATAACGACCACTATCAACATTATAACCACCATTATCACCACTATAACAACCATTATCACCACTATATGGACCATTATCACCATTATAACGACCACTATCATCACTATAACAACCACTATCACCACTATAACAACTATTATCACCACTATAACAACCATTATCACCACTATAAGGACCATTATCACCACTATAACAACCATTATCACCACTATAACAACTATTATCACCACTGTAACAACCATTATCACCACTATAACGACCATTATCACCACTATAACAACTATTATCACCACTATAGCAACCATTATCACCACTATAACGACCATTATCACCCCTATAACGACCATTATCACCACTATAACGGCCATTATCACCACTATAGCGACCATTATCAGCACTATAACCACCATTATCACCACTATAACGACCACTATCAACACTATAACCACAATTATCACCACTATATGGACCATTATCACCACTATAACGACCACTGTCATCACTATAACAACCATTATCACCACTATAACAACTATTATCACCACTATAACAACCATTATCACCATTATAACGACCATTATCACCACTATATCAAACATTATCACCACTATAGCAACCATTATCAACACTACATGGACCATTATCACCACTATAACGACCACTATCACCACTATACCAACCATTATCACCACTATAACAACTATTATCACCACTATAACAACCATTATCACCATTATAACGACCATTATCACCACTATATCAAACATTATCACCAGTAGAAGGACCATTATCAACGCTGTAATGACCATTATCACCACTATAACAACCATTATCACGACTATAACGACCACTATCACCACTATAACAACCATTATCACCACTATAACAACCATTATCACCACTATAACAATGATTATCACCATTATAACGACCATTATCACCACTATATCAACCATTATCACCAGTAGAAGGACCATTATCAACGCTGTAATGACCATTATCACCACTATAACAACCATTATCGCCACTATAACAACCATTATCACCACTATAACAACCATTATCACCACTATATGGACCATTATGACAACTATAACCACCACTATCACCACTTTAACAACCATTATCGCCACTATAACGACCATTATCACCACTATAACGGAAATTATCACCACAATAGCGACCATTATCAACACTATAACAACCATTATCACCACTATAACAACTATTATCACCACTATAACAACCATTATCACCACTATAACGGCCATTATCACCACTATAACGACCACTATCAACACCATAACCACCATTATCACCACTATATGGACCATTATCACCACTATAACGACCACTATCACCACTATAACAACCATTATCACCACTATAAGGACCATTATCACCACTATAACAACCATTATCACCACTATAACAACTATTATCACCACTATAACAACCATTATCACCATTATAACGACCATTATCACCACTATATCAAACATTATCACCAGTAGAAGGACCATTATCAACGCTGTAATGACCATTATCACCACTATAACGACCACTATCACCACTATAACAACCATTATCACCACTATGACAACCATTATCACCACTATAACGACCACTATCACCACTATAACAACCATTATCGCCACTATAACGACCATTATCAACACTATAACAACCATTATCACCACTATAACAACTATTATCACCACTATAACAACCATTATCACCACTATAACGACCACTATCACCACTATAACAACCATTATCACCACTATAACAACCATTATCACCACTATAACAATGATTATCACCATTATAACGACCATTATCACCACTATATCAACCATTATCACCAGTAGAAGGACCATTATCAACACTGTAATGACCATTATCACCACTATAACGACCACTATCACCACTATAACAACCATTATCACCACTATGACAACCATTATCACCACTATAACAACCATTATCACCACTATAACAACCATTATCACCACTATATGGACCATTATGATGACTATCACCACCACTATCACCACTTTAACAACCACTATCACCACTATAACAACCATTATCACCACTATAACAACTACTATCACCACTATAACAACCATTATCACCATTATAACGGCCATTATCACCACTATATCAACCATTATCACCAGTGGAAGGACCACTATCTACGCTGTAATGACCATTATCACCACTATAACAACCATTATCGCCACTATAACAACCATTATCACCACTATAACAACCATTATCACCACTATATGGACCATTATGACCACTATAACCACCACTATCACCACTTTAACAACCATTATCACCACTATAACAACGATTATCACAACTATAACGACCATTATCACAACTATTACGACCATTATCACCACTATAACGGCCATTATCACCACTATAGCGACCATTATCAGCACTATAACCACCATTATCACCACTATAACGACCACTATCAACACTATAACGGCCATTATCACCACTATAGCGACCTTTATCAACACTATAACCACCATTATCACCACTATATCAACCATTATCACCAGTAGAAGGACCACTATCAACACTGTAATGACCATTATCACCACTACAACGACCACTATCACCACTATAACAACCATTATCACCACTATAACAACTATTATCACCACTATAACAACCATTAGCACCCCTATAACGACCATTGTCACCACTATAACGGCCATTATCACCACTATACCGACCATTATCAGCACTATAACCACCATTATCACCACTATAACGACCACTATCAACACTATAACCACCATTATCACCACTATATGGACCATTATCACCACTATAACGACCACTATCATCACTATAACAACCATTATCACTAATATAAGGACCATTATCACCACTATAACAACCATTAGCACCACTATAGCAACCATTATCACCACTACATGGACCATTATCACCACTATAACGACCACTATCACCACTATAACAACCATTATCACCACTATATGGACCATTATGACCACTATAACCACCACTATCGCCACTTTAACAACCATTATCGCCACTATAACGACCATTATCACCACTATGACGGCCATTATCACCACTATAGCGACCATTATCAACACTACAGCCACCATTATCACCACTATATCAACCATTATCACCAGTAGAAGGACCATTATCAACGCTGTAATGACCATTATCACCACTATAACGACCACTATCACCACTATAACAACCATTATCATCACTATAACGACCATTATCACCACTATAACGACCATTATCACCACTATAACGACCATTATCACCACTATAACGGCCATTATCACCACTATAGCGACCATTATCAACACTATAACCTTCATTATCACCACTATATCTACCATTATCACAACTATAACGACCAATATCACCTCTATAACAACTATTATCACCACTATAACAACGATTATCACCACTATAACGACCATTATCACCACTATAACGGGCATTATCACCACTGTAGCGACCATTATCAGCACTATAACCACCATTATCACCACTATAACGACCACTATCAACATTATAACCACCATTATCACCACTATAACAACCATTATCACCACTATATGGACCATTATCACCATTATAACGACCACTATCATCACTATAACAACCACTATCACCACTATAACAACTATTATCACCACTATAACAACCATTATCACCACTATAAGGACCATTATCACCACTATAACAACCATTATCACCACTATAACAACTATTATCACCACTGTAACAACCATTATCACCACTATAACGACCATTATCACCACTATAACAACTATTATCACCACTATAGCAACCATTATCACCACTATAACGACCATTATCACCCCTATAACGACCATTATCACCACTATAACGGCCATTATCACCACTATAGCGACCATTATCAGCACTATAACCACCATTATCACCACTATAACGACCACTATCAACACTATAACCACAATTATCACCACTATATGGACCATTATCACCACTATAACGACCACTGTCATCACTATAACAACCATTATCACCACTATAACAACTATTATCACCACTATAACAACCATTATCACCATTATAACGACCATTATCACCACTATATCAAACATTATCACCACTATAGCAACCATTATCAACACTACATGGACCATTATCACCACTATAACGACCACTATCACCACTATACCAACCATTATCACCACTATAACAACTATTATCACCACTATAACAACCATTATCACCATTATAACGACCATTATCACCACTATATCAAACATTATCACCAGTAGAAGGACCATTATCAACGCTGTAATGACCATTATCACCACTATAACAACCATTATCACGACTATAACGACCACTATCACCACTATAACAACCATTATCACCACTATAACAACCATTATCACCACTATAACAATGATTATCACCATTATAACGACCATTATCACCACTATATCAACCATTATCACCAGTAGAAGGACCATTATCAACGCTGTAATGACCATTATCACCACTATAACAACCATTATCGCCACTATAACAACCATTATCACCACTATAACAACCATTATCACCACTATATGGACCATTATGACAACTATAACCACCACTATCACCACTTTAACAACCATTATCGCCACTATAACGACCATTATCACCACTATAACGGAAATTATCACCACAATAGCGACCATTATCAACACTATAACAACCATTATCACCACTATAACAACTATTATCACCACTATAACAACCATTATCACCACTATAACGGCCATTATCACCACTATAACGACCACTATCAACACCATAACCACCATTATCACCACTATATGGACCATTATCACCACTATAACGACCACTATCACCACTATAACAACCATTATCACCACTATAAGGACCATTATCACCACTATAACAACCATTATCACCACTATAACAACTATTATCACCACTATAACAACCATTATCACCATTATAACGACCATTATCACCACTATATCAAACATTATCACCAGTAGAAGGACCATTATCAACGCTGTAATGACCATTATCACCACTATAACAACCATTATCACCACTATAACGACCACTATCACCACTATAACAACCATTATCACCACTATAACAACCATTATCACCACTATAACAATGATTATCACCATTATAACGACCATTATCACCACTATATCAACCATTATCACCAGTAGAAGGACCATTATCAACACTGTAATGACCATTATCACCACTATAACGACCACTATCACCACTATAACAACCATTATCACCACTATGACAACCATTATCACCACTATAACAACCATTATCACCACTATAACAACCATTATCACCACTATATGGACCATTATGATGACTATCACCACCACTATCACCACTTTAACAACCATTATCACCACTATAACGACGACTATCACCACTATAACGGCTATTATCACCACTATAGCGACCTTTATCAACACTATAACCACCATTATCACCACTATATCAACCATTATCACCAGTAGAAGGACCATTATCAACACTGTAATGACCATTATCACCACTATAACAACCACTATCACCACTATAACAACCATTATCACCACTATAACAACTATTATCACCACTATAACAACCATTATCACCACTATAACGACCATTATCACCACTATAACGACCAATATCACCACTATAACGGCCATTATCACCACTATAGCGACCATTATCAACACTATAACATTCATTATCACCACTATATCAACCATTATCACCACTATAGCGACCACTATCACAACTATAACAACCATCATCACCACTATAACGACCACTATCACCACTATAACAACCATTATCACCATTATAAGGACCATTATCACCCCTATAACGACCATTATCACCACTATAACGGCCATTATCAGCACTATAGCGACCATTATCAGCACTATAACCACCATTAGCACCACTATAACGACCACTATCAACACTATAGCAACCATTATCACCACTACATGGACCATTATAACCACTATAACGACCACTATCACCACTATAACAACCATTATCACCACTATAACAACTACTATCACCACTATAACAACCATTATCACCATTATAACGGCCATTATCACCACTATATCAACCATTATCACCAGTAGAAGGACCATTATCTACGCTGTAATGACCATTATCACCACTATAACAACCATTATCGCCACTATAACAACCATTATCACCACTATAACAACCATTATCACCACTATATGGACCATTATGACCACTATAACCACCACTATCACCACTTTAACAACCATTATCACCACTATAACAACGATTATCACAACTATAACGACCATTATCACAACTATTACGACCATTATCACCACTATAACGGCCATTATCACCACTATAGCGACCATTATCAGCACTATAACCACCATTATCACCACTATAACGACCACTATCAACACTATAACGGCCATTATCACCACTATAGCGACCTTTATCAACACTATAACCACCATTATCACCACTATATCAACCATTATCACCAGTAGAAGGACCATTATCAACGCTGTAATGACCATTATCACCTCTATAACAACCATTATCACCACTATAACAACCATTATCACCACTATAACAACCATTATCACCACTATAACAACCATTATCACCACTATATGGACCATTATGATGACTATAACCACAACTATCACCACTTTAAGAACCATTATCACCACTATAACAACCATTATCACCACTATAAGGACCATTATCACCACTATAACAACCATTATCACCAGTATAACGACCATTATCACCCCTATAACGACCATTATCACCACTATAACGGCCATTATCACCACTATAAGCACCATTACCACCACTATAACAACCATTATCACCACTATATGGACCATTATCACCACTATTACGACCACTATCACCACTATAACAACCATTATCACCACTATAAGGACCATTACCACCATTATAACAACCATTATCACCACTATATGGACCATTATCACCACTATTACGACCACTATCACCACTATAACAACCATTATCACCACTATAAGGACCATTATCACCACTATAACAACCATTATCACCAGTATAACGACCATTATCACCCCTATAACGACCATTATCACCACTATAACGGCCATTATCACCACTATAGCGACCATTATCAGCACTATAACCACCATTATCACCACTATAACGACCACTATCAACACTATAACCACAATTATCACCACTATATGGACCATTATCACCACTATAACGACCACTATCATCACTATAACAACCATTATCACCACTATAACAACCACTATAAGGACCATTATCACCACTATAACAACCATTATCACCAGTATAACGACCATTATCACCCCTATAACGACCATTATCACCACTATAACGACCATTATCACAACTATTACGACCATTATCACCACTATAACGGCCATTATCACCACTACAGCGACCATTATCAGCACTATAACCACCATTATCACCACTATAACGACCACTATCAACACTATAACGGCCATTATCACCACTATAGCGACCTTTATCAACACTATAACCACCATTATCACCACTATATCAACCATTATCACCAGTAGAAGGACGACTATCAACACTGTAATGACCATTATCACCACTACAACGACCACTATCACCACTATAACAACCATTATTGTAACGGAAAATACCAGGATAGGGGGATTGCAAAGAAGAAAAAAACACTCTAATTATATTTCAGAAGAAAAAATTAATAATCTTTATTCTTAAACGTTTAAATAAATGAAATTAAATATTCAGTGTAACAACTTATAAAGCGGAGAAGTACAATCTACGAAATTTAGCGTGGTGCGAGACAAACACCGAATGTTGTCGTATCGAAGCTACGAAAAGGAATGAAAATCCGCTACGCTCGCGACCCTCGATACCTGGGAGCCTCCCCACTCCTTCTCCCTCGTTATCGCGACTCGCGGCTTCGCTCGGCCTAGCGGCCCCGGTTCGCCTTCGGAAAGGCTTGCCGTGCACGCGGACCTGGTTATTTTTGGAAATGCTCACGCTTTTCCCCTTTGGTCTACCGGGCCTAGATCGCTGTTTCCAGCAATCTTACCCGTGGGCCTGCGACAGGGCGCCAACCTTTCGGTGCTGCAACCCCACACGCGAAGCCAGCGAGAATATTTATTTTCAACAATCGAAATGCAAAAATCAATTTAATACCACTAAATAAACGAATAAAACGCCTCTCGCACCACACCGCAACTCAATGGAGTCTCAACATTCTCCACCTCGTACAAAATCACGGATTTTGTACTTGACGAACACTTAACAATTTAATAAGCTTATGTGTCGGCCGCGTAAAATCGCCTCGTGATGTGTGGATCTTGGCCACTCTAACTACACCGTCGGATCCAGGATATGTTTGTATAATGGTCCCTCTTTTCCACTCGTTGCGTGGTGACTGTGTGTCCGCTATAAGTACTAGATCACCACTGCCTAAGGTACTTCCTTCTCGCACCCATTTAGGTCGTCCGATGATAGACGGTAGGTATTCTCGTAACCAACGCCTCCAGAAGCAGTCAGCAAAGTGTTGAGCCAATTTCCACTGTTTTCTCAAGCATGTGGTCTGAGACTCATAATTTCCCAGCTTTATGCTTCCGGACGATGTTCCGATTAAAAAATGATTAGGTGTGAGAGCTTCGTGATCTCGCGGATCTACGGGTACATGTGTTAATGGCCGTGAGTTCACCGAATGCTCCACTTCGGTCAAGAACGTGTACAGGACTTCTTCTGTAGGAGCTTGTTCGCGTAAAACCACGTGTAACGCAGCTTTCACGGATCTAATTAAGCGTTCCCACGCGCCACCCATATGTGGTGCGTCTGGAGGAATGAATTTCCATTTTATTCGTTGTGTCAGCGCATATTCTCGCTGCTTTTTCTTATCTATTTCAGCTATGGCTGCTTTAAGTTCTTTGCTAGCACCTTTAAAATTTGTGCCGTTGTCACTGTACACCGTGAAGGGAATGCCTCTGCGCGAAGCCAACCTCTGTAAAGCCATAATGGCGGAACTCGCGGTTAAGGTGTGCGCTAACTCCAAGTGAATAGCCCGCGTAGTGAGGCAAGTGAATAGAACACCCCAGCGTTTTTCCCTACGTCGACCAATTTTTACAAACATAGGACCAAAATAGTCGACTCCACAGTGGCTGAAGGGTCTCTGCCTGTACGCCAATCGTCCCTCAGGTAGCGTTGACATGATAGGAGCCTGAGGTTTGGCCCGCTGCAAGCGACATACCAGACATTTAGCGACCAATGAGCGTAATGTCTTTCGTAAACCTATTATGAAAAAGGTTTGATGTAGTTCGTTGACGACAGCCGCATTATTTGCGTGATAGAAACGCCTATGATATTCTTTTATAAGCAATTTGGTGGCTGGATGTCTGCCTTCGAGGATTATCGGGAAATTATTAAATTCATCCTCATGAATCTTCGTTACTCGTCCAGTAGCTCTTAAGATTCCGTGTTCATCTATATGAGGCCGCAAACTTGCTATCTTACTAGTTTTCTTTAATTCTTTGTTACATCTGATAGCGTTCATTTCCTCATGAAAGCAATCAGCCTGAATTACTCGATACCAATATCGCTCAGCCGCGGAAATGCTTGCCACTGAGGGCGGTTCACGAGGTCGACCTTTCCAACGACTTATGACCGACTGTACGCGCCTGGCCACGATTAATAAACCTTGCCATCCGAGAAGTCTTAGCGCTAACGGAAATGTAGGTAGTTGGTACGACTCTGCAACGTATACGAACGCTTTGCGCATTTCCATTTCATCTATCGTTTTCTTCTTCGTCTCATCGAGCGCTTTCTCTACTGGCCAGTCACATTCCGATTTCGATAAAAATTCGGGCCCCAAGTTCCAAACGTTGGGTTCATCAGAAGCTCTATTATTCCAACGCGTCGCGATATCCGCCGGGTTCTGACTGGATGGAACCCAGCGCCATTCAGATGTTTCGGAAATCTCGCCAATTTGCCCCAGACGATGGGCAACAAACACCTGACGCATTCGATGTTCTCCTTTTATCCATCTTAAAACAGTAACGGAATCGGACCACAGAAACCGTTGGTGAAATTTAATATCAAGCTCTTCCGTAATAGCGTTAGCTAATCGTGCTGCAAGTAACGCAGCTTGCAATTCCAATCGTGGAACGGAGAGCGGTTTTAGGGGGGCCACTCTTGATTTAGCCATAATTAAATTTACACTTGCTACAGGACCTTCCGCAGCTATTCTAATGTACGCTGCAGCAGCGTACGCCTCCAAACTCGCGTCACAGAACACATGGAGCTGTGCTGTTGCGAGATCTGAGGTTGTTGGTACTAAACAACGTGGGATGCGATTTTGATTTACCAATTGTAGCGTCCGCAACCACGCTAACCATCCAACATTTTCTTCATCCCTTAACGGATCATCCCAACCGATTCCACTGCGCCAGATTTGCTGCATTAATATTTTGGACTTTATCGTGAAGGGTACCAGAAATCCTAACGGGTCAAAGATCGACATGATGACACGAAGATACTCGCGTTTCGTCGGTTTCCTGCTTCCGCGTATTACCTCCGCGGGAACTTTGTTCATGTCGATTTTAAATCCCAACTCATCTAACTTCGTGTCCCAATAAAGGCCTAACACCTTTTCTCCACCTCGGTCACAGAGCTTCAATTCTCCATCGTCTTTTGCAGGTTTCTTTCCTGCTGCTGCCACTACCGCGGTATCGTTGCTTGCCCAGCCGTGCATTTCGAAGTTGGCACGAGCATTTATTTTAGTGACATCTCGAACTAAATGTATTAAATCTTGTACCGATTTCTGGCTAACTAAATAATCATCCATATAACTATTCATTTTAATACTCCTGCACGCATCCGGATGTGAATGAACATAATCTTCAGCGTTTTTATTCTTAATATATATCGCACTTGTCGGCGACGACTTCGCGCCAAAAATTAACGAAGACATAACGAAAATTTCCGGTTCTTTCTTACGATCACGTCCGCGCCACAAAAATCTTTGCGCATCACGATCTTCTTTTCTAATTTTAACACGTAAAAACATATCCTTTATATCGGCCTTACACGCAACCGCATATTGTCGAAAACGCAACAGCACACCAGGCAGTGGTTTCAACAAGTCTGGACCAGACTCAAGCTGATCATTCAAGCTAATACCGGCAGTTTTAGCTGCAGCATCAAAAACTATTCTCAGCTTTCCTGGCTTATTAATGTTCTGCACTCCAAAATGTGGGAGGTACCAAACGCGTTTACTTTGCGTCTCCATTTCAACTTTTTCGGCGTACCCATTGGAAAAAAATCGCTCCATCTCCTTATAATATAACGCAGCATATCCTGGATTCCGATCCAATTTTTTCTCTAACATAAATAGCCTCTTTTTCGCAGTGGTAGTACTGTCAATCTCCGGCACACCATTAGAGTTCCACAACAACCCTGTCTCCCACGCACTACCTATAAAATGACTTGTATCCTTTAACGTAGCTAGAGCATGATCCTGTACAGTTTTAGGTTTCGTATCCGCTCGAACACCAAAATCATCTAACTGAAAATAAAGCTTAATTAACTTATCAAGTGTTACTGGGTTACCTTCATCTTCGGTGCTTGAGTCGTCTTCTCCGTCCTTCAAACACGCAACTGAGGCTTTATCAGTTCCTGAATGCGTATTTACTGTACCGTGCAATGTCCAACCTAAAAGAGATCGTGATAGTGCAAGGTCGTAACCTTTCACTTCATGTAACTCGCGGGTCACTATTAATGGCCAATTATCTTGTCCTAAAAGTAACTGAGGTCGAGCTTGCTTATAAGCAAGAAGGTCCACTAGATTGGTTTTTCTAACGTGTTGCACAATATGATCAGGAAGAGACTGACTGGGAAGATTTAACTCCGGCACTGCTATCATATGTTTGACCAAATAGGAACCAGAAGAGCCGCGCACTGAAACACTAACCTTTTCGCTGCTTGCGATGACTGCATCACGATCGTTCAGTCCTTTCAAAGCAATATTCACTTTCGTGCCTCTTAACCCTATTGACCGTGTCAATTTTCTATCGATTAGAGTGATCGTCGATCCTTCATCGAGCAACGCATAAGTATCTGCTGCACCCATAGAGCTCGATACGCGCACAGGTATTATCTTTAGTAAGATGCATGTCGAATCCAGTCAAGTCTCCTTGTTGTTACCAGACGTCGAGGTCGTAGCTACTTGTGCATGTGCCGTATTCGCGGCACTTTTGTTTCCTCTTTCGGAATTTGAAGCTGACTTCACGATATGCAAAAGCTTATGATGTCGTGCCTGGCATATTGCACACTTCTCAGCTCTACAATTATCTCTGGCATGACCAGTTTTTAGGCAATTAAAGCACAATCGCAATTTTCGCACTAATCGCCAGCGGAGGTCTACCGGTTCTCTCAAAAAGCGCGTACAAACTGTAGAAGCATGGTTTAACTTCCGACAAAATGCACAACTCGACCGAAATCGACGCGTATCGGCCACATTTTGTTGTGCAACTGCATCATGCACTATCGTTAGCGAGGTAGAAGCCTTAGGGTAACGCGTTCTTTTTACAGATGCTCCACCACTAGTTCCAGCAATTTGCACGGTCGATTCCAAATTAAGGAGACCAGCCGATACAGCTAATTCCGCCTCTCGAAACATAAAGTCAGCCAGTTTCTCTAAATTCGTCTTCTCTACAGCCGTATCCGCCGCATATCTATTATATGCATATTTCAAAGCCGATGGTAGTTTGCTCGCCACACTTTTTAATAGATCGAAACTATGTAGGTAACCAGTAAGATCCAGGGCCTTAAACGCGGTGACGGCATTGCTTAATTTCGAAGCGAACTGCGTAATGTTAATTTTTCCTGATTCTAAATGCGGTAACTCCTTTATCTGAGCCGACACTCTTTCAGCAACTACATATTTATTTCCGAAATGTAGCTCAAGTGTGCGCATAATCTCCTTCGCATTCCTCGTCGTAGCTAAAAGTACGCTCACAACCTCCCGAGCTTCACCTTTTAACGCTTCAAATAATCGAGCAATGTTTTCTCGCTCACTAAATCCGCCTAGATCTGATGTCAATTCATAAGCTTCCTTAAAATGTAACCATTCAACCGGGTCGCCGGAGAAGGTCGGTAAGCTTTTCGCGGACGTTAGTCGATTCACGAGACGAGAATTTCCATCGCCCATCGAAGACTCACGTACGGCCATTAAGGTTTTTTCAATAGCTTCTGCTATTCGGACAGCTGGGTCGAGTGTAAATTGAGCACTCGTACTCGACCTCTCTTGCGTAGATGCGTCGGGCGGCAAAATTACTTCTTCATCTGCGCCATCAATAGTGTCAGATAGATCTCGTATGACTTCCAATGGAGCGTCTCTCGATGAGTCATTAATGATTTCTTGACCGTGTTCTACACGTAAGGTAGACGTATTCTGATCAGTGGAGTTCCCGCTCGGTCCCGCAACAGGGGATTGCAAAATCGTGGAGGAGATTGCGGCGCGTGAAAGCTCAGTAACAGACGCCACTGTTGCCGTTTTGTCCACGCGAGCCCTTTTTCCTCTCGGAGCCCTCGATTTATCATCAGCGGCAGCCGGAGCCTTTTTCCTCTCATAAGTCATGACTTGTAATTATAATGAACTCAATTGCAAATACAACTTTAAACGAAAACGAATGCTCCCCTATCCTGTTCTACCCCAGAAATCTTTCCCGGGTTTCGACACCAACAAATTATTGTAACGGAAAATACCAGGATAGGGGGATTGCAAAGAAGAAAAAAACACTCTAATTATATTTCAGAAGAAAAAATTAATAATCTTTATTCTTAAACGTTTAAATAAATGAAATTAAATATTCAGTGTAACAACTTATAAAGCGGAGAAGTACAATCTACGAAATTTAGCGTGGTGCGAGACAAACACCGAATGTTGTCGTATCGAAGCTACGAAAAGGAATGAAAATCCGCTACGCTCGCGACCCTCGATACCTGGGAGCCTCCCCACTCCTTCTCCCTCGTTATCGCGACTCGCGGCTTCGCTCGGCCTAGCGGCCCCGGTTCGCCTTCGGAAAGGCTTGCCGTGCACGCGGACCTGGTTATTTTTGGAAATGCTCACGCTTTTCCCCTTTGGTCTACCGGGCCTAGATCGCTGTTTCCAGCAATCTTACCCGTGGGCCTGCGACAGGGCGCCAAACTTTCGGTCCTGCAACCCTACACGCGAAGCCAGCGAGAATATTTATTTTCAACAATCGAAATGCAAAAATCAATTTAATACCACTAAATAAACGAATAAAACGCCTCTCGCACCACACCGCAACTCAATGGAGTCTCAACAATTATCACCACTATAACAACTATTATCACCACTATAACAACCATTAGCACCCCTATAACGACCATTGTCACCACTATAACGGCCATTATCACCACTATACCGACCATTATCAGCACTATAACCACCATTATCACCACTATAACGACCACTATCAACACTATAACCACCATTATCACCACTATATGGACCATTATCACCACTATAACGACCACTATCATCACTATAACAACCATTATCACCAATATATGGACCATTATCACCACTATAACAACCATTAGCACCACTATAGCAACCATTATCACCACTATATGGACCATTATGACCACTATAACCACCACTATCGCCACTTTAACAACCATTATCGCCACTATAACGACCATTATCACCACTATGACGGCCATTATCACCACTATAGCGACCATTATCAACACTACAGCCACCATTATCACCACTATATCAACCATTATCACCAGTAGAAGGACCATTATCAACGCTGTAATGACCATTATCACCACTATAACGACCACTATCACCACTATAACAACCATTATCACCACTATAACGACCATTATCACCACTATAACGACCATTATCACCACTATAACGACCATTATCACCACTATAACGGCCATTATCACCACTATAGCGACCATTATCAACACTGTAGCGACCATTATCAGCACTATAACCACCATTATCACCACTATAACGACCACTATCAACACTATAAGCACCATTACCACCACTATAACAACCATTACCACCACTATATGGACCATTATCACCACTATTACGACCACTATCACCACTATAACAACCATTATCACCACTATAAGGACCATTATCACCACTATAACAACCATTATCACCAGTATAACGACCATTATCACCCCTATAACGACCATTATCACCACTATAACGGCCATTATCACCACTATAGCGACCATTATCAGCACTATAACCACCATTATCACCACTATAACGACCACTATCAACACTATAACCACAATTATCACCACTATATGGACCATTATCACCACTATAACGACCACTGTCATCACTATAACAACCATTATCACCACTATAACAACTATTATCACCACTATAACAACCATTATCACCATTATAACGACCATTATCACCACTATATCAAACATTATCACCACTATAGCAACCATTATCAACACTACATGGACCATTATCACCACTATAACGACCACTATCACCACTATACCAACCATTATCACCACTATAACAACTATTATCACCACTATAACAACCATTATCACCATTATAACGACCATTATCACCACTATATCAAACATTATCACCAGTAGAAGGACCATTATCAACGCTGTAATGACCATTATCACCACTATAACAACCATTATCACGACTATAACGACCACTATCACCACTATAACAACCATTATCACCACTATAACAACCATTATCACCACTATAACAATGATTATCACCATTATAACGACCATTATCACCACTATATCAACCATTATCACCAGTAGAAGGACCATTATCAACGCTGTAATGACCATTATCACCACTATAACAACCATTATCGCCACTATAACAACCATTATCACCACTATAACAACCATTATCACCACTATATGGACCATTATGACAACTATAACCACCACTATCACCACTTTAACAACCATTATCGCCACTATAACGACCATTATCACCACTATAACGGAAATTATCACCACAATAGCGACCATTATCAACACTATAACAACCATTATCACCACTATAACAACTATTATCACCACTATAACAACCATTATCACCACTATAACGGCCATTATCACCACTATAACGACCACTATCAACACCATAACCACCATTATCACCACTATATGGACCATTATCACCACTATAACGACCACTATCACCACTATAACAACCATTATCACCACTATAAGGACCATTATCACCACTATAACAACCATTATCACCACTATAACAACTATTATCACCACTATAACAACCATTATCACCATTATAACGACCATTATCACCACTATATCAAACATTATCACCAGTAGAAGGACCATTATCAACGCTGTAATGACCATTATCACCACTATAACAACCATTATCACCACTATAACGACCACTATCACCACTATAACAACCATTATCACCACTATAACAACCATTATCACCACTATAACAATGATTATCACCATTATAACGACCATTATCACCACTATATCAACCATTATCACCAGTAGAAGGACCATTATCAACACTGTAATGACCATTATCACCACTATAACGACCACTATCACCACTATAACAACCATTATCACCACTATAACAACTATTATCACCACTATAACGACCATTATCACCACTATAACGACCAATATCACCACTATAACGGCCATTATCACCACTATAGCGACCATTATCAACACTATAACCTTCGTTATCACCACTATATCAACCATTATCACCACTATAGCGACCACTATCACAACTATAACAACCATCATCACCACTATAACGACCACTATCACCACTATAACAACCATTATCACCATTATAACGACCATTATCACCCCTATAACGACCATTATCACCACTATAACGGCCATTATCAGCACTATAGCGACCATTATCAGCACTATAACCACCATTAGCACCACTATAACGACCACTATCAACACTATAGCAACCATTATCACCACTACATGGACCATTATAACCACTATAACGACCACTATCACCACTATAACAACCAGTATCACCACTATAACAACTACTATCACCACTATAACAACCATTATCACCATTATAACGGCCATTATCACCACTATATCAACCATTATCACCAGTAGAAGGACCATTATCTACGCTGTAATGACCATTATCACCTCTATAACAACCATTATCGCCACTATAACAACCATTATCACCACTATAACAACCATTATCACCACTATATGGACCATTATGACCACTATAACCACCACTATCACCACTTTAACAACCATTATCACCACTATAACAACGATTATCACAACTATAACGACCATTATCACAACTATTACGACCATTATCACCACTATAACGGCCATTATCACCACTATAGCGACCATTATCAGCACTATAACCACCATTATCACCACTATAACGACCACTATCAACACTATAACGGCCATTATCACCACTATAGCGACCTTTATCAACACTATAACCACCATTATCACCACTATATCAACCATTATCACCAGTAGAAGGACCATTATCAACGCTGTAATGACCATTATCACCTCTATAACAACCATTATCACCACTATAACAACCATTATCACCACTATAACAACCATTATCACAACTATAACAACCATTATCACCACTATATGGACCATTATGACCACTATAAGCACCACTATCACCACTTTAACAACCATTATCACCACTATAACAAAGATTATCACCACTATAACGACCGTTATCACAACTATAACGACCATTATCACCACTATAACGGCCATTATCACCACTGTAGCGACCATTATCAGCACTATAACCACCATTATCACCACTATAACGACCACTATCAACACTATAAGCACCATTACCACCACTATAACAGCCATTATCACCACTATATGGACCATTATCACCACTATTACGACCACTATCACCACTATAACAACCATTATCACCACTATAAGAACCATTATCACCACTATAACAACCATTATCACCAGTATAACGACCATTATCACCCCTATAACGACCATTATCACCACTATAACGGCCATTATCACCACTATAGCGACCATTATCAGCACTATAACCACCATTATCACCACTATAACGACCACTATCAACACTATAACCACAATTATCACCACTATATGGACCATTATCACCACTATAACGACCACTATCATCACTATAACAACCATTATCACCACTATAACAACTATTATCACCACTATAACAACCATTATCACCATTACAACGACCATTATCACCACTATATCAAACATTATCACCACTATAGCAACCATTATCAACACTACATGGACCATTATCACCACTATAACGACCACTATCACCACTATACCAACCATTATCACCACTATAACAACTATTATCACCACTATAACAACCATTATCACCATTATAACGACCATTATCACCACTATATCAAACATTATCACCAGTAGAAGGACCATTATCAACGCTGTAATGACCATTATCACCACTATAACAACCATTATCACGACTATAACGACCACTATCACCACTATAACAACCATTATCACCACTATAACAACCATTATCACCACTATAACAACTATTATCACCACTATAACAACCATTATCACCATTATAACGACCATTATCACCACTATATCAAACATTATCACCACTATAGCAACCATTATCAACACTACATGGACCATTATCACCACTATAACGACCACTATCACCACTATAACAACCATTATCACCACTATAACAACTATTATCACCACTATAACAACCATTATCACCATTATAACGACCATTATCACCACTATATCAAACATTATCACCAGTAGAAGGACCATTATCAACGCTGTAATGACCATTATCACCACTATAACAACCATTATCACCACTATAACGACCACTATCACCACTATAACAACCATTATCACCACTATAACAACCATTATCACCACTATAACAATGATTATCACCATTATAACGACCATTATCACCACTATATCAACCATTATCACCAGTAGAAGGACCATTATCAACGCTGTAATGACCATTATCACCACTATAACGACCACTATCACCACTATAACAACCATTATCACCACTATAAGGACCATTATCACCACTATAACAACCATTATCACCAGTATAACGACCATTATCACCCCTATAACGACCATTATCACCACTATAACGGCCATTATCACCACTATAGCGACCATTATCAGCACTATAACCACCATTATCACCACTATAACGACCACTATCAACACTATAACCACAATTATCACCACTATATGGACCATTATCACCACTATAACGACCACTATCATCACTATAACAACCATTATCACCACTATAACAACTATTATCACCACTATAACAACCATTATCACCATTACAACGACCATTATCACCACTATATCAAACATTATCACCACTATAGCAACCATTGTCAACACTACATGGACCATTATCACCACTATAACGACCACTATCACCACTATACCAACCATTATCACCACTATAACAACTATTATCACCACTATAACAACCATTATCACCATTATAACGACCATTATCACCACTATATCAAACATTATCACCAGTAGAAGGACCATTATCAACGCTGTAATGACCATTATCACCACTATAACAACCATTATCACGACTATAACGACCACTATCACCACTATAACAACCATTATCACCACTATAACAACCATTATCACCACTATAACAACTATTATCACCACTATAACAACCATTATCACCATTATAACGACCATTATCACCACTATATCAAACATTATCACCACTATAGCAACCATTATCAACACTACATGGACCATTATCACCACTATAACGACCACTATCACCACTACAACAACCATTATCACCACTATAACAACTATTATCACCACTATAACAACCATTATCACCATTATAACGACCATTATCACCACTATATCAAACATTATCACCAGTAGAAGGACCATTATCAACGCTGTAATGACCATTATCACCACTATAACAACCATTATCACCACTATAACGACCACTATCACCACTATAACAACCATTATCACCACTATAACAACCATTATCACCACTATAACAATGATTATCACCATTATAACGACCATTATCACCACTATATCAACCATTATCACCAGTAGAAGGACCATTATCAACGCTGTAATGACCATTATCACCACTATAACGACCACTATCACCACTATAACAACCATTATCACCACTATAACAACCATTATCACCACTATAACAATGATTATCACCATTATAACGACCATTTTCACCACTATATCAACCATTATCACCAGTAGAAGGACCATTATCAACGCTGTAATGACCATTATCACCACTATAACAACCATTATCGCCACTATAACAACCATTATCACCACTATAACAACCATTATCACCACTATATGGACCATTATGACAACTATAACCACCACTATCACCACTTTAACAACCATTATCGCCACTATAACGACCATTATCACCACTATAACGGCCATTATCACCACTATAGCGACCATTATCAACACTATAACAACCATTATCACCACTATAACAACTATTATCACCACTATAACAACCATTATCACCACTATAACGGCCATTATCACCACTATAACGACCACTATCAACACCATAACCACCATTATCACCACTATATGGACCATTATCACCACTATAACGACCACTATCACCACTATAACAACCACTATCACCACTATAAGGACCATTATCACCACTATAACAACCATTATCACCACTATAACAACCATCATCACCACTATAAGGACCATTATCACCACTATAACAACCATTATCACCACTACAACGACCACTATCACCACTATAACAACCATTATCACCACTATAACAACTATTATCACCACTATAACAACCATTATCACCATTATAACGACCATTATCACCACTATATCAACCATTATCACCAGTAGAACGACCATTATCAACGCTGTAATGACCATTATCACCACTATAACAACCACTATCACCCCTATAACAACCATTATCACCACTATAACAACTATTATCACCACTATAACAACCATTATCACCACTATAACGACCATTATCACCACTATAACGACCAATATCACCACTATAACGGCCATTATCACCACTATAGCGACCATTATCAACACTATAACCTTCATTATCACCACTATATCAACCATTATCACCACTATAACGACCACTATCACAACTATAACAACCATCATCACCACTATAACGACCACTATCACCACTATAACAACCATTATCACCATTATAACGACCATTATCACCCCTATAACGACCATTATCACCACTATAACGGCCATTATCAGCACTATAGCGACCATTATCAGCACTATAACCACCATTAGCACCACTATAACGACCACTATCAACACTATAGCAACCATTATCACCACTACATGGACCATTATAACCACTATAACGACCACTATTACCACTATAACAACCATTATCACCACTATAACAACTACTATCACCACTATAACAACCATTATCACCATTATAACGGCCATTATCACCACTATATCAACCATTATCACCAGTAGAAGGACCATTATCTACGCTGTAATGACCATTATCACCACTATAACAACCATTATCGCCACTATAACAACCATTATCACCACTATAACAACCATTATCACCACTATATGGACCATTATGACCACTATAACCACCACTATCACCACTTTAACAACCATTATCACCACTATAACAACGATTATCACAACTATAACGACCATTATCACAACTATTACGACCATTATCACCACTATAACGGCCATTATCACCACTATAGCGACCATTATCAGCACTATAACCACCATTATCACCACTATAACGACCACTATCAACACTATAACGGCCATTATCACCACTATAGCGACCTTTATCAACACTATAACCACCATTATCACCACTATATCAACCATTATCACCAGTAGAAGGACCATTCTCAACGCTGTAATGACCATTATCACCTCTATAACAACCATTATCACCACTATAACAACCATTATCGCCACTATAACAACCATCATCACCACTATAACAACCATTATCACCACTATATGGACCATTATGACAACTATAACCACCACTATCACCACTTTAACAACCATTATCGCCACTATAACGACCATTATCACCACTATAACGGCCATTATCACCACTATAGCGACCATTATCAACACTATAACTACCATTATCACCACTATAACAACTATTATCACCACTATAACAACCATTATCACCACTATAACGGCCATTATCACCACTATAACGACCACTATCAACACCATAACCACCATTATCACCACTATATGGACCATTATCACCACTATAACGACCACTATCACCACTATAACAACCATTATCACCACTATAAGGACCATTATCACCACTATAACAACCATTATCACCACTATAACAACCATTATCACCACTATAAGGACCATTATCACCACTATAAGGACCATTATCACCACTATAACAACCATTATCACCACTACAACGACCACTATCACCACTATAACAACCATTATCACCACTATAACAACTATTATCACCACAATAACAACCATTATCACCATTATAACGACCATTATCACCACTATATCAACCATTATCACCAGTAGAACGACCATTATCAACGCTGTAATGACCATTATCACCACTATAACGACCACTATCACCACTATAACAACCATTATCACCACTATAACAACCATTATCACCACTATAACAACTATTATCACCACTATAACAACCATTATCACCATTACAACGACCATTATCACCACTATATCAAACATTATCACCACTATAGCAACCATTGTCAACACTACATGGACCATTATCACCACTATAACGACCACTATCACCACTATACCAACCATTATCACCACTATAACAACTATTATCACCACTATAACAACCATTATCACCATTATAACGACCATTATCACCACTATATCAAACATTATCACCAGTAGAAGGACCATTATCAACGCTGTAATGACCATTATCACCACTATAACAACCATTATCACGACTATAACGACCACTATCACCACTATAACAACCATTATCACCACTATAACAACCATTATCACCACTATAACAACTATTATCACCACTATAACAACCATTATCACCATTATAACGACCATTATCACCACTATATCAAACATTATCACCACTATAGCAACCATTATCAACACTACATGGACCATTATCACCACTATAACGACCACTATCACCACTACAACAACCATTATCACCACTATAACAACTATTATCACCACTATAACAACCATTATCACCATTATAACGACCATTATCACCACTATATCAAACATTATCACCAGTAGAAGGACCATTATCAACGCTGTAATGACCATTATCACCACTATAACAACCATTATCACCACTATAACGACCACTATCACCACTATAACAACCATTATCACCACTATAACAACCATTATCACCACTATAACAATGATTATCACCATTATAACGACCATTATCACCACTATATCAACCATTATCACCAGTAGAAGGACCATTATCAACGCTGTAATGACCATTATCACCACTATAACGACCACTATCACCACTATAACAACCATTATCACCACTATAACAACCATTATCACCACTATAACAATGATTATCACCATTATAACGACCATTTTCACCACTATATCAACCATTATCACCAGTAGAAGGACCATTATCAACGCTGTAATGACCATTATCACCACTATAACAACCATTATCGCCACTATAACAACCATTATCACCACTATAACAACCATTATCACCACTATATGGACCATTATGACAACTATAACCACCACTATCACCACTTTAACAACCATTATCGCCACTATAACGACCATTATCACCACTATAACGGCCATTATCACCACTATAGCGACCATTATCAACACTATAACAACCATTATCACCACTATAACAACTATTATCACCACTATAACAACCATTATCACCACTATAACGGCCATTATCACCACTATAACGACCACTATCAACACCATAACCACCATTATCACCACTATATGGACCATTATCACCACTATAACGACCACTATCACCACTATAACAACCACTATCACCACTATAAGGACCATTATCACCACTATAACAACCATTATCACCACTATAACAACCATCATCACCACTATAAGGACCATTATCACCACTATAACAACCATTATCACCACTACAACGACCACTATCACCACTATAACAACCATTATCACCACTATAACAACTATTATCACCACTATAACAACCATTATCACCATTATAACGACCATTATCACCACTATATCAACCATTATCACCAGTAGAACGACCATTATCAACGCTGTAATGACCATTATCACCACTATAACAACCACTATCACCCCTATAACAACCATTATCACCACTATAACAACTATTATCACCACTATAACAACCATTATCACCACTATAACGACCATTATCACCACTATAACGACCAATATCACCACTATAACGGCCATTATCACCACTATAGCGACCATTATCAACACTATAACCTTCATTATCACCACTATATCAACCATTATCACCACTATAACGACCACTATCACAACTATAACAACCATCATCACCACTATAACGACCACTATCACCACTATAACAACCATTATCACCATTATAACGACCATTATCACCCCTATAACGACCATTATCACCACTATAACGGCCATTATCAGCACTATAGCGACCATTATCAGCACTATAACCACCATTAGCACCACTATAACGACCACTATCAACACTATAGCAACCATTATCACCACTACATGGACCATTATAACCACTATAACGACCACTATTACCACTATAACAACCATTATCACCACTATAACAACTACTATCACCACTATAACAACCATTATCACCATTATAACGGCCATTATCACCACTATATCAACCATTATCACCAGTAGAAGGACCATTATCTACGCTGTAATGACCATTATCACCACTATAACAACCATTATCGCCACTATAACAACCATTATCACCACTATAACAACCATTATCACCACTATATGGACCATTATGACCACTATAACCACCACTATCACCACTTTAACAACCATTATCACCACTATAACAACGATTATCACAACTATAACGACCATTATCACAACTATTACGACCATTATCACCACTATAACGGCCATTATCACCACTATAGCGACCATTATCAGCACTATAACCACCATTATCACCACTATAACGACCACTATCAACACTATAACGGCCATTATCACCACTATAGCGACCTTTATCAACACTATAACCACCATTATCACCACTATATCAACCATTATCACCAGTAGAAGGACCATTCTCAACGCTGTAATGACCATTATCACCTCTATAACAACCATTATCACCACTATAACAACCATTATCGCCACTATAACAACCATCATCACCACTATAACAACCATTATCACCACTATATGGACCATTATGACAACTATAACCACCACTATCACCACTTTAACAACCATTATCGCCACTATAACGACCATTATCACCACTATAACGGCCATTATCACCACTATAGCGACCATTATCAACACTATAACTACCATTATCACCACTATAACAACTATTATCACCACTATAACAACCATTATCACCACTATAACGGCCATTATCACCACTATAACGACCACTATCAACACCATAACCACCATTATCACCACTATATGGACCATTATCACCACTATAACGACCACTATCACCACTATAACAACCATTATCACCACTATAAGGACCATTATCACCACTATAACAACCATTATCACCACTATAACAACCATTATCACCACTATAAGGACCATTATCACCACTATAAGGACCATTATCACCACTATAACAACCATTATCACCACTACAACGACCACTATCACCACTATAACAACCATTATCACCACTATAACAACTATTATCACCACAATAACAACCATTATCACCATTATAACGACCATTATCACCACTATATCAACCATTATCACCAGTAGAACGACCATTATCAACGCTGTAATGACCATTATCACCACTATAACAACCATTATCACCACTATAACAACCATTATCACCACTATAAGGACCATTATCACCACTATAACAACCATTATCACCACTATAACGACCACTATCACCACTATAACAACCATTATCACCACTATAACAACAATTATCACCACTATAACAACCATTATCACCATTATATCGACCATTATCACCAGTAGAAGGACCATTATCAACGCTGTAATGACCATTATCACCACTATAACAACCATTATCGCCACTATAACAACCATTATCACCACTATAACAACCATTATCACCACTATAACGACCACTATCACCACTTTAACAACCATTATCGCCACTATAACGACCATTATCACCACTGTAACGGCCATTATCACCACTATAGCGACCATTATCAACACTATAACCACCATTATCAGCACTATATCAACCATTATCACCAGTAGAAGGTCCATTATCAACGCTGTGATGACCATTATCACCACGGTAACGACCACTATCACCACTATAACAACCATTATCACCACTATAACGACCATTATCACCACTATAACGACCATTATCACCACTATAACGGCCATTATCAACACTATAGCGACCATTATCAACACTATAACCTTCATTATCACCACTATGTCAACCATTATCACAACTATTACGACCAATATCACCTCTATAACAACTATTATCACCACTATAACAACCATTATCACCATTATAACGACCATTATCACCACTATATCAAACATTATCACCACTATAGCAACCATTATCAACACTACATGGACCATTATCACCACTATAACGACCACTATCACCACTATAACAACCATTATCACCACTATAACAACTATTATCACCACTATAACAACCATTATCACCATTATAACGACCATTATCACCACTATATCAAACATTATCACCAGTAGAAGGACCATTATCAACGCTGTAATGACCATTATCACCATTATAACAACCATTATCACCACTATAACGACCACTATCACCACTATAACAACCATTATCACCACTATAACAACCATTATCACCACTATAACAATGATTATCACCATTATAACGACCATTATCACCACTATATCAACCATTATCACCAGTAGAAGGACCATTATCAACGCTGTAATGACCATTATCACCACTATAACGACCACTATCACCACTATAACAACCATTATCACCACTATAACAACCATTATCACCACTATAACAATGATTATCACCATTATAACGACCATTATCACCACTATATCAACCATTATCACCAGTAGAAGGACCATTATCAACGCTGTAATGACCATTATCACCACTATAACAACCATTATCGCCACTATAACAACCATTATCACCACTATAACAACCATTATCACCACTATATGGACCATTATGACAACTATAACCACCACTATCACCACTTTAACAACCATTATCGCCACTATAACGACCATTATCACCACTATAACGGCCATTATCACCACTATAGCGACCATTATCAACACTATAACAACCATTATCACCACTATAACAACTATTATCACCACTATAACAACCATTATCACCACTATAACGGCCATTATCACCACTATAACGACCACTATCAACACCATAACCACCATTATCACCACTATATGGACCATTATCACCACTATAACGACCACTATCACCACTATAACAACCACTATCACCACTATAAGGACCATTATCACCACTATAACAACCATTATCACCACTATAACAACCATTATCACCACTATAAGGACCATTATCACCACTATAACAACCATTATCACCACTACAACGACCACTATCACCACTATAACAACCATTATCACCACTATAACAACTATTATCACCACTATAACAACCATTATCACCATTATAACGACCATTATCACCACTATATCAACCATTATCACCAGTAGAACGACCATTATCAACGCTGTAATGACCATTATCACCACTATAACAACCATTATCACCACTATAAGGACCATTATCACCACTATAACAACCATTATCACCACTATAACGACCATTATCACCATTATAACGACCATTATCACCACTATATCAACCATTATCACCAGTAGAAGGACCATTATCAACACTGTAATGACCATTATCACCACTATAACGACCACTATCACCACTATAACAACCATTATCACCACTATAACAACTATTATCACCACTATAACAACCATTATCACCACTATAACGACCATTATCACCACTATAACGACCAATATCACCACTATAACGGCCATTATCACCACTATAGCGACCATTATCAACACTATAACCTTCATTATCACCACTATATCAACCATTATCACCACTATAACGACCACTATCACAACTATAACAACCATCATCACCACTATAACGACCACTATCACCACTATAACAACCATTATCACCATTATAACGACCATTATCACCCCTATAACGACCATTATCACCACTATAACGGCCATTATCAGCACTATAGCGACCATTATCAGCACTATAACCACCATTAGCACCACTATAACGACCACTATCAACACTATAGCAACCATTATCACCACTACATGGACCATTATAACCACTATAACGACCACTATTACCACTATAACAACCATTATCACCACTATAACAACTACTATCACCACTATAACAACCATTATCACCATTATAACGGCCATTATCACCACTATATCAACCATTATCACCAGTAGAAGGACCATTATCTACGCTGTAATGACCATTATCACCACTATAACAACCATTATCGCCACTATAACAACCATTATCACCACTATAACAACCATTATCACCACTATATGGACCATTATGACCACTATAACCACCACTATCACCACTTTAACAACCATTATCACCACTATAACAACGATTATCACAACTATAACGACCATTATCACAACTATTACGACCATTATCACCACTATAACGGCCATTATCACCACTATAGCGACCATTATCAGCACTATAACCACCATTATCGCCACTATAACGACCACTATCAACACTATAACGGCCATTGTCACCACTATAGCGACCTTTATCAACACTATAAACACCATTATCACCACTATATCAACCATTATCACCAGTAGAAGGACCATTCTCAACGCTGTAATGACCATTATCACCTCTATAACAACCATTATCACCACTATAACAACCATTATCGCCACTATAACAACCATTATCACCACTATAACAACCATTATCACCACTATATGGACCATTATGACAACTATAACCACCACTATCACCACTTTAACAACCATTATCGCCACTATAACGACCATTATCACCACTATAACGGCCATTATCACCACTATAGCGACCATTATCAACACTATAACTACCATTATCACCACTATAACAACTATTATCACCACTATAACAACCATTATCACCACTATAACGGCCATTATCACCACTATAACGACCACTATCAACACCATAACCACCATTATCACCACTATATGGACCATTATCACCACTATAACGACCACTATCACCACTATAACAACCATTATCACCACTATAAGGACCATTATCACCACTATAACAACCATTATCACCACTATAACAACCATTATCACCACTATAAGGACCATTATCACCACTATAAGGACCATTATCACCACTATAACAACCATTATCACCACTACAACGACCACTATCACCACTATAACAACCATTATCACCACTATAACAACTATTATCACCACAATAACAACCATTATCACCATTATAACGACCATTATCACCACTATATCAACCATTATCACCAGTAGAACGACCATTATCAACGCTGTAATGACCATTATCACCAATATAACAACCATTATCACGACTATAACAACCATTATCACCACTATAAGGACCATTATCACCACTATAACAACCATTATCACCACTATAACGACCACTATCACCACTATAACAACCATTATCACCACTATAACAACAATTATCACCACTATAACAACCATTATCACCATTATATCGACCATTATCACCAGTAGGAGGACCATTATCAACGCTGTAATGACCATTATCACCACTATACCAACCATTATCGCCACTATAACAACCATTATCACCACTATAACAACCATTATCACCACTATAACGACCACTATCACCACTTTAACAACCATTATCGCCACTATAACGACCATTATCACCACTGTAACGGCCATTATCACCACTATAGCGACCATTATCAACACTATAACCACCATTATCAGCACTATATGGACCATTATCACCACCATAACGACCACTATCATCACTATAACAACCACTATCACCACTATAACAACTATTATCACCACTATAACAACCATTATCACCACTATAACGACCACTTTCACCACTATAACAACCATTATCACCACTATAAGGACCATTATCACCACTATAACAACCATTATCACCACTATAACGACCATTATCACCATTATAACGACCATTATCACCACTATATCAACCATTATCACCAGTAGAAGGACCATTATCAACGCTGTAATGACCATTATCACCTCTATAACAACCATTATCACCACTATAACAACCATTATCACCACTATAACAACCATTATCACCACTATAACAACCATTATCACCACTATATGGACCATTATGACCACTATAACCACCACTATCACCACTTTAACAACCATTATCACCACTATAACAACGATTATCACAACTATAACGACCATTATCACAACTATTACGACCATTATCACCACTATAACGGCCATTATCACCACTATAGCGACCATTATCAGCACTATAACCACCATTATCACCACTATAACGACCACTATCAACACTATAACGGCCATTATCACCACTATAGCGACCTTTATCAACACTATAACCACCATTATCACCACTATATCAACCATTATCACCAGTAGAAGGACCATTATCAACGCTGTAATGACCATTATCACCTCTATAACAACCATTATCACCACTATAACAACCATTATCACCACTATAACAACCATTATCACCACTATATGGACCATTATGATGACTATAACCACCACTATCACCACTTTAAGAACCATTATCACCACTATAACGACCACTATCACCACTATAACGGCCATTATCACCAGTATAGCGACCTTTATCAACACTATAACCACCATTATCACCACTATATCAACCATTATCACCAGTAGAAGGACCATTATCAACACTGTAATGACCATTATCACCACTACAACGACCACTATCACCACTATAACAACCATTATCACCACTATAACAACTATTATCACCACTATAACAACCATTATCACCACTATAACGACCATTATCACCACTATAACGACCAATATCACCACTATAACGGCCATTATCACCACCATAGCGACCATTATCAACACTATAACCACCATTACCACCACTATAACAACCATTATCACCACTATAACAACCATTATCACCACTATAACAACCATTATCAGCACTATATGGACCATTATGACCACTATAAGCACCACTATCACCACTTTAACAACCATTATCACCACTACAACAACGATTATCACCACTATAACGACCGTTATCACAACTTTAACGACCATTATCACCACTATAACGGCCATTATCACCACTGTAGCGACCATTATCAGCACTATAACCACCATTATCACCACTATAACGACCACTATCAACACTATAACCACCATTACCACCACTATAACAACCATTATCACCACTATATGGACCATTATCACCACTATTACGACCACTATCACCACTATAACAACCATTATCACCACTATAAGGACCATTATCACCACTATAACAACCATTATCACCAGTATAACGACCACTATCACCCCTATAACGACCATTGTCACCACTATAACGGCCATTATCACTACTATAGCGACCATTATCAGCACTATAACCACCATTATCACCACTATAACAACCATTATCACCACTATAGCAACCATTATCACCACTACATGGACCATTATCACCACTATAACGACCACTATCACCACTATAACAACCATTATCACCACTATATGGACCATTATGACCACTATAACCACCACTATCGCCACTTTAACAACCATTATCGCCACTATAACGACCATTATCACCACTATAACGGCCATTATCACCACTATAGCGACTATTATCAACACTACAGCCACCATTATCACCACTATAGCAACCATTATCACCACTATAACGACCACTATCAACACTATAACCACCATTATCACCACTATAACAACCATTATCACCACTATATGGACCATTATCACCACTATAACGACCACTATCACCACTATAACAACCATTATCACCACTATAAGGACCATTATCACCACTATAACAACCATTATCACCACTATAACGACCATTATCACCATTATAACGACCATTACCACCACTATATCAACCATTATCACCAGTAGAAGGACCATTATCAACGCTGTAATGACCATTATCACCTCTATAACAACCATTATCACCACTATAACAACCATTATCACCACTATAACAACCATTATCACCACTATATGGACCATTATGATGACTATCACCACCACTATCACCACTTTAACAACCATTATCACCACTATAACGGCCATTATCAGCACTATAGCGACCATTATCAGCACTATAACCACCATTAGCACCACTATAACGACCACTATCAACACTATAGCAACCATTATCACCACTACATGGACCATTATAACCACTATAACGACCACTATCACCACTATAACAACCATTATCACCACTATAACAACTACTATCACCACTATAACAACCATTATCACCATTATAACGACCATTATCACCACTATATCAACCATTATCACCAGTAGAAGGACCATTATCTACGCTGTAATGACCATTATCACCACTATAACAACCATTATCGCCACAATAACAACCATTATCACCACTATAACAACCATTATCACCACTATAACAACCATTATCACCACTATATGGACCATTATGACCACTATAACCACCACTATCACCACTTTAACAACCATTATCACCACTATAACAACGATTATCACAACTATAACGACCATTATCACAACTATAACGACCATTATCACCACTATAACGGCCATTATCACCACTATAGCGACCATTATCAGCACTATAACCACCATTATCACCACTATAACGACCACTATCAACACTATAACGGCCATTATCACCACTATAGCGACCTTTATCAACACTATAACCACCATTATCAGCACTATATCAACCATTATCACCAGTAGAAGGACCATTATCAACGCTGTAATGACCATTATCACCTCTATAACAACCATTATCACCACTATAACAACCATTATCACCACTATAACAACCATTATCACCACTATATGGACCATTATGATGACTATAGCCACCACTATCACCACTTTAAGAACCATTATCACCACTATAACGACCACTATCACCACTATAACGGCCATTATCACCACTATAGCGACCTTTATCAACACTATAACCACCATTATCACCACTATATCAACCATTATCACCAGTAGAAGGACCATTATCAACACTGTAATGACCATTATCACCACTACAACGACCACTATCACCACTATGACAACCATTATCACCACTATAACAACTATTATCACCACTATAACAACCATTATCACCACTATAACGACCATTATCACCACTATAACGACCAATATCACCACTATAACGGCCATTATCACCACTATAGCGACCATTATCAACACTATAACCACCATTACCACCACTATAACAACCATTATCACCACTATAACAACCATTATCACCACTATAACAACCATTATCACCACTATATGGACCATTATGACCACTATAAGCACCACTATCACCACTTTAACAACCATTATCACCACTATAACAACGATTATCACCACTATAACGACCGTTATCACAACTATAACGACCATTATCACCACTATAACGGCCATTATCACCACTGTAGCGACCATTATCAGCACTATAACCACCATTATCACCACTATAACGACCACTATCAACACTATAACCACCATTACCACCACTATAACAACCATTATCACCACTATATGGACCATTATCACCACTATTACGACCACTATCACCACTATAACAACCATTATCACCACTATAAGGACCATTATCACCACTATAACAACCATTATCACCAGTATAACGACCACTATCACCCCTATAACGACCATTGTCACCACTATAACGGCCATTATCACTACTATAGCGACCATTATCAGCACTATAACCACCATTATCACCACTATAACAACCATTATCACCACTATAGCAACCATTATCACCACTACATGGACCATTATCACCACTATAACGACCACTATCACCACTATAACAACCATTATCACCACTATATGGACCATTATGACCACTATAACCACCACTATCGCCACCTTAACAACCATTATCGCCACTATAAGGACCATTATCACCACTATAACAACCATTATCACCACTATAACGACCATTATCACCATTATAACGACCATTACCACCACTATATCAACCATTATCACCAGTAGAAGGACCATTATCAACGCTGAAATGACCATTATCACCTCTATAACAACCATTATCACCACTATAACAACCATTATCACCACTATAACAACCATTATCACCACTATAACAACCATTATCACCACTATATGGACCATTATGATGACTATCACCACCACTATCACCACTTTAACAACCATTATCACTACTATAACGACCACTATCACCACTATAACGGCCATTATCACCACTATAGCGACCTTTATCAACACTATAATCACCATTATCACCACTATATCAACCATTATCACCAGTAGAAGGACCATTATCAACACTGTAATGACCATTATCACCACTATAACGACCACTATCACCACTATAACAACCATTATCACCACTATAACAACTATTATCACCACTATAACAACCATTATCACCACTATGACGACCATTATCACCACTATAACGACCAATATCACCACTATAACGGCCATTATCACCACTATAGCGACCATTATCAACACTATAACCTTCATTATCACCACTATATCAACCATTATCACCACTATAACGACCACTATCACAACTATAACAACCATCATCACCACTATAACGACCACTATCACCACTATAACAACCATTATCACCACTATAACGACCATTATCACCCCTATAACGACCATTATCACCACTATAACGGCCATTATCAGCACTATAGCGACCATTATCAGCACTATAACCACCATTAGCACCACTATAACGACCACTATCAACACTATAGCAACCATTATCACCACTACATGGACCATTATAACCACTATAACGACCACTATCACCACAATAACAACCATTATCACCACTATAACAACTACTATCACCACTATAACAAACATTATCACCATTATAACGACCATTATCACCACTATATCAACCATTATCACCAGTAGAAGGACCATTATCTACGCTGTAATGACCATTATCACCACTATAACAACCATTATCGCCACAATAACAACCATTATCACCACTATAACAACTACTATCACCACTATAACAACCATTATCACCATTATAACGACCATTATCACCACTATATCAACCATTATCACCAGTAGAAGGACCATTATCTACGCTGTAATGACCATTATCACCACTATAACAACCATTATCGCCACAATAACAACCATTATCACCACTATAACAACCATTATCACCACTATATGGACCATTATGACCACTATAACCACCACTATCACCACTTTAACAACCATTATCACCACTATAACAACGATTATCACAACTATAACGACCATTATCACAACTATAACGACCATTATCACCACTATAACGGCCATTATCACCACTATAGCGACCATTATCAGCACTATAACCACCATTATCACCACTATAACGACCACTATCAACACTATAACGGCCATTATCACCACTATAGCGACCTTTATCAACACTATAACCACCATTATCAGCACTATATCAACCATTATCACCAGTAGAAGGACCATTATCAACGCTGTAATGACCATTATCACCTCTATAACAACCATTATCGCCACTATAACAACCATTATCACCACTATATGGACCATTATGATGACTATAGCCACCACTATCACCACTTTAAGAACCATTATCACCACTATAACGACCACTATCACCACTATAACGGCCATTATCACCACTATAGCGACCTTTATCAACACTATAACCACCATTATCACCACTATATCAACCATTATCACCAGTAGAAGGACCATTATCAACACTGTAATGACCATTATCACCACTACAACGACCACTATCACCACTATGACAACCATTATCACCACTATAACAACTATTATCACCACTATAACAACCATTATCACCACTATAACGACCATTATCACCACTATAACGACCAATATCACCACTATAACGGCCATTATCACCACTATAGCGACCATTATCAACACTATAACCACCATTACCACCACTATAACAACCATTATCACCACTATAACAACCATTATCACCACTATAACAACCATTATCACCACTATATGGACCATTATGACCACTATAAGCACCACTATCACCACTTTAACAACCATTATCACCACTATAACAACGATTATCACCACTATAACGACCGTTATCACAACTATAACGACCATTATCACCACTATAACGGCCATTATCACCACTGTAGCGACCATTATCAGCACTATAACCACCATTATCACCACTATAACGACCACTATCAACACTATAACCACCATTACCACCACTATAACAACCATTATCACCACTATATGGACCATTATCACCACTATTACGACCACTATCACCACTATAACAACCATTATCACCACTATAAGGACCATTATCACCACTATAACAACCATTATCACCAGTATAACGACCACTATCACCCCTATAACGACCATTGTCACCACTATAACGGCCATTATCACTACTATAGCGACCATTATCAGCACTATAACCACCATTATCACCACTATAACAACCATTATCACCACTATAGCAACCATTATCACCACTACATGGACCATTATCACCACTATAACGACCACTATCACCACTATAACAACCATTATCACCACTATATGGACCATTATGACCACTATAACCACCACTATCGCCACCTTAACAACCATTATCGCCACTATAAGGACCATTATCACCACTATAACAACCATTATCACCACTATAACGACCATTATCACCATTATAACGACCATTACCACCACTATATCAACCATTATCACCAGTAGAAGGACCATTATCAACGCTGAAATGACCATTATCACCTCTATAACAACCATTATCACCACTATAACAACCATTATCACCACTATAACAACCATTATCACCACTATAACAACCATTATCACCACTATATGGACCATTATGATGACTATCACCACCACTATCACCACTTTAACAACCATTATCACTACTATAACGACCACTATCACCACTATAACGGCCATTATCACCACTATAGCGACCTTTATCAACACTATAATCACCATTATCACCACTATATCAACCATTATCACCAGTAGAAGGACCATTATCAACACTGTAATGACCATTATCACCACTATAACGACCACTATCACCACTATAACAACCATTATCACCACTATAACAACTATTATCACCACTATAACAACCATTATCACCACTATGACGACCATTATCACCACTATAACGACCAATATCACCACTATAACGGCCATTATCACCACTATAGCGACCATTATCAACACTATAACCTTCATTATCACCACTATATCAACCATTATCACCACTATAACGACCACTATCACAACTATAACAACCATCATCACCACTATAACGACCACTATCACCACTATAACAACCATTATCACCACTATAACGACCATTATCACCCCTATAACGACCATTATCACCACTATAACGGCCATTATCAGCACTATAGCGACCATTATCAGCACTATAACCACCATTAGCACCACTATAACGACCACTATCAACACTATAGCAACCATTATCACCACTACATGGACCATTATAACCACTATAACGACCACTATCACCACAATAACAACCATTATCACCACTATAACAACTACTATCACCACTATAACAAACATTATCACCATTATAACGACCATTATCACCACTATATCAACCATTATCACCAGTAGAAGGACCATTATCTACGCTGTAATGACCATTATCACCACTATAACAACCATTATCGCCACAATAACAACCATTATCACCACTATAACAACTACTATCACCACTATAACAACCATTATCACCATTATAACGACCATTATCACCACTATATCAACCATTATCACCAGTAGAAGGACCATTATCTACGCTGTAATGACCATTATCACCACTATAACAACCATTATCGCCACAATAACAACCATTATCACCACTATAACAACCATTATCACCACTATATGGACCATTATGACCACTATAACCACCACTATCACCACTTTAACAACCATTATCACCACTATAACAACGATTATCACAACTATAACGACCATTATCACAACTATAACGACCATTATCACCACTATAACGGCCATTATCACCACTATAGCGACCATTATCAGCACTATAACCACCATTATCACCACTATAACGACCACTATCAACACTATAACGGCCATTATCACCACTATAGCGACCTTTATCAACACTATAACCACCATTATCAGCACTATATCAACCATTATCACCAGTAGAAGGACCATTATCAACGCTGTAATGACCATTATCACCTCTATAACAACCATTATCACCACTATAACAACCATTATCACCACTATATGGACCATTATGATGACTATAGCCACCACTATCACCACTTTAAGAACCATTATCACCACTATAACGACCACTATCACCACTATAACGGCCATTATCACCACTATAGCGACCTTTATCAACACTATAACCACCATTATCACCACTATATCAACCATTATCACCAGTAGAAGGACCATTATCAACACTGTAATGACCATTATCACCACTACAACGACCACTATCACCACTATGACAACCATTATCACCACTATAACAACTATTATCACCACTATAACAACCATTATCACCACTATAACGACCATTATCACCACTATAACGACCAATATCACCACTATAACGGCCATTATCACCACTATAGCGACCATTATCAACACTATAACCACCATTACCACCACTATAACAACCATTATCACCACTATAACAACCATTATCACCACTATAACAACCATTATCACCACTATATGGACCATTATGACCACTATAAGCACCACTATCACCACTTTAACAACCATTATCACCACTATAACAACGATTATCACCACTATAACGACCGTTATCACAACTATAACGACCATTATCACCACTATAACGGCCATTATCACCACTGTAGCGACCATTATCAGCACTATAACCACCATTATCACCACTATAACGACCACTATCAACACTATAACCACCATTACCACCACTATAACAACCATTATCACCACTATATGGACCATTATCACCACTATTACGACCACTATCACCACTATAACAACCATTATCACCACTATAAGGACCATTATCACCACTATAACAACCATTATCACCAGTATAACGACCACTATCACCCCTATAACGACCATTGTCACCACTATAACGGCCATTATCACTACTATAGCGACCATTATCAGCACTATAACCACCATTATCACCACTATAACAACCATTATCACCACTATAGCAACCATTATCACCACTACATGGACCATTATCACCACTATAACGACCACTATCACCACTATAACAACCATTATCACCACTATATGGACCATTATGACCACTATAACCACCACTATCGCCACCTTAACAACCATTATCGCCACTATAAGGACCATTATCACCACTATAACAACCATTATCACCACTATAACGACCATTATCACCATTATAACGACCATTACCACCACTATATCAACCATTATCACCAGTAGAAGGACCATTATCAACGCTGAAATGACCATTATCACCTCTATAACAACCATTATCACCACTATAACAACCATTATCACCACTATAACAACCATTATCACCACTATAACAACCATTATCACCACTATATGGACCATTATGATGACTATCACCACCACTATCACCACTTTAACAACCATTATCACTACTATAACGACCACTATCACCACTATAACGGCCATTATCACCACTATAGCGACCTTTATCAACACTATAATCACCATTATCACCACTATATCAACCATTATCACCAGTAGAAGGACCATTATCAACACTGTAATGACCATTATCACCACTATAACGACCACTATCACCACTATAACAACCATTATCACCACTATAACAACTATTATCACCACTATAACAACCATTATCACCACTATGACGACCATTATCACCACTATAACGACCAATATCACCACTATAACGGCCATTATCACCACTATAGCGACCATTATCAACACTATAACCTTCATTATCACCACTATATCAACCATTATCACCACCATAACGACCACTATCACAACTATAACAACCATCATCACCACTATAACGACCACTATCACCACTATAACAACCATTATCACCACTATAACGACCATTATCACCCCTATAACGACCATTATCACCACTATAACGGCCATTATCAGCACTATAGCGACCATTATCAGCACTATAACCACCATTAGCACCACTATAACGACCACTATCAACACTATAGCAACCATTATCACCACTACATGGACCATTATAACCACTATAACGACCACTATCACCACAATAACAACCATTATCACCACTATAACAACTACTATCACCACTATAACAAACATTATCACCATTATAACGACCATTATCACCACTATATCAACCATTATCACCAGTAGAAGGACCATTATCTACGCTGTAATGACCATTATCACCACTATAACAACCATTATCGCCACAATAACAACCATTATCACCACTATAACAACTACTATCACCACTATAACAACCATTATCACCATTATAACGACCATTATCACCACTATATCAACCATTATCACCAGTAGAAGGACCATTATCTACGCTGTAATGACCATTATCACCACTATAACAACCATTATCGCCACAATAACAACCATTATCACCACTATAACAACCATTATCACCACTATATGGACCATTATGACCACTATAACCACCACTATCACCACTTTAACAACCATTATCACCACTATAACAACGATTATCACAACTATAACGACCATTATCACAACTATAACGACCATTATCACCACTATAACGGCCATTATCACCACTATAACGGCCATTATCACCACTATAGCGACCTTTATCAACACTATAACCACCATTATCACCACTATATCAACCATTATCACCAGTAGAAGGACCATTATCAACACTGTAATGACCATTATCACCACTACAACGACCACTATCACCACTATGACAACCATTATCACCACTATAACAACTATTATCACCACTATAACAACCATTATCACCACTATAACGACCATTATCACCACTATAACGACCAATATCACCACTATAACGGCCATTATCACCACTATAGCGACCATTATCAAAACTATAACCACCATTACCACCACTATAACAACCATTATCACCACTATAACAACCATTATCACCACTATAACAACCATTATCACCACTATATGGACCATTATGACCACTATAAGCACCACTATCACCACTTTAACAACCATTATCACCACTATAACGACCACTATCAACACTATAACGGCCATTATCACCACTATAGCGACCTTTATCAACACTATAACCACCATTATCAGCACTATATCAACCATTATCACCAGTAGAAGGACCATTATCAACGCTGTAATGACCATTATCACCTCTATAACAACCATTATCACCACTATAACAACCATTATCACCACTATAACAACCATTATCACCACTATATGGACCATTATGATGACTATAGCCACCACTATCACCACTTTAAGAACCATTATCACCACTATAACGACCACTATCGCCACTATAACGGCCATTATCACCACTATAGCGACCATTATCAAAACTATAACCACCATTACCACCACTATAACAACCATTATCACCACTATAACAACCATTATCACCACTATAACAACCATTATCACCACTATATGGACCATTATGACCACTATAAGCACCACTATCACCACTTTAACAACCATTATCACCACTATAACGACCACTATCAACACTATAACCACAATTATCACCACTATATGGACCATTATCACCACTATAACGACCACTGTCATCACTATAACAACCATTATCACCACTATAACAACTATTATCACCACTATAACAACCATTATCACCATTATAACGACCATTATCACCACTATATCAAACATTATCACCACTATAGCAACCATTATCAACACTACATGGACCATTATCACCACTATAACGACCACTATCACCACTATACCAACCATTATCACCACTATAACAACTATTATCACCACTATAACAACCATTATCACCATTATAACGACCATTATCACCACTATATCAAACATTATCACCAGTAGAAGGACCATTATCAACGCTGTAATGACCATTATCACCACTATAACAACCATTATCACGACTATAACGACCACTATCACCACTATAACAACCATTATCACCACTATAACAACCATTATCACCACTATAACAACTATTATCACCACTATAACAACCATTATCACCATTATAACGACCATTATCACCACTATATCAAACATTATCACCACTATAGCAACCATTATCAACACTACATGGACCATTATCACCACTATAACGACCACTATCACCACTATAACAACCATTATCACCACTATAACAACTATTATCACCACTATAACAACCATTATCACCATTATAACGACCATTATCACCACTATATCAAACATTATCACCAGTAGAAGGACCATTATCAACGCTGTAATGACCATTATCACCACTATAACAACCATTATCACCACTATAACGACCACTATCACCACTATAACAACCATTATCACCACTATAACAACCATTATCACCACTATAACAATGATTATCACCATTATAACGACCATTATCACCACTATATCAACCATTATCACCAGTAGAAGGACCATTATCAACGCTGTAATGACCATTATCACCACTATAACGACCACTATCACCACTATAACAACCATTATCACCACTATAACAACCATTATCACCACTATAACAATGATTATCACCATTATAACGACCATTTTCACCACTATATCAACCATTATCACCAGTAGAAGGACCATTATCAACGCTGTAATGACCATTATCACCACTATAACAACCATTATCGCCACTATAACAACCATTATCACCACTATAACAACCATTATCACCACTATATGGACCATTATGACAACTATAACCACCACTATCACCACTTTAACAACCATTATCGCCACTATAACGACCATTATCACCACTATAACGGCCATTATCACCACTATAGCGACCATTATCAACACTATAACAACCATTATCACCACTATAACAACTATTATCACCACTATAACAACCATTATCACCACTATAACGGCCATTATCACCACTATAACGACCACTATCAACACCATAACCACCATTATCACCACTATATGGACCATTATCACCACTATAACGACCACTATCACCACTATAACAACCACTATCACCACTATAAGGACCATTATCACCACTATAACAACCATTATCACCACTATAACAACCATTATCACCACTATAAGGACCATTATCACCACTATAACAACCATTATCACCACTACAACGACCACTATCACCACTATAACAACCATTATCACCACTATAACAACTATTATCACCACTATAACAACCATTATCACCATTATAACGACCATTATCACCACTATATCAACCATTATCACCAGTAGAACGACCATTATCAACGCTGTAATGACCATTATCACCACTATAACAACCACTATCACCACTATAACAACCATTATCACCACTATAACAACTATTATCACCACTATAACAACCATTATCACCACTATAACGACCATTATCACCACTATAACGACCAATATCACCACTATAACGGCCATTATCACCACTATAGCGACCATTATCAACACTATAACCTTCATTATCACCACTATATCAACCATTATCACCACTATAACGACCACTATCACAACTATAACAACCATCATCACCACTATAACGACCACTATTACCACTATAACAAGCATTATCACCATTATAACGACCATTATCACCCCTATAACGACCATTATCACCACTATAACGGCCATTATCAGCACTATAGCGACCATTATCAGCACTATAACCACCATTAGCACCACTATAACGACCACTATCAACACTATAGCAACCATTATCACCACTACATGGACCATTATAACCACTATAACGACCACTATTACCACTATAACAACCATTATCACCACTATAACAACTACTATCACCACTATAACAACCATTATCACCATTATAACGGCCATTATCACCACTATATCAACCATTATCACCAGTAGAAGGACCATTATCTACGCTGTAATGACCATTATCACCACTATAACAACCATTATCGCCACTATAACAACCATTATCACCACTATAACAACCATTATCACCACTATAACGACCACTATCACCACTTTAACAACCATTATCGCCACTATAACGACCATTATCACCACTGTAACGGCCATTATCACCACTATAGCGACCATTATCACCACTATAACGGCCATTATCACCACTATAGCGACCATTATCAACACTATAACTACCATTATCACCACTATAACAACTATTATCACCACTATAACAACCATTATCACCACTATAACGGCCATTATCACCACTATAACGACCACTATCAACACCATAACCACCATTATCACCACTATATGGACCATTATCACCACTATAACGACCACTATCACCACTATAACAACCATTATCACCACTATAAGGACCATTATCACCACTATAACAACCATTATCACCACTATAACAACCATTATCACCACTATAAGGACCATTATCACCACTATAAGGACCATTATCACCACTATAACAACCATTATCACCACTACAACGACCACTATCACCACTATAACAACCATTATCACCACTATAACAACTATTATCACCACAATAACAACCATTATCACCATTATAACGACCATTATCACCACTATATCAACCATTATCACCAGTAGAACGACCATTATCAACGCTGTAATGACCATTATCACCACTATAACAACCATTATCACCACTATAACAACCATTATCACCACTATAAGGACCATTATCACCACTATAACAACCATTATCACCACTATAACGACCACTATCACCACTATAACAACCATTATCACCACTATAACAACAATTATCACCACTATAACAACCATTATCACCATTATATCGACCATTATCACCAGTAGAAGGACCATTATCAACGCTGTAATGACCATTATCACCACTATAACAACCATTATCGCCACTATAACAACCATTATCACCACTATAACAACCATTATCACCACTATAACGACCACTATCACCACTTTAACAACCATTATCGCCACTATAACGACCATTATCACCACTGTAACGGCCATTATCACCACTATAGCGACCATTATCAACACTATAACCACCATTATCAGCACTATATCAACCATTATCACCAGTAGAAGGTCCATTATCAACGCTGTGATGACCATTATCACCACGGTAACGACCACTATCACCACTATAACAACCATTATCACCACTATAACGACCATTATCACCACTATAACGACCATTATCACCACTATAACGGCCATTATCAACACTATAGCGACCATTATCAACACTATAACCTTCATTATCACCACTATGTCAACCATTATCACAACTATTACGACCAATATCACCTCTATAACAACTATTATCACCACTATAACAACCATTATCACCATTATAACGACCATTATCACCACTATATCAAACATTATCACCACTATAGCAACCATTATCAACACTACATGGACCATTATCACCACTATAACGACCACTATCACCACTATAACAACCATTATCACCACTATAACAACTATTATCACCACTATAACAACCATTATCACCATTATAACGACCATTATCACCACTATATCAAACATTATCACCAGTAGAAGGACCATTATCAACGCTGTAATGACCATTATCACCATTATAACAACCATTATCACCACTATAACGACCACTATCACCACTATAACAACCATTATCACCACTATAACAACCATTATCACCACTATAACAATGATTATCACCATTATAACGACCATTATCACCACTATATCAACCATTATCACCAGTAGAAGGACCATTATCAACGCTGTAATGACCATTATCACCACTATAACGACCACTATCACCACTATAACAACCATTATCACCACTATAACAACCATTATCACCACTATAACAATGATTATCACCATTATAACGACCATTATCACCACTATATCAACCATTATCACCAGTAGAAGGACCATTATCAACGCTGTAATGACCATTATCACCACTATAACAACCATTATCGCCACTATAACAACCATTATCACCACTATAACAACCATTATCACCACTATATGGACCATTATGACAACTATAACCACCACTATCACCACTTTAACAACCATTATCGCCACTATAACGACCATTATCACCACTATAACGGCCATTATCACCACTATAGCGACCATTATCAACACTATAACAACCATTATCACCACTATAACAACTATTATCACCACTATAACAACCATTATCACCACTATAACGGCCATTATCACCACTATAACGACCACTATCAACACCATAACCACCATTATCACCACTATATGGACCATTATCACCACTATAACGACCACTATCACCACTATAACAACCACTATCACCACTATAAGGACCATTATCACCACTATAACAACCATGATCACCACTATAACAACCATTATCACCACTATAAGGACCATTATCACCACTATAACAACCATTATCACCACTACAACGACCACTATCACCACTATAACAACCATTATCACCACTATAACAACTATTATCACCACTATAACAACCATTATCACCATTATAACGACCATTATCACCACTATATCAACCATTATCACCAGTAGAACGACCATTATCAACGCTGTAATGACCATTATCACCACTATAACAACCATTATCACCACTATAAGGACCATTATCACCACTATAACAACCATTATCACCACTATAACGACCATTATCACCATTATAACGACCATTATCACCACTATATCAACCATTATCACCAGTAGAAGGACCATTATCAACACTGTAATGACCATTATCACCACTATAACGACCACTATCACCACTATAACAACCATTATCACCACTATAACAACTATTATCACCACTATAACAACCATTATCACCACTATAACGACCATTATCACCACTATAACGACCAATATCACCACTATAACGGCCATTATCACCACTATAGCGACCATTATCAACACTATAACCTTCATTATCACCACTATATCAACCATTATCACCACTATAACGACCACTATCACAACTATAACAACCATCATCACCACTATAACGACCACTATCACCACTATAACAACCATTATCACCATTATAACGACCATTATCACCCCTATAACGACCATTATCACCACTATAACGGCCATTATCAGCACTATAGCGACCATTATCAGCACTATAACCACCATTAGCACCACTATAACGACCACTATCAACACTATAGCAACCATTATCACCACTACATGGACCATTATAACCACTATAACGACCACTATTACCACTATAACAACCATTATCACCACTATAACAACTACTATCACCACTATAACAACCATTATCACCATTATAACGGCCATTATCACCACTATATCAACCATTATCACCAGTAGAAGGACCATTATCTACGCTGTAATGACCATTATCACCACTATAACAACCATTATCGCCACTATAACAACCATTATCACCACTATAACAACCATTATCACCACTATATGGACCATTATGACCACTATAACCACCACTATCACCACTTTAACAACCATTATCACCACTATAACAACGATTATCACAACTATAACGACCATTATCACAACTATTACGACCATTATCACCACTATAACGGCCATTATCACCACTATAGCGACCATTATCACCACTATAAGGACCATTATCACCACTATAACAACCATTATCACCACTATAACAACCATTATCACCACTATATGGACCATTATGACCACTATAAGCACCACTATCACCACTTTAACAACCATTATCACCACTATAACGACCACTATCAACACTATAACGGCCATTATCACCACTATAGCGACCTTTATCAACACTATAACCACCATTATCAGCACTATATCAACCATTATCACCAGTAGAAGGACCATTATCAACGCTGTAATGACCATTATCACCTCTATAACAACCATTATCACCACTATAACAACCATTATCACCACTATAACAACCATTATCACCACTATATGGACCATTATGATGACTATAGCCACCACTATCACCACTTTAAGAACCATTATCACCACTATAACGACCACTATCACCACTATAACGGCCATTATCACCACTATAGCGACCATTATCAAAACTATAACCACCATTACCACCACTATAACAACCATTATCACCACTATAACAACCATTATCACCACTATAACAACCATTATCACCACTATATGGACCATTATGACCACTATAAGCACCACTATCACCACTTTAACAACCATTATCACCACTATAACGACCACTATCAACACTATAACCACAATTATCACCACTATATGGACCATTATCACCACTATAACGACCACTGTCATCACTATAACAACCATTATCACCACTATAACAACTATTATCACCACTATAACAACCATTATCACCATTATAACGACCATTATCACCACTATATCAAACATTATCACCACTATAGCAACCATTATCAACACTACATGGACCATTATCACCACTATAACGACCACTATCACCACTATACCAACCATTATCACCACTATAACAACTATTATCACCACTATAACAACCATTATCACCATTATAACGACCATTATCACCACTATATCAAACATTATCACCAGTAGAAGGACCATTATCAACGCTGTAATGACCATTATCACCACTATAACAACCATTATCACGACTATAACGACCACTATCACCACTATAACAACCATTATCACCACTATAACAACCATTATCACCACTATAACAACTATTATCACCACTATAACAACCATTATCACCATTATAACGACCATTATCACCACTATATCAAACATTATCACCACTATAGCAACCATTATCAACACTACATGGACCATTATCACCACTATAACGACCACTATCACCACTATAACAACCATTATCACCACTATAACAACTATTATCACCACTATAACAACCATTATCACCATTATAACGACCATTATCACCACTATATCAAACATTATCACCAGTAGAAGGACCATTATCAACGCTGTAATGACCATTATCACCACTATAACAACCATTATCACCACTATAACGACCACTATCACCACTATAACAACCATTATCACCACTATAACAACCATTATCACCACTATAACAATGATTATCACCATTATAACGACCATTATCACCACTATATCAACCATTATCACCAGTAGAAGGACCATTATCAACGCTGTAATGACCATTATCACCACTATAACGACCACTATCACCACTATAACAACCATTATCACCACTATAACAACCATTATCACCACTATAACAATGATTATCACCATTATAACGACCATTTTCACCACTATATCAACCATTATCACCAGTAGAAGGACCATTATCAACGCTGTAATGACCATTATCACCACTATAACAACCATTATCGCCACTATAACAACCATTATCACCACTATAACAACCATTATCACCACTATATGGACCATTATGACAACTATAACCACCACTATCACCACTTTAACAACCATTATCGCCACTATAACGACCATTATCACCACTATAACGGCCATTATCACCACTATAGCGACCATTATCAACACTATAACAACCATTATCACCACTATAACAACTATTATCACCACTATAACAACCATTATCACCACTATAACGGCCATTATCACCACTATAACGACCACTATCAACACCATAACCACCATTATCACCACTATATGGACCATTATCACCACTATAACGACCACTATCACCACTATAACAACCACTATCACCACTATAAGGACCATTATCACCACTATAACAACCATTATCACCACTATAACAACCATTATCACCACTATAAGGACCATTATCACCACTATAACAACCATTATCACCACTACAACGACCACTATCACCACTATAACAACCATTATCACCACTATAACAACTATTATCACCACTATAACAACCATTATCACCATTATAACGACCATTATCACCACTATATCAACCATTATCACCAGTAGAACGACCATTATCAACGCTGTAATGACCATTATCACCACTATAACAACCACTATCACCACTATAACAACCATTATCACCACTATAACAACTATTATCACCACTATAACAACCATTATCACCACTATAACGACCATTATCACCACTATAACGACCAATATCACCACTATAACGGCCATTATCACCACTATAGCGACCATTATCAACACTATAACCTTCATTATCACCACTATATCAACCATTATCACCACTATAACGACCACTATCACAACTATAACAACCATCATCACCACTATAACGACCACTATTACCACTATAACAAGCATTATCACCATTATAACGACCATTATCACCCCTATAACGACCATTATCACCACTATAACGGCCATTATCAGCACTATAGCGACCATTATCAGCACTATAACCACCATTAGCACCACTATAACGACCACTATCAACACTATAGCAACCATTATCACCACTACATGGACCATTATAACCACTATAACGACCACTATTACCACTATAACAACCATTATCACCACTATAACAACTACTATCACCACTATAACAACCATTATCACCATTATAACGGCCATTATCACCACTATATCAACCATTATCACCAGTAGAAGGACCATTATCTACGCTGTAATGACCATTATCACCACTATAACAACCATTATCGCCACTATAACAACCATTATCACCACTATAACAACCATTATCACCACTATAACGACCACTATCACCACTTTAACAACCATTATCGCCACTATAACGACCATTATCACCACTGTAACGGCCATTATCACCACTATAGCGACCATTATCACCACTATAACGGCCATTATCACCACTATAGCGACCATTATCAACACTATAACTACCATTATCACCACTATAACAACTATTATCACCACTATAACAACCATTATCACCACTATAACGGCCATTATCACCACTATAACGACCACTATCAACACCATAACCACCATTATCACCACTATATGGACCATTATCACCACTATAACGACCACTATCACCACTATAACAACCATTATCACCACTATAAGGACCATTATCACCACTATAACAACCATTATCACCACTATAACAACCATTATCACCACTATAAGGACCATTATCACCACTATAAGGACCATTATCACCACTATAACAACCATTATCACCACTACAACGACCACTATCACCACTATAACAACCATTATCACCACTATAACAACTATTATCACCACAATAACAACCATTATCACCATTATAACGACCATTATCACCACTATATCAACCATTATCACCAGTAGAACGACCATTATCAACGCTGTAATGACCATTATCACCACTATAACAACCATTATCACCACTATAACAACCATTATCACCACTATAAGGACCATTATCACCACTATAACAACCATTATCACCACTATAACGACCACTATCACCACTATAACAACCATTATCACCACTATAACAACAATTATCACCACTATAACAACCATTATCACCATTATATCGACCATTATCACCAGTAGAAGGACCATTATCAACGCTGTAATGACCATTATCACCACTATAACAACCATTATCGCCACTATAACAACCATTATCACCACTATAACAACCATTATCACCACTATAACGACCACTATCACCACTTTAACAACCATTATCGCCACTATAACGACCATTATCACCACTGTAACGGCCATTATCACCACTATAGCGACCATTATCAACACTATAACCACCATTATCAGCACTATATCAACCATTATCACCAGTAGAAGGTCCATTATCAACGCTGTGATGACCATTATCACCACGGTAACGACCACTATCACCACTATAACAACCATTATCACCACTATAACGACCATTATCACCACTATAACGACCATTATCACCACTATAACGGCCATTATCAACACTATAGCGACCATTATCAACACTATAACCTTCATTATCACCACTATGTCAACCATTATCACAACTATTACGACCAATATCACCTCTATAACAACTATTATCACCACTATAACAACCATTATCACCATTATAACGACCATTATCACCACTATATCAAACATTATCACCACTATAGCAACCATTATCAACACTACATGGACCATTATCACCACTATAACGACCACTATCACCACTATAACAACCATTATCACCACTATAACAACTATTATCACCACTATAACAACCATTATCACCATTATAACGACCATTATCACCACTATATCAAACATTATCACCAGTAGAAGGACCATTATCAACGCTGTAATGACCATTATCACCATTATAACAACCATTATCACCACTATAACGACCACTATCACCACTATAACAACCATTATCACCACTATAACAACCATTATCACCACTATAACAATGATTATCACCATTATAACGACCATTATCACCACTATATCAACCATTATCACCAGTAGAAGGACCATTATCAACGCTGTAATGACCATTATCACCACTATAACGACCACTATCACCACTATAACAACCATTATCACCACTATAACAACCATTATCACCACTATAACAATGATTATCACCATTATAACGACCATTATCACCACTATATCAACCATTATCACCAGTAGAAGGACCATTATCAACGCTGTAATGACCATTATCACCACTATAACAACCATTATCGCCACTATAACAACCATTATCACCACTATAACAACCATTATCACCACTATATGGACCATTATGACAACTATAACCACCACTATCACCACTTTAACAACCATTATCGCCACTATAACGACCATTATCACCACTATAACGGCCATTATCACCACTATAGCGACCATTATCAACACTATAACAACCATTATCACCACTATAACAACTATTATCACCACTATAACAACCATTATCACCACTATAACGGCCATTATCACCACTATAACGACCACTATCAACACCATAACCACCATTATCACCACTATATGGACCATTATCACCACTATAACGACCACTATCACCACTATAACAACCACTATCACCACTATAAGGACCATTATCACCACTATAACAACCATGATCACCACTATAACAACCATTATCACCACTATAAGGACCATTATCACCACTATAACAACCATTATCACCACTACAACGACCACTATCACCACTATAACAACCATTATCACCACTATAACAACTATTATCACCACTATAACAACCATTATCACCATTATAACGACCATTATCACCACTATATCAACCATTATCACCAGTAGAACGACCATTATCAACGCTGTAATGACCATTATCACCACTATAACAACCATTATCACCACTATAAGGACCATTATCACCACTATAACAACCATTATCACCACTATAACGACCATTATCACCATTATAACGACCATTATCACCACTATATCAACCATTATCACCAGTAGAAGGACCATTATCAACACTGTAATGACCATTATCACCACTATAACGACCACTATCACCACTATAACAACCATTATCACCACTATAACAACTATTATCACCACTATAACAACCATTATCACCACTATAACGACCATTATCACCACTATAACGACCAATATCACCACTATAACGGCCATTATCACCACTATAGCGACCATTATCAACACTATAACCTTCATTATCACCACTATATCAACCATTATCACCACTATAACGACCACTATCACAACTATAACAACCATCATCACCACTATAACGACCACTATCACCACTATAACAACCATTATCACCATTATAACGACCATTATCACCCCTATAACGACCATTATCACCACTATAACGGCCATTATCAGCACTATAGCGACCATTATCAGCACTATAACCACCATTAGCACCACTATAACGACCACTATCAACACTATAGCAACCATTATCACCACTACATGGACCATTATAACCACTATAACGACCACTATTACCACTATAACAACCATTATCACCACTATAACAACTACTATCACCACTATAACAACCATTATCACCATTATAACGGCCATTATCACCACTATATCAACCATTATCACCAGTAGAAGGACCATTATCTACGCTGTAATGACCATTATCACCACTATAACAACCATTATCGCCACTATAACAACCATTATCACCACTATAACAACCATTATCACCACTATATGGACCATTATGACCACTATAACCACCACTATCACCACTTTAACAACCATTATCACCACTATAACAACGATTATCACAACTATAACGACCATTATCACAACTATTACGACCATTATCACCACTATAACGGCCATTATCACCACTATAGCGACCATTATCACCACTATAAGGACCATTATCACCACTATAACAACCATTATCACCACTATAACAACCATTATCACCACTATAAGGACCATTATCACCACTATAAGGACCATTATCACCACTATAACAGCCATTATCACCACTACAACGACCACTATCACCACTATAACAACCATTATCACCACTATAACAACTATTATCACCACAATAACAACCATTATCACCATTATAACGACCATTATCACCACTATATCAACCATTATCACCAGTAGAACGACCATTATCAACGCTGTAATGACCATTATCACCAATATAACAACCATTATCACCACTATAACAACCATTATCACCACTATAAGGACCATTATCACCACTATAACAACCATTATCACCACTATAACGACCACTATCACCACTATAACAACCATTATCACCACTATAACAACAATTATCACCACTATAACAACCATTATCACCATTATATCGACCATTATCACCAGTAGGAGGACCATTATCAACGCTGTAATGACCATTATCACCACTATACCAACCATTATCGCCACTATAACAACCATTATCACCACTATAACAACCATTATCACCACTATAACGACCACTATCACCACTTTAACAACCATTATCGCCACTATAACGACCATTATCACCACTGTAACGGCCATTATCACCACTATAGCGACCATTATCAACACTATAACCACCATTATCAGCACTATATCAACCATTATCACCAGTAGAAGGACCATTATCAACGCTGTGATGACCATTATCACCACTGTAACGACCACTATCACCACTATAACAACCATTATCACCACTATAACGACCATTATCACCACTATAACGACCATTATCACCACTATAACGGCCATTATCAACACTATAGCGACCATTATCAACACTATAACCTTCATTATCACCACTATATCAACCATTATCACAACTATTACGACCAATATCACCTCTATAACAACTATTATCACCACTATAACAACGATTATCACCACTATAACGACCATTATCACAACTATAACTTCCATTATCACCACTATAACGGGCATTATCACCACTGTAGCGACCATTATCAGCACTATAACCACCATTATCACCACTATAACGACCACTATCAACACTATAGCCACCATTATCACCACTATAACAACCATTATCACCACTATATGGACCATTATCACCACCATAACGACCACTATCATCACTATAACAACCACTATCACCACTATAACAACTATTATCACCACTATAACAACCATTATCACCACTATAACGACCACTTTCACCACTATAACAACCATTATCACCACTATAAGGACCATTATCACCACTATAACAACCATTATCACCACTATAACGACCATTATCACCATTATAACGACCATTATCACCACTATATCAACCATTATCACCAGTAGAAGGACCATTATCAACGCTGTAATGACCATTATCACCTCTATAACAACCATTATCACCACTTTTTTTTTTTTTTTTTTTTTTTTTTTTTTTTAACGTGGGGGAAATCTTCAAAAGATACCCCGCGCCTTTGGGGGAAGGCGCGGGGTTATGCCGGATTTCTACCGGCTAAAACCCCCACGGTGACCCTTCCTGGCGCTACGGGGTGGTCCGGGATCTAAGATTAATTCACCTCGGGACCACCCCTGGCGCGTGCTGCCGGTCTCGGGGGGGCCAGGTGTTGTTGGCCCCCCTGCGCCTCTCGATCTTCCGGCACCAGGAGGTCACACCCGGTGCCGGCACTGCACGGACCGCGCGCAATGGCGTCCGAGCCCCCACTCGGACGCCTACGGCCCGGGCGGCTCCGGGCTGAACCTTTTACAAGGTTCGTGATCTTTGCCGCGGAGCCGCCATTATCGTGGGTCTACCGGCGCCCGCCGGCCGGAAGAGGAGGAGAAGAAACTCCTCATATGCCGGGCAGGCGCCCACCTCACGTAGGGGGGCGGACTAGCTGCGACGCCCGGATCGAGACCGGGGCGTCGCCCGCCCCCCTCTTCGTCTGCGGGCGGGACCGCGACCTCGACGTTCGCGATCCCGCTCCGCGGCCTCCTTCTGCGAGATAACTTTCTCGCAGAAGGAGGCGAAAGCTTGCCACGACCTCTCGCTGGCGAGTATCTCCACGACAACACTGGCCAGCGAGAGGTCCCACCCAATGCAGCAGCGTAGCTGCGTACGTGTCCCGCTAAAAGCGGGGCACTCCTCCAACGTATGTTGGGCGGAGTCTCGCTCCGCCCCACAATGGTGGCAGCACGGTAGCTGCTCCTTCGCGATCCGCCACAGGAACTCACCGAAGCACCCATGCCCGGTGAGAACCTGGGTCATCCGGTAGGTGATCCTTCCAAAGCCGCGGTCCTGCCATTCCATCAATTTCGGCAGGACCGCCCCAACGCCGCGGTGGTCAGCGGCGCCGCTTTCTATGATCTCGCGGCGCCACTTCGTCAGCGCGAAGCGTCGGGCCTGGCGCTTGAGGGCCTCTGCCTCTGACTCCAGCCGGGGCACACCCTGCTGGCGGAGGGAACGGAGTCGCCAGTAAACGTGGGCGTCTCCCTCCGCCAAGTAATGGTAGGGAATGAACCCGGCCAGAGTCATCGCCGCCGCGTAGGAGACCGTGCGGTATCCCCTTATCGCCCTGATGGCCATTAGGCGCTGCACGCGGCGCAGCAATTGCTTGCTGCGCCGGCAGGCCATCAGGGCGTCAGCCCATATCGGGGCCCCGTAAAGGGCCATGGACCGCACGACTCCTGCGTAGAGGCGGCGAACCGTCTCGCCTGGTCCCCCAATATTCGGCAGCAGCCGGCCAAGAGCCGCTGCTACCTTCTCTAAACGGGGGACCAGGCGCTTGAAGTGCTCCTCAAAGCGCCAGCGGCTGTCCAGGTAGAGCCCAAGGTATCTCATACCGTTGCCCACCTGGACATGTTCTTCACCTACGCGGATGAACGACTGGGGTGGGGCCTTGCACCGTGGCCGGCAAAACCACATTGCTTCGGTTTTGCCCGCTGATAACTCTAACCCCAGTCGTCGGATCGCAGCAGCCACCGCTGCCACTCCAGCCTCGGCGAGGCGGATGGTCTCGTGCCACTCCCTCCCGACGGCGAGCACGAGTGTGTCATCGGCAAAGCACACAACTCGCACGCCGGGGGGGAGGGCAACCCGCAGAGCCGCGTCGTACCCGACGTTCCACAAGGTGGGGCCTAAGGCGGACCCCTGGGGTACGCCGCGGTTGATCTCCCTCCGGTGCGTGACACCGTCCCGGCCCGGGTACTCTATCCACCTGTCCCGCAGATAGTCCCCGATCACAGCCCTCAAGTAGGGAGGGACCTCATGATAGATGAGGCCCTCCCCAATCTTATCCCAGGGCAGGGTATTGAAGGCGTTTTTGATGTCTAGGCTGATGCCCAGCGCCACCCCACCCCGGGATATGGCCGACTCCGCGAGGGACCTGACGCGGTGAAGCGCGTCGATGGTGCTTCGTCCCTCGCGGAAGCCGTACTGGCTGTCGGCCAGATCGGGGCCATCACGGGCCAGATGCCTGGAGAGTCGGGAAGCGATAACTCGCTCGAAAAGCTTCCCGATCTCGTCCAGGAGCACTATGGGCCGGTACGCAGAGGGAGAATCTGCGGGCCTCCCTTGCTTGCGGAGTAAGACCATCCGCCCCACCTTCCACTGGGACGGAAAATGCCCCGACTGCAGGCAGGCATCGAATAGACGCCGCAGTCGGGGGGAGAGGACGCGTAGCGCCATCCCCCAGGCACGACCGGGGATGCCGTCAGGGCCCGGAGCTGTGTTCCGAGCCACCATACGGCTAATAGCCGCGGCCATTTCCTCCTCCGTGACCCCCAGTTCGTCAGACCAGTTGGTCGGGTCCGACGAGGGAGCAGGTGGCGCAACGTCCGTACTCTGCAGAAACAAAGTGTCCACCACCTGCGCCAGAAACTGGGGGTCCAAGCTCTCCGTTACAGGAGGCGCCCACGGTCGAAGCTTCCCCATGACCGATTTATATGGGCGCCCCCACGGATCCTTGCTCAATGAACGGAGGAGTTCTTCGCATGCCCGGGATTTGGCTTCCCTGATGGCCTGCTGCAGGGACGTGGACAGTGTCCGATATGTCCCATGCAGCACCTCTTCCCTCGCCTCGTCGCGGTTCCTACGACGGCGGGCACGCATGTACCGGCGACGGGCATGCTGACATTCGTTGCGCATCTGCGCAATGCCGCCCGTCCACCAGTACGCGGCTCGCCGCTGGAAGCCTTTGGCCCGGGGCATGGCGGCGTCACACACCATTGTCATAGCGCCCCGAAACCAATCAGCTTCCGCATCCACGTCCGCGACGGGCCCGTCTGGTATCTCAGGCCAGGCCACAGCGAGGGAAGCAGCCATCAGTGCGTCCTCATCCAAGCGCTTAAGCGCCCATCTCCGCGGTGGTGCGGTTCTGTGGCAGCAACGGGTAGCGGAGATATCCATACGGATATAGAGGTGGTCACTTAGCGTTTCCACCTCCTCCGCCACCCTCCAACCCGTTACACGGCGCGCCGCAGGGGGTGTCGCCCATGAAAGGTCGACAATGGACTCCCCCTGCGGACGGACGCACGTGCTAACGGAGCCCCTGTTGAGTAACCGGAGCCCGTATGTCGCTGCCCATTCGAGCACCGCCTCTCCCCTCGCGTTTGTGCTGGGGGACCCCCAGGCATGAGCCTTGGCGTTGAAGTCCCCCAGCACGAGGACTGGACGGGGTGAAAATCGGGAGATACACCTCCCGACCCCATCCAGAAACTCCTCAAAGGACGCGAGGGTCCATCGTGGCGGTGCATAAACGCCCACCACCGCGGTTCCGTCCCAGTGGACAGCCACGAACCCTCGGCCGCGTTCTATCAGCTCGCAGCACGAGGATCCGGGCTGATAATTCCATTTAATCGCCACGGAGCCCTCCTCGTCCCCAAACCAGTCGGTGTGGTCGGGGACATTATAGGGCTCCGCAGCGATCGCCAATCCAATCCGCCACTCGGCCAGGGTGTGGAGGAAAAGATCCTGTGCCCCGGCCGAGTGGTTAAGATTGGCCTGTAATATCGGGCCAGTGGCACGCATTATGGTACGGTGTCCATTGCGCCCTCGGCACCGTCACCACCGGTGCTCGGGGGCACCACCACCACCACGTCCGCCGGGGCGGACGACCCGGACGCCGCTACCGCAGGCGTCGTCGGCTCCGCCGTTGCAGGAGCCACGGGCGCCATTACTGGCCTGGGTAAAGTTGGGGTTGGGCCTGGGCCCTTCCCCTTCCTCACCTTACGCCGGGAGGACGGCGCGCAAGTCCGCGAGCCGAGCCTATGCCCGGCAGGCCTCCCCAAATCGGTGCATAGGGGGCACCGGGGAGGTGCCGAGCATCTGCTTGCGCGATGACCGGTCAGACCACAGTTATAACAACGGTCCGACCGGTCGACTTCCGCAGTGCACCGCTGCCGGACGTGTCCGACCTCCAAACAGCGGAAGCACTGCAATGGGCGGGCTGGAAGGGCGTCAACCTTGGCTGACACCCAGCCCACCCGTATCCTCCCGGCCGCAACGACCTTCTTGAGGCCGTCCAGGGGGCACCGGACCCAGGCCGTTCCCAGCCCAGAGGGGGCGGTTCGGATCTCGCCGACCTTCAATTCCCCCTCTTGGCAGCCAGCGACGGCCGCCACACCCGCACACACTTCCTCCGACGACACGGAGCCGTCGAGGCCCGAAACGCGGAATTCACCGCATTTAAACGGTCGGGCAACGCGGACATCCGTGCCGTCGAAGACGACCCTCAGACGGGCAGCCAGTGCCTCCGCCTTCGCCACTTTACCCTCCCCGGGGATTTCGAGGATAGTAGCGCCAGTAACGCCGAGCCTGACGCGTACCTCCGAAATCCCCAGGTCGGCGAGCCGCACCTTGGATCTGGCCTCAGCCATCACCGCCGCGTGTGTCCGCTTACTCCCAGGGGCTACGGTCAATGTGACCGCAGCTGTCCTGGGAGGGCGTGCCGGGTGTGGCTTTGGCCCCTTCCCGTTGGCCGGAAGCTGAACTGCCTTCGGCTGCGCTTTCGCCTTTTTGGCCAAAGGCGGTGGCGGAGGGGGCGCCGCCTTTCTCACGGCCGCCTTGGCCTTCCGCCCAACTACCTTCGACCACTGCTCCCCTGCAGCAGTGGGTGGCTGGGCGGGCGGTTGGGGCCGCTGCTGCCTCTCCGACGGCGGTTTCGGCTTCGCACCACCAGGCGGCGTGGCGCGAGCCGCAACTACCTTCTGAGGTATGGCCACCGCAGAAGAAGATTTTGTCCGCTTCTTCTTCTTCTTCGCCGCCGGAGCTGCTGCGTTTGGCGCTGACCTGGGCGCGTCCGCCCGCAGCGGCGGCCTCAGCACGCGGCCCGGGAAGATTTCTTCCCGGAAAGCCGCCAGCTTCGCCTCAATTAGGCTGCTAATAGCCTCGAGCAGCCCTGGCGCACCCTCGATGACTCGTGCGCCAGGGACTGCTGATCGCCGTTCAGTGGCACATCCCGACGGTGCTGAAACATCCGCCGGGGGCGCCGTCGCGTTGGGAGGGGTCGCAGTTCGCGCTCCAGCGACATCTGTTCCTTGCGGTGGAACAAAAACGGTCGATGCGGGATTAGGGCAAGGATGCACATCCGCATTCTGTGCAGTGGTCACTCCACTGCAACTTGCCCTAAGAGCCCGTAGCTCCTCTCGCATCGTGGCCACCTCCCGCCGCAGAGACGCCGCCTCACTGTCGCGTTCGCGCAGCTTAGCCCGCAGCTGGATGGTTTCAACATCCAGCCGCGGAGCAACCTCCGTTGCGGACATCCGCCGATAGGCGTTGATGCTAGCCGCCTGAAGGAACCGGTTGCTCTCCCGGATTGCCCTCACAAATGTGCCTTTCAGGTTCTTTGAACCCGAGGCAACCTTTTCGAGAAGCCGGCCCTTCTCCAGCACCTCCGCCATGATGTCCGCAACGTGGCGGCCATCCAGCTCTCTCACGATGTCGTCTACCTCATCCAAAGGTAGGCTAGCAGAGCTGGGTGGCCGCGGCGGCACAGAGGGGTCAAATACCTCCTCTTCGTCTCTGAGCTCCGATCTACGGAACTCAGTGGCCCTGAGACGACGCTTCGTCTCAGCTAACGTGGCGCAATCCCCTGATGTAGGCGGGGGCCTGCCACGTTTCCGGCTCTGCTGCCGGTCCATCGACGCAACAGTCGCGGCGGACGCAAACGAGCACTCGGACGCGTCCGAGTCCTCTCCACTGCCGCAGACTGATGCGCTGAGTGAAGCGCCGTCCAGCACCTTCCTCCGCGTCCTCGACCGTCCCCGATCGACCCTGGACAGTCGAACGGAGGGCCGAGCGAGGGCCAACAAAATGTCAGCACACGTCGGCACAGTAGGTCGGGAGTGTTCTCCCACGCAGTCCCGCCGCTGCCGCAATTCCCTGTCACGTTGTCGCGTGGCAGGGCCTTCCTGTTCGCCAGTTGCATTGCTAGACACGGTGGCCTGGTCGTCCACCACCTGTGCCTCACGGTCGTTGGATGACGACGTGGTAGGGCCCGCTTGACAACCCTGGTCCACGCCGGTACTGGGGGATCCGACGCCCCCTGCACCGTAAACGTTAACTCCGTTTTCACAATTCATCATAATTCGTTAAATACGTTTTCGGGCCGCCGCCCACTCTCCGTCCCGCCCCCGTCGCCCACCGTTTCAATCCTCCGTGCGAGCCTTACCGGCTTGGGAGGCCCTGCCAGGGTCCGAAGACCCCGCCGGCATCGCCTCGCACATCATCGGACCTACTTTAGGAAACGACGAGAGCATCCCCTTTGAGTCGCCTCGTACGACAGGCAGGGGCGTACCGTAGCTGAATTCTGCTCCCCACCTACAGGGAGGGTTTATTTTCGGGGTTTTCCTTCCCCTAGTCCAATTGGTCCGCGACTGCTTATTCGTCACCAGAAAGGTGCTTATTTCGCAGCTAACCAGCATATCTGCTGGCCGTTCCCCTATCCGCCACCTGGGGACGCGCCCGGTCGCGGTGGACACCGCACCCAGGGGGTGAACCCCTGGCCGGGACCATTATCACCACTATAACAACCATTATCACCACTATAACAACCATTATCACCACTATAACAACCATTATCACCACTATAACAACCATTATCACCACTATATGGACCATTATGACCACTATAACCACCACTATCACCACTTTAACAACCATTATCACCACTATAACAACGATTATCACAACTATAACGACCATTATCACAACTATTACGACCATTATCACCACTATAACGGCCATTATCACCACTATAGCGACCATTATCAGCACTATAACCACCATTATCACCACTATAACGACCACTATCAACACTATAACGGCCATTATCACCACTATAGCGACCTTTATCAACACTATAACCACCATTATCACCACTATATCAACCATTATCACCAGTAGAAGGACCATTATCAACGCTGTAATGACCATTATCACCTCTATAACAACCATTATCACCACTATAACAACCATTATCACCACTATAACGACCAATATCACCACTATAACGGCCATTATCACCACTATAGCGACCATTATCAACACTATAACCACCATTACCACCACTATAACAACCATTATCACCACTATAACAACCATTATCACCACTATAACAACCATTATCACCACTATATGGACCATTATGACCACTATAAGCACCACTATCACCACTTTAACAACCATTATCACCACTATAACAACGATTATCACCACTATAACGACCGTTATCACAACTATAACGACCATTATCACCACTATAACGGCCATTATCACCACTGTAGCGACCATTATCAGCACTATAACCACCATTATCACCACTATAACGACCACTATCAACACTATAACCACCATTACCACCACTATAACAACCATTATCACCACTATATGGACCATTATCACCACTATTACGACCACTATCACCACTATAACAACCATTATCACCACTATAAGGACCATTATCACCACTATAACAACCATTATCACCAGTATAACGACCACTATCACCCCTATAACGACCATTGTCACCACTATAACGGCCATTATCACTACTATAGCGACCATTATCAGCACTATAACCACCATTATCACCACTATAACAACCATTATCACCACTATAGCAACCATTATCACCACTACATGGACCATTATCACCACTATAACGACCACTATCACCACTATAACAACCATTATCACCACTATATGGACCATTATGACCACTATAACCACCACTATCGCCACCTTAACAACCATTATCGCCACTATAAGGACCATTATCACCACTATAACAACCATTATCACCACTATAACGACCATTATCACCATTATAACGACCATTACCACCACTATATCAACCATTATCACCAGTAGAAGGACCATTATCAACGCTGTAATGACCATTATCACCACTATAACGACCTTTATCAACACTATAATCACCATTATCACCACTATATCAACCATTATCACCAGTAGAAGGACCATTATCAACACTGTAATGACCATTATCACCACTATAACGACCACTATCACCACTATAACAACCATTATCACCACTATATGGACCATTATGATGACTATCACCACCACTATCACCACTTTAACAACCATTATCACCACTATAACGACCACTATCACCACTATAACGGCCATTATCACCACTATAGCGACCTTTATCAACACTATAATCACCATTATCACCACTATATCAACCATTATCACCAGTAGAAGGACCATTATCAACACTGTAATGACCATTATCACCACTATAACGACCACTATCACCACTATAACAACCATTATCACCACTATAACAACTATTATCACCACTATAACAACCATTATCACCACTATAACGACCATTATCACCACTATAACGACCAATATCACCACTATAACGGCCATTATCACCACTATAGCGACCATTATCAACACTATAACCTTCATTATCACCACTATATCAACCATTATCACCACTATAACGACCACTATCACAACTATAACAACCATCATCACCACTATAACGACCACTATCACCACTATAACAACCATTATCACCACTATAACGACCATTATCACCCCTATAACGACCATTATCACCACTATAACGGCCATTATCAGCACTATAGCGACCATTATCAGCACTATAACCACCATTACCACCACTATAACGACCACTGTCAACACTATAGCAACCATTATCACCACTACATGGACCATTATAACCACTATAACGACCACTATCACCACAATAACAACCATTATCACCACTATAACAACTACTATCACCACTATAACAAACATTATCACCATTATAACGACCATTATCACCACTATATCAACCATTATCACCAGTAGAAGGACCATTATCTACGCTGTAATGACCATTATCACCACTATAACAACCATTATCGCCACAATAACAACCATTATCACCACTATAACAACTACTATCACCACTATAACAACCATTATCACCATTATAACGACCATTATCACCACTATATCAACCATTATCACCAGTAGAAGGACCATTATCTACGCTGTAATGACCATTATCACCACTATAACAACCATTATCGCCACAATAACAACCATTATCACCACTATAACAACCATTATCACCACTATATGGACCATTATGACCACTATAACCACCACTATCACCACTTTAACAACCATTATCACCACTATAACAACGATTATCACAACTATAACGACCATTATCACAACTATAACGACCATTATCACCACTATAACGGCCATTATCACCACTATAGCGACCATTATCAGCACTATAACCACCATCATCACCACTATAACGACCACTATCAACACTATAACGGCCATTATCACCACTATAGCGACCTTTATCAACACTATAACCACCATTATCAGCACTATATCAACCATTATCACCAGTAGAAGGACCATTATCAACGCTGTAATGACCATTATCACCTCTATAACAACCATTATCACCACTATAACAACCATTATCACCACTATAACAACCATTATCACCACTATATGGACCATTATGATGACTATAACCACCACTATCACCACTTTAAGAACCATTATCACCACTATAACGACCACTATCACCACTATAACGGCCATTATCACCACTATAGCGACCTTTATCAACACTATAACCACCATTATCACCACTATATCAACCATTATCACCAGTAGAAGGACCATTATCAACACTGTAATGACCATTATCACCACTACAACGACCACTATCACCACTATGACAACCATTATCACCACTATAACAACTATTATCACCACTATAACAACCATTATCACCACTATAACGACCATTATCACCACTATAACGACCAATATCACCACTATAACGGCCATTATCACCACTATAGCGACCATTATCAACACTATAACCACCATTACCACCACTATAACAACCATTATCACCACTATAACAACCATTATCACCACTATAACAACCATTATCACCACTATATGGACCATTATGACCACTATAAGCACCACTATCACCACTTTAACAACCATTATCACCACTATAACAACGATTATCAACACTATAACGACCGTTATCACAACTATAACGATCATTATCACCACTATAACGGCCATTATCACCACTGTAGCGACCATTATCAGCACTATAACCACCATTATCACCACTATAACGACCACTATCAACACTATAACCACCATTACCACCACTATAACAACCATTATCACCACTATATGGACCATTATCACCACTATTACGACCACTATCACCACTATAACAACCATTATCACCACTATAAGGACCATTATCACCACTATAACAACCATTATCACCAGTATAACGACCATTATCACCCCTATAACGACCATTGTCACCACTATAACAGCCATTATCACCACTGTAGCGACCATTATCACCACTATAACGACCACTATCAACACTATAACCACCATTATCACCACTATATGGACCATTATCACCACTATAACGACCACTATCATCACTATAACAACCATTATCACCAATATAAGGACCATTATCACCACTATAACAACCATTATCGCCACTATAACAACCATTATCACCACTATAACAACCATTATCACCACTATATGGACCATTATGACCACTATAACCACCACTATCACCACTTTAACAACCATTATCGCCACTATAACGACCATTATCACCACTGTAGCGACCATTATCAGCACTATAACCACCATTATCACCACTATAACGACCACTATCAACAGTATAACCACCATTATCACCACTATAAGGACCATTATCACCACTATAACAACCATTATCACCACTATAACAACCATTATCACCACTATAACAACCATTATCACCACTATATGGACCATTATGATGACTATCACCACCACTATCACCACTTTAACAACCATTATCACCACTATAACGACCACTATCACCACTATAACGGCCATTATCACCACTATAGCGACCTTTATCAACACTATAATCACCATTATCACCACTATATCAACCATTATCACCAGTAGAAGGACCATTATCAACACTGTAATGACCATTATCACCACTATAACGACCACTATCACCACTATAACAACCATTATCACCACTATAACAACTATTATCACCACTATAACAACCATTATCACCACTATGACGACCATTATCACCACTATAACGACCAATATCACCACTATAACGGCCATTATCACCACTATAGCGACCATTATCAACACTATAACCTTCATTATCACCACTATATCAACCATTATCACCACTATAACGACCACTATCACAACTATAACAACCATCATCACCACTATAACGACCACTATCACCACTATAACAACCATTATCACCACTATAACGACCATTATCACCCCTATAACGACCATTATCACCACTATAACGGCCATTATCAGCACTATAGCGACCATTATCAGCACTATAACCACCATTAGCACCACTATAACGACCACTATCAACACTATAGCAACCATTATCACCACTACATGGACCATTATAACCACTATAACGACCACTATCACCACAATAACAACCATTATCACCACTATAACAACTACTATCACCACTATAACAAACATTATCACCATTATAACGACCATTATCACCACTTTATCAACCATTATCACCAGTAGAAGGACCATTATCTACGCTGTAATGACCATTATCACCACTATAACAACCATTATCGCCACAATAACAACCATTATCACCACTATAACAACTACTATCACCACTATAACAACCATTATCACCATTATAACGACCATTATCACCACTATATCAACCATTATCACCAGTAGAAGGACCATTATCTACGCTGTAATGACCATTATCACCACTATAACAACCATTATCGCCACAATAACAACCATTATCACCACTATAACAACCATTATCACCACTATATGGACCATTATGACCACTATAACCACCACTATCACCACTTTAACAACCATTATCACCACTATAACAACGATTATCACAACTATAACGACCATTATCACAACTATAACGACCATTATCACCACTATAACGGCCATTATCACCACTATAGCGACCATTATCAGCACTATAACCACCATCATCACCACTATAACGACCACTATCAACACTATAACGGCCATTATCACCACTATAGCGACCTTTATCAACACTATAACCACCATTATCAGCACTATATCAACCATTATCACCAGTAGAAGGACCATTATCAACGCTGTAATGACCATTATCACCTCTATAACAACCATTATCACCACTATAACAACCATTACCACCACTATAACAACCATTATCACCACTATATGGACCATTATGATGACTATAACCACCACTATCACCACTTTAAGAACCATTATCACCACTATAACGACCACTATCACCACTATAACAACCATTATCACCACTATAGCAACCATTATCACCACTACATGGACCATTATCACCACTATAACGACCACTATCACCACTATAACAACCATTATCACCACTATATGGACCATTATGACCACTATAACCACCACTATCGCCACCTTAACAACCATTATCGCCACTATAAGGACCATTATCACCACTATAACAACCATTATCACCACTATAACGACCATTATCACCATTATAACGACCATTACCACCACTATATCAACCATTATCACCAGTAGAAGGACCATTATCAACGCTGAAATGACCATTATCACCTCTATAACAACCATTATCACCACTATAACAACCATTATCACCACTATAACAACCATTATCACCACTATAACAACCATTATCACCACTATATGGACCATTATGATGACTATCACCACCACTATCACCACTTTAACAACCATTATCACCACTATAACGACCACTATCACCACTATAACGGCCATTATCACCACTATAGCGACCTTTATCAACACTATAATCACCATTATCACCACTATATCAACCATTATCACCAGTAGAAGGACCATTATCAACACTGTAATGACCATTATCACCACTATAACGACCACTATCACCACTATAACAACCATTATCACCACTATAGCGACCATTATCAACACTATAACCTTCATTATCACCACTATATCAACCATTACCACCACTATAACGACCACTATCACAACTATAACAACCATCATCACCACTATAACGACCACTATCACCACTATAACAACCATTATCACCACTATAACGACCATTATCACCCCTATAACGACCATTATCACCACTATATGGACCATTATGACCACTATAACCACCACTATCACCACTTTAACAACCATTATCACCACTATAACAACGATTATCACAACTATAACGACCATTATCACAACTATAACGACCATTATCACCATTATAACGGCCATTATCACCACTATAGCGACCATTATCAGCACTATAACCACCATTATCACCACTATAACGACCACTATCAACACTATAACGGCCATTATCACAACTATAGCGACCTTTATCAACACTATAACCACCATTATCAGCACTATATCAACCATTATCACCAGTAGAAGGACCATTATCAACGCTGTAATGACCATTATCACCTCTATAACAACCATTATCACCACTATAACAACCATTATCAGCACTATAACAACCATTATCACCACTATATGGACCATTATGATGACTATAGCCACCACTATCACCACTTTAAGAACCATTATCACCACTATAACGACCACTATCACCACTATAACGGCCATTATCACCACTATAGCGACCTTTATCAACACTATAACCACCATTATCACCACTATATCAACCATTATTACCAGTAGAAGGACCATTATCAACACTGTAATGACCATTATCACCACTACAACGACCACTATCACCACTATGACAACCATTATCACCACTATAACAACTATTATCACCACTATAACAACCATTATCACCACTATAACGACCATTATCACCACTATAACGACCAATATCACCACTATAACGGCCATTATCACCACTATAGCGACCATTATCAAAACTATAACCACCATTACCACCACTATAACAACCATTATCACCACTATAACAACCATTATCACCACTATAACAACCATTATCACCACTATATGGACCATTATGACCACTATAAGCACCACTATCACCACTTTAACAACCATTATCACCACTATAACAACGATTATCACCACTATAACGACCGTTATCACAACTATAACGACCATTATCACCACTATAACGGCCATTATCACCACTGTAGCGACCATTATCAGCACTATAACCACCATTATCACCACTATAACGACCACTATCAACACTATAACCACCATTACCACCACTATAACAACCATTATCACCACTATATGGACCATTATCACCACTATTACGACCACTATCACCACTATAACAACCATTATCACCACTATAAGGACCATTATCACCACTATAACAACCATTATCACCAGTATAACGACCACTATCACCCCTATAACGACCATTGTCACCACTATAACGGCCATTATCACTACTATAGCGACCATTATCAGCACTATAACCACCATTATCACCACTATAACAACCATTATCACCACTATAGCAACCATTATCACCACTACATGGACCATTATCACCACTATAACGACCACTATCACCACTATAACAACCATTATCACCACTATATGGACCATTATGACCACTATAACCACCACTATCGCCACCTTAACAACCATTATCGCCACTATAAGGACCATTATCACCACTATAACAACCATTATCACCACTATAACGACCATTATCACCATTATAACGACCATTACCACCACTATATCAACCATTATCACCAGTAGAAGGACCATTATCAACGCTGAAATGACCATTATCACCTCTATAACAACCATTATCACCACTATAACAACCATTATCACCACTATAACAACCATTATCACCACTATATGGACCATTATGATGACTATCACCACCACTATCACCACTTTAACAACCATTATCACCACTATAACGACCACTATCACCACTATAACGGCCATTATCACCACTATAGCGACCTTTATCAACACTATAATCACCATTATCACCACTATATCAACCATTATCACCAGTAGAAGGACCATTATCAACACTGTAATGACCATTATCACCACTATAACGACCACTATCACCACTATAACAACCATTATCACCACTATAACAACTACTATCACCACTATAACAACCATTATCACCATTATAACGACCATTATCACCACTATATCAACCATTATCACCAGTAGAAGGACCATTATCTACGCTGTAATGACCATTATCACCACTATAACAACCATTATCGCCACAATAACAACCATTATCACCACTATAACAACCATTATCACCACTATATGGACCATTATGACCACTATAACCACCACTATCACCACTTTAACAACCATTATCACCACTATAACAACGATTATCACAACTATAACGACCATTATCACAACTATAACGACCATTATCACCACTATAACGGCCATTATCACCACTATAGCGACCATTATCAGCACTATAACCACCATCATCACCACTATAACGACCACTATCAACACTATAACGGCCATTATCACCACTATAGCGACCTTTATCAACACTATAACCACCATTATCAGCACTATATCAACCATTATCACCAGTAGAAGGACCATTATCAACGCTGTAATGACCATTATCACCTCTATAACAACCATTATCACCACTATAACAACCATTATCACCACTATAACAACCATTATCACCACTATATGGACCATTATGATGACTATAGCCACCACTATCACCACTTTAAGAACCATTATCACCACTATAACGACCACTATCACCACTATAACGGCCATTATCACCACTATAGCGACCTTTATCAACACTATAACCACCATTATCACCACTATATCAACCATTATTACCAGTAGAAGGACCATTATCAACACTGTAATGACCATTATCACCACTACAACGACCACTATCACCACTATGACAACCATTATCACCACTATAACAACTATTATCACCACTATAACAACCATTATCACCACTATAACGACCATTATCACCACTATAACGACCAATATCACCACTATAACGGCCATTATCACCACTATAGCGACCATTATCAAAACTATAACCACCATTACCACCACTATAACAACCATTATCACCACTATAACAACCATTATCACCACTATAACAACCATTATCACCACTATATGGACCATTATGACCACTATAAGCACCACTATCACCACTTTAACAACCATTATCACCACTATAACAACGATTATCACCACTATAACGACCGTTATCACAACTATAACGATCATTATCACCACTATAACGGCCATTATCACCACTGTAGCGACCATTATCAGCACTATAACCACCATTATCACCACTATAACGACCACTATCAACACTATAACCACCATTACCACCACTATAACAACCATTATCACCACTATATGGACCATTATCACCACTATTACGACCACTATCACCACTATAACAACCATTATCACCACTATAAGGACCATTATCACCACTATAACAACCATTATCACCAGTATAACGACCACTATCACCCCTATAACGACCATTGTCACCACTATAACGGCCATTATCACTACTATAGCGACCATTATCAGCACTATAACCACCATTATCACCACTATAACAACCATTATCACCACTATAGCAACCATTATCACCACTACATGGACCATTATCACCACTATAACGACCACTATCACCACTATAACAACCATTATCACCACTATATGGACCATTATGACCACTATAACCACCACTATCGCCACCTTAACAACCATTATCGCCACTATAAGGACCATTATCACCACTATAACAACCATTATCACCACTATAACGACCATTATCACCATTATAACGACCATTACCACCACTATATCAACCATTATCACCAGTAGAAGGACCATTATCAACGCTGAAATGACCATTATCACCTCTATAACAACCATTATCACCACTATAACAACCATTATCACCACTATAACAACCATTATCACCACTATAACAACCATTATCACCACTATATGGACCATTATGATGACTATCACCACCACTATCACCACTTTAACAACCATTATCACCACTATAACGACCACTATCACCACTATAACGGCCATTATCACCACTATAGCGACCTTTATCAACACTATAATCACCATTATCACCACTATATCAACCATTATCACCAGTAGAAGGACCATTATCAACACTGTAATGACCATTATCACCACTATAACGACCACTATCACCACTATAACAACCATTATCACCACTATAACAACTACTATCACCACTATAACAACCATTATCACCATTATAACGACCATTATCACCACTATATCAACCATTATCACCAGTAGAAGGACCATTATCTACGCTGTAATGACCATTATCACCACTATAACAACCATTATCGCCACAATAACAACCATTATCACCACTATAACAACCATTATCACCACTATATGGACCATTATGACCACTATAACCACCACTATCACCACTTTAACAACCATTATCACCACTATAACAACGATTATCACAACTATAACGACCATTATCACAACTATAACGACCATTATCACCACTATAACGGCCATTATCACCACTATAGCGACCATTATCAGCACTATAACCACCATCATCACCACTATAACGACCACTATCAACACTATAACGGCCATTATCACCACTATAGCGACCTTTATCAACACTATAACCACCATTATCAGCACTATATCAACCATTATCACCAGTAGAAGGACCATTATCAACGCTGTAATGACCATTATCACCTCTATAACAACCATTATCACCACTATAACAACCATTATCACCACTATAACAACCATTATCACCACTATATGGACCATTATGATGACTATAACCACCACTATCACCACTTTAAGAACCATTATCACCACTATAACGACCACTATCACCACTATAACAACCATTATCACCACTATAGCAACCATTATCACCACTACATGGACCATTATCACCACTATAACGACCACTATCACCACTATAACAACCATTATCACCACTATATGGACCATTATGACCACTATAACCACCACTATCGCCACCTTAACAACCATTATCGCCACTATAAGGACCATTATCACCACTATAACAACCATTATCACCACTATAACGACCATTATCACCATTATAACGACCATTACCACCACTATATCAACCATTATCACCAGTAGAAGGACCATTATCAACGCTGAAATGACCATTATCACCTCTATAACAACCATTATCACCACTATAACAACCATTATCACCACTATAACAACCATTATCACCACTATAACAACCATTATCACCACTATATGGACCATTATGATGACTATCACCACCACTATCACCACTTTAACAACCATTATCACCACTATAACGACCACTATCACCACTATAACGGCCATTATCACCACTATAGCGACCTTTATCAACACTATAATCACCATTATCACCACTATATCAACCATTATCACCAGTAGAAGGACCATTATCAACACTGTAATGACCATTATCACCACTATAACGACCACTATCACCACTATAACAACCATTATCACCACTATAACAACTATTATCACCACTATAACAACCATTATCACCACTATAACGACCATTATCACCACTATAACGACCAATATCACCACTATAACGGCCATTATCACCACTATAGCGACCATTATCAACACTATAACCTTCATTATCACCACTATGTCAACCATTATCACCACTATAACGACCACTATCACAACTATAACAACCATCATCACCACTATAACGACCACTATCACCACTATAACAACCATTATCACCACTATAACGACCATTATCACCCCTATAACGACCATTATCACCACTATAACGGCCATTATCAGCACTATAGCGACCATTATCAGCACTATAACCACCATTAGCACCACTATAACGACCACTGTCAACACTATAGCAACCATTATCACCACTACATGGACCATTATAACCACTATAACGACCACTATCACCACAATAACAACCATTATCACCACTATAACAACTACTATCACCACTATAACAAACATTATCACCATTATAACGACCATTATCACCACTATATCAACCATTATCACCAGTAGAAGGACCATTATCTACGCTGTAATGACCATTATCACCACTATAACAACCATTATCGCCACAATAACAACCATTATCACCACTATAACAACTACTATCACCACTATAACAACCATTATCACCATTATAACGACCATTATCACCACTATATCAACCATTATCACCAGTAGAAGGACCATTATCTACGCTGTAATGACCATTATCACCACTATAACAACCATTATCGCCACAATAACAACCATTATCACCACTATAACAACCATTATCACCACTATATGGACCATTATGACCACTATAACCACCACTATCACCACTTTAACAACCATTATCACCACTATAACAACGATTATCACAACTATAACGACCATTATCACAACTATAACGACCATTATCACCACTATAACGGCCATTATCACCACTATAGCGACCATTATCAGCACTATAACCACCATCATCACCACTATAACGACCACTATCAACACTATAACGGCCATTATCACCACTATAGCGACCTTTATCAACACTATAACCACCATTATCAGCACTATATCAACCATTATCACCAGTAGAAGGACCATTATCAACGCTGTAATGACCATTATCACCTCTATAACAACCATTATCACCACTATAACAACCATTATCACCACTATAACAACCATTATCACCACTATATGGACCATTATGATGACTATAACCACCACTATCACCACTTTAAGAACCATTATCACCACTATAACGACCACTATCACCACTATAACAACCATTATCACCACTATAGCAACCATTATCACCACTACATGGACCATTATCACCACTATAACGACCACTATCACCACTATAACAACCATTATCACCACTATATGGACCATTATGACCACTATAACCACCACTATCGCCACCTTAACAACCATTATCGCCACTATAAGGACCATTATCACCACTATAACAACCATTATCACCACTATAACGACCATTATCACCATTATAACGACCATTACCACCACTATATCAACCATTATCACCAGTAGAAGGACCATTATCAACGCTGAAATGACCATTATCACCTCTATAACAACCATTATCACCACTATAACAACCATTATCACCACTATAACAACCATTATCACCACTATAACAACCATTATCACCACTATATGGACCATTATGATGACTATCACCACCACTATCACCACTTTAACAACCATTATCACCACTATAACGACCACTATCACCACTATAACGGCCATTATCACCACTATAGCGACCTTTATCAACACTATAATCACCATTATCACCACTATATCAACCATTATCACCAGTAGAAGGACCATTATCAACACAGTAATGACCATTATCACCACTATAACGACCACTATCACCACTATAACAACCATTATCACCACTATAGCGACCATTATCAACACTATAACCTTCATTATCACCACTATATCAACCATTATCACCACTATAACGACCACTATCACAACTATAACAACCATCATCACCACTATAACGACCACTATCACCACTATAACAACCATTATCACCACTATAACGACCATTATCACCCCTATAACGACCATTATCACCACTATAACGGCCATTATCAGCACTATAGCGACCATTATCAGCACTATAACCACCATTAGCACCACTATAACGACCACTATCAACACTATAGCAACCATTATCACCACTACATGGACCATTATAACCACTATAACGACCACTATCACCACAATAACAACCATTATCACCACTATAACAACTACTATCACCACTATAACAAACATTATCACCATTATAACGACCATTATCACCACTATATCAACCATTATCACCAGTAGAAGGACCATTATCTACGCTGTAATGACCACTATCACCACTATAACGGCCATTATCACCACTATAGCGACCTTTATCAACACTATAATCACCATTATCACCACTATATCAACCATTATCACCAGTAGAAGGACCATTATCAACACTGTAATGACCATTATCACCACTATAACGACCACTATCACCACTATAACAACCATTATCACCACTATAACAACTATTATCACCACTATAACAACCATTATCACCACTATAACGACCATTATCACCACTATAACGACCAATATCACCACTATAACGGCCATTATCACCACTATAGCGACCATTATCAACACTATAACCTTCATTATCACCACTATATCAACCATTATCACCACTATAACGACCACTATCACAACTATAACAACCATCATCACCACTATAACGACCACTATCACCACTATAACAACCATTATCACCACTATAACGACCATTATCACCCCTATAACGACCATTATCACCACTATAACGGCCATTATCAGCACTATAGCGACCATTATCAGCACTATAACCACCATTAGCACCACTATAACGACCACTGTCAACACTATAGCAACCATTATCACCACTACATGGACCATTATAACCACTATAACGACCACTATCACCACAATAACAACCATTATCACCACTATAACAACTACTATCACCACTATAACAAACATTATCACCATTATAACGACCATTATCACCACTATATCAACCATTATCACCAGTAGAAGGACCATTATCTACGCTGTAATGACCATTATCACCACTATAACAACCATTATCGCCACAATAACAACCATTATCACCACTATAACAACTACTATCACCACTATAACAACCATTATCACCATTATAACGACCATTATCACCACTATATCAACCATTATCACCAGTAGAAGGACCATTATCTACGCTGTAATGACCATTATCACCACTATAACAACCATTATCGCCACAATAACAACCATTATCACCACTATAACAACCATTATCACCACTATATGGACCATTATGACCACTATAACCACCACTATCACCACTTTAACAACCATTATCACCACTATAACAACGATTATCACAACTATAACGACCATTATCACAACTATAACGACCATTATCACCACTATAACGGCCATTATCACCACTATAGCGACCATTATCAGCACTATAACCACCATCATCACCACTATAACGACCACTATCAACACTATAACGGCCATTATCACCACTATAGCGACCTTTATCAACACTATAACCACCATTGTCAGCACTATATCAACCATTATCACCAGTAGAAGGACCATTATCAACGATGTAATGACCATTATCACCTCTATAACAACCATTATCACCACTATAACAACCATTATCACCACTATAACAACCATTATCACCACTATATGGACCATTATGATGACTATAACCACCACTATCACCACTTTAAGAACCATTATCACCACTATAACGACCACTATCACCACTATAACGGCCATTATCACCACTATAGCGACCTTTATCAACACTATAACCACCATTATCACCACTATATCAACCATTATCACCAGTAGAAGGACCATTATCAACACTGTAATGACCATTATCACCACTACAACGACCACTATCACCACTATGACAACCATTATCACCACTATAACAACTATTATCACCACTATAACAACCATTATCACCACTATAACGACCATTATCACCACTATAACGACCAATATCACCACTATAACGGCCATTATCACCACTATAGCGACCATTATCAACACTATAACCACCATTACCACCACTATAACAACCATTATCACCACTATAACAACCATTATCACCACTATAACAACCATTATCACCACTATATGGACCATTATGACCACTATAAGCACCACTATCACCACTTTAACAACCATTATCACCACTATAACAACGATTATCACCACTATAACGACCGTTATCACAACTATAACGACCATTATCACCACTATAACGGCCATTATCACCACTGTAGCGACCATTATCAGCACTATAACCACCATTATCACCACTATAACGACCACTATCAACACTATAACCACCATTACCACCACTATAACAACCATTATCACCACTATATGGACCATTATCACCACTATTACGACCACTATCACCACTATAACAACCATTATCACCACTATAAGGACCATTATCACCACTATAACAACCATTATCACCAGTATAACGACCATTATCACCCCTATAACGACCATTGTCACCACTATAACAGCCATTATCACCACTATAGCGACCATTATCACCACTATAACGACCACTATCAACACTATAACCACCATTATCACCACTATATGGACCATTATCACCACTATAACGACCACTATCATCACTATAACAACCATTATCACCAATATATGGACCATTATCACCACTATAACAACCATTATCGCCACTATAACAACCATTATCACCACTATAACAACCATTATCACCACTATATGGACCATTATGACCACTATAACCACCACTATCACCACTTTAACAACCATTATCGCCACTATAACGACCATTATCACCACTGTAGCGACCATTATCAGCACTATAACCACCATTATCACCACTATAACGACCACTATCAACAGTATAACCACCATTATCACCACTATAAGGACCATTATCACCACTATAACAACCATTATCACCACTATAACAACCATTATCACCACTATAACAACCATTATCACCACTATATGGACCATTATGATGACTATCACCACCACTATCACCACTTTAACAACCATTATCACCACTATAACGACCACTATCACCACTATAACGGCCATTATCACCACTATAGCGACCTTTATCAACACTATAATCACCATTATCACCACTATATCAACCATTATCACCAGTAGAAGGACCATTATCAACACTGTAATGACCATTATCACCACTATAACGACCACTATCACCACTATAACAACCATTATCACCACTATAACAACTATTATCACCACTATAACAACCATTATCACCACTATGACGACCATTATCACCACTATAACGACCAATATCACCACTATAACGGCCATTATCACCACTATAGCGACCATTATCAACACTATAACCTTCATTATCACCACTATATCAACCATTATCACCACTATAACGACCACTATCACAACTATAACAACCATCATCACCACTATAACGACCACTATCACCACTATAACAACCATTATCACCACTATAACGACCATTATCACCCCTATAACGACCATTATCACCACTATAACGGCCATTATCAGCACTATAGCGACCATTATCAGCACTATAACCACCATTAGCACCACTATAACGACCACTATCAACACTATAGCAACCATTATCACCACTACATGGACCATTATAACCACTATAACGACCACTATCACCACAATAACAACCATTATCACCACTATAACAACTACTATCACCACTATAACAAACATTATCACCATTATAACGACCATTATCACCACTATATCAACCATTATCACCAGTAGAAGGACCATTATCTACGCTGTAATGACCATTATCACCACTATAACAACCATTATCGCCACAATAACAACCATTATCACCACTATAACAACTACTATCACCACTATAACAACCATTATCACCATTATAACGACCATTATCACCACTATATCAACCATTATCACCAGTAGAAGGACCATTATCTACGCTGTAATGACCATTATCACCACTATAACAACCATTATCGCCACAATAACAACCATTATCACCACTATAACAACCATTATCACCACTATATGGACCATTATGACCACTATAACCACCACTATCACCACTTTAACAACCATTATCACCACTATAACAACGATTATCACAACTATAACGACCATTATCACAACTATAACGACCATTATCACCACTATAACGGCCATTATCACCACTATAGCGACCATTATCAGCACTATAACCACCATTATCACCACTATAACGACCACTATCAACACTATAACGGCCATTATCACCACTATAGCGACCTTTATCAACACTATAACCACCATTATCAGCACTATATCAACCATTATCACCAGTAGAAGGACCATTATCAACGCTGTAATGACCATTATCACCTCTATAACAACCATTATCACCACTATAACAACCATTATCACCACTATAACAACCATTATCACCACTATATGGACCATTATGATGACTATAGCCACCACTATCACCACTTTAAGAACCATTATCACCACTATAACGACCACTATCACCACTATAACGGCCATTATCACCACTATAGCGACCTTTATCAACACTATAACCACCATTATCACCACTATATCAACCATTATCACCAGTAGAAGGACCATTATCAACACTGTAATGACCATTATCACCACTACAACGACCACTATCACCACTATGACAACCATTATCACCACTATAACAACTATTATCGCCACTATAACAACCATTATCACCACTATAACGACCATTATCACCACTATAACGACCAATATCACCACTATAGCGACCATTATCAAAACTATAACCACCATTACCACCACTATAACAACCATTATCACCACTATAACAACCATTATCACCACTATAACAACCATTATCACCACTATATGGACCATTATGACCACTATAAGCACCACTATCACCACTTTAACAACCATTATCACCACTATAACAACGATTATCACCACTATAACGACCGTTATCACAACTATAACGACCATTATCACCACTATAACGGCCATTATCACCACTGTAGCGACCATTATCAGCACTATAACCACCATTATCACCACTATAACGACCACTATCAACACTATAACCACCATTACCACCACTATAACAACCATTATCACCACTATATGGACCATTATCACCACTATTACGACCACTATCACCACTATAACAACCATTATCACCACTATAAGGACCATTATCACCACTATAACAACCATTATCACCAGTATAACGACCACTATCACCCCTATAACGACCATTGTCACCACTATAACGGCCATTATCACTACTATAGCGACCATTATCAGCACTATAACCACCATTATCACCACTATAACAACCATTATCACCACTATAGCAACCATTATCACCACTACATGGACCATTATCACCACTATAACGACCACTATCACCACTATAACAACCATTATCACCACTATATGGACCATTATGACCACTATAACCACCACTATCGCCACCTTAACAACCATTATCGCCACTATAAGGACCATTATCACCACTATAACAACCATTATCACCACTATAACGACCATTATCACCATTATAACGACCATTACCACCACTATATCAACCATTATCACCAGTAGAAGGACCATTATCAACGCTGAAATGACCATTATCACCTCTATAACAACCATTATCACCACTATAACAACCATTATCACCACTATAACAACCATTATCACCACTATAACAACCATTATCACCACTATATGGACCATTATGATGACTATCACCACCACTATCACCACTTTAACAACCATTATCACCACTATAACGACCACTATCACCACTATAACGGCCATTATCACCACTATAGCGACCTTTATCAACACTATAATCACCATTATCACCACTATATCAACCATTATCACCAGTAGAAGGACCATTATCAACACTGTAATGACCATTATCACCACTATAACGACCACTATCACCACTATAACAACCATTATCACCACTATAACAACTATTATCACCACTATAACAACCATTATCACCACTATAACGACCATTATCACCACTATAACGACCAATATCACCACTATAACGGCCACTATCACCACTATAGCGACCATTATCAACACTATAACCTTCATTATCACCACTATATCAACCATTATCACCACTATAACGACCACTATCACAACTATAACAACCATCATCACCACTATAACGACCACTATCACCACTATAACAACCATTATCACCACTATAACGACCATTATCACCCCTATAACGACCATTATCACCACTATAACGGCCATTATCAGCACTATAGCGACCATTATCAGCACTATAACCACCATTAGCACCACTATAACGACCACTATCAACACTATAGCAACCATTATCACCACTACATGGACCATTATAACCACTATAACGACCACTATCAACACTATAACCACCATTATCACCACTATATGGACCATTATCACCACTATAACGACCACTATCATCACTATAACAACCATTATCACCAATATAAGGACCATTATCACCACTATAACAACCATTATCGCCACTATAACAACCATTATCACCACTATAACAACCATTATCACCACTATATGGACCATTATGACCACTATAACCACCACTATCACCACTTTAACAACCATTATCACCACTATAACAACGATTATCACAACTATAACGACCATTATCACAACTATAACGACCATTATCACCACTATAACGGCCATTATCACCACTATAGCGACCATTATCAGCACTATAACCACCATTATCACCACTATAACGACCACTATCAACACTATAACGGCCATTATCACCACTATAGCGACCTTTATCACCACTATATGGACCATTATGATGACTATCACCACCACTATCACCACTTTAACAACCATTATCACCACTATAACGACCACTATCACCACTATAACGGCCATTATCACCACTATAGCGACCTTTATCAACACTATAATCACCATTATCACCACTATATCAACCATTATCACCAGTAGAAGGACCATTATCAACACTGTAATGACCATTATCACCACTATAACGACCACTATCACCACTATAACAACCATTATCACCACTATAACAACTATTATCACCACTATAACAACCATTATCACCACTATGACGACCATTATCACCACTATAACGACCAATATCACCACTATAACGGCCATTATCACCACTATAGCGACCATTATCAACACTATAACCTTCATTATCACCACTATATCAACCATTATCACCACTATAACGACCACTATCACAACTATAACAACCATCATCACCACTATAACGACCACTATCACCACTATAACAACCATTATCACCACTATAACGACCATTATCACCCCTATAACGACCATTATCACCACTATAACGGCCATTATCAGCACTATAGCGACCATTATCAGCACTATAACCACCATTAGCACCACTATAACGACCACTATCAACACTATAGCAACCATTATCACCACTACATGGACCATTATAACCACTATAACGACCACTATCACCACAATAACAACCATTATCACCACTATAACAACTACTATCACCACTATAACAAACATTATCACCATTATAACGACCATTATCACCACTATATCAACCATTATCACCAGTAGAAGGACCATTATCTACGCTGTAATGACCATTATCACCACTATAACAACCATTATCGCCACAATAACAACCATTATCACCACTATAACAACTACTATCACCACTATAACAACCATTATCACCATTATAACGACCATTATCACCACTATATCAACCATTATCACCAGTAGAAGGACCATTATCTACGCTGTAATGACCATTATCACCACTATAACAACCATTATCGCCACAATAACAACCATTATCACCACTATAACAACCATTATCACCACTATATGGACCATTATGACCACTATAACCACCACTATCACCACTTTAACAACCATTATCACCACTATAACAACGATTATCACAACTATAACGACCATTATCACAACTATAACGACCATTATCACCACTATAACGGCCACTATCACCACTATAGCGACCATTATCAGCACTATAACCACCATTATCACCACTATAACGACCACTATCAACACTATAACGGCCATTATCACCACTATAGCGACCTTTATCAACACTATAACCACCATTATCAGCACTATATCAACCATTATCACCAGTAGAAGGACCATTATCAACGCTGTAATGACCATTATCACCTCTATAACAACCATTATCACCACTATAACAACCATTATCACCACTATAACAACCATTATCACCACTATATGGACCATTATGATGACTATAGCCACCACTATCACCACTTTAAGAACCATTATCACCACTATAACGACCACTATCACCACTATAACGGCCATTATCACCACTATAGCGACCTTTATCAACACTATAACCACCATTATCACCACTATATCAACCATTATCACCAGTAGAAGGACCATTATCAACACTGTAATGACCATTATCACCACTACAACGACCACTATCACCACTATGACAACCATTATCACCACTATAACAACTATTATCGCCACTATAACAACCATTATCACCACTATAACGACCATTATCACCACTATAACGACCAATATCACCACTATAGCGACCATTATCAAAACTATAACCACCATTACCACCACTATAACAACCATTATCACCACTATAACAACCATTATCACCACTATAACAACCATTATCACCACTATATGGACCATTATGACCACTATAAGCACCACTATCACCACTTTAACAACCATTATCACCACTATAACAACGATTATCACCACTATAACGACCGTTATCACAACTATAACGACCATTATCACCACTATAACGGCCATTATCACCACTGTAGCGACCATTATCAGCACTATAACCACCATTATCACCACTATAACGACCACTATCAACACTATAACCACCATTACCACCACTATAACAACCATTATCACCACTATATGGACCATTATCACCACTATTACGACCACTATCACCACTATAACAACCATTATCACCACTATAAGGACCATTATCACCACTATAACAACCATTATCACCAGTATAACGACCACTATCACCCCTATAACGACCATTGTCACCACTATAACGGCCATTATCACTACTATAGCGACCATTATCAGCACTATAACCACCATTATCACCACTATAACAACCATTATCACCACTATAGCAACCATTATCACCACTACATGGACCATTATCACCACTATAACGACCACTATCACCACTATAACAACCATTATCACCACTATATGGACCATTATGACCACTATAACCACCACTATCGCCACCTTAACAACCATTATCGCCACTATAAGGACCATTATCACCACTATAACAACCATTATCACCACTATAACGAGCATTATCACCATTATAACGACCATTACCACCACTATATCAACCATTATCACCAGTAGAAGGACCATTATCAACGCTGAAATGACCATTATCACCTCTATAACAACCATTATCACCACTATAACAACCATTATCACCACTATAACAACCATTATCACCACTATAACAACCATTATCACCACTATATGGACCATTATGATGACTATCACCACCACTATCACCACTTTAACAACCATTATCACCACTATAACGACCACTATCACCACTATAACGGCCATTATCACCACTATAGCGACCTTTATCAACACTATAATCACCATTATCACCACTATATCAACCATTATCACCAGTAGAAGGACCATTATCAACACTGTAATGACCATTATCACCACTATAACGACCACTATCACCACTATAACAACCATTATCACCACTATAACAACTATTATCACCACTATAACAACCATTATCACCACTATAACGACCATTATCACCACTATAACGACCAATATCACCACTATAACGGCCATTATCACCACTATAGCGACCATTATCAACACTATAACCTTCATTATCACCACTATATCAACCATTATCACCACTATAACGACCACTATCACAACTATAACAACCATCATCACCACTATAACGACCACTATCACCACTATAACAACCATTATCACCACTATAACGACCATTATCACCCCTATAACGACCATTATCACCACTATAACGGCCATTATCAGCACTATAGCGACCATTATCAGCACTATAACCACCATTAGCACCACTATAACGACCACTGTCAACACTATAGCAACCATTATCACCACTACATGGACCATTATAACCACTATAACGACCACTATCACCACAATAACAACCATTATCACCACTATAACAACTACTATCACCACTATAACAAACATTATCACCATTATAACGACCATTATCACCACTATATCAACCATTATCACCAGTAGAAGGACCATTATCTACGCTGTAATGACCATTATCACCACTATAACAACCATTATCGCCACAATAACAACCATTATCACCACTATAACAACCATTATCACCACTATATGGACCATTATGACCACTATAACCACCACTATCACCACTTTAACAACCATTATCACCACTATAACAACGATTATCACAACTATAACGACCATTATCACAACTATAACGACCATTATCACCACTATAACGGCCATTATCACCACTATAGCGACCATTATCAGCACTATAACCACCATCATCACCACTATAACGACCACTATCAACACTATAACGGCCATTATCACCACTGTAGCGACCATTATCAGCACTATAACCACCATTATCACCACTATAACGACCACTATCAACACTATAACCACCATTACCACCACTATAACAACCATTATCACCACTATATGGACCATTATCACCACTATTACGACCACTATCACCACTATAACAACCATTATCACCACTATAAGGACCATTATCACCACTATAACAACCATTATCACCAGTATAACGACCACTATCACCCCTATAACGACCATTGTCACCACTATAACGGCCATTATCACTACTATAGCGACCATTATCAGCACTATAACCACCATTATCACCACTATAACAACCATTATCACCACTATAGCAACCATTATCACCACTACATGGACCATTATCACCACTATAACGACCACTATCACCACTATAACAACCATTATCACCACTATATGGACCATTATGACCACTATAACCACCACTATCGCCACCTTAACAACCATTATCGCCACTATAAGGACCATTATCACCACTATAACAACCATTATCACCACTATAGCGACCATTATCACCATTATAACGACCATTACCACCACTATATCAACCATTATCACCAGTAGAAGGACCATTATCAACGCTGAAATGACCATTATCACCTCTATAACAACCATTATCACCACTATAACAACCATTATCACCACTATAACAACCATTATCACCACTATAACAACCATTATCACCACTATATGGACCATTATGATGACTATCACCACCACTATCACCACTTTAACAACCATTATCACCACTATAACGACCACTATCACCACTATAACGGCCATTATCACCACTATAGCGACCTTTATCAACACTATAATCACCATTATCACCACTATATCAACCATTATCACCAGTAGAAGGACCATTATCAACACTGTAATGACCATTATCACCACTATAACGACCACTATCACCACTATAACAACCATTATCACCACTATAACAACTACTATCACCACTATAACAACCATTATCACCATTATAACGACCATTATCACCACTATATCAACCATTATCACCAGTAGAAGGACCATTATCTACGCTGTAATGACCATTATCACCACTATAACAACCATTATCGCCACAATAACAACCATTATCACCACTATAACAACCATTATCACCACTATATGGACCATTATGACCACTATAACCACCACTATCACCACTTTAACAACCATTATCACCACTATAACAACGATTATCACAACTATAACGACCATTATCACAACTATAACGACCATTATCACCACTATAACGGCCATTATCACCACTATAGCGACCATTATCAGCACTATAACCACCATCATCACCACTATAACGACCACTATCAACACTATAACGGCCATTATCACCACTATAGCGACCTTTATCAACACTATAACCACCATTATCAGCACTATATCAACCATTATCACCAGTAGAAGGACCATTATCAACGCTGTAATGACCATTATCACCTCTATAACAACCATTATCACCACTATAACAACCATTATCACCACTATAACAACCATTATCACCACTATATGGACCATTATGATGACTATAGCCACCACTATCACCACTTTAAGAACCATTATCACCACTATAACGACCACTATCACCACTATAACGGCCATTATCACCACTATAGCGACCTTTATCAACACTATAACCACCATTATCACCACTATATCAACCATTATTACCAGTAGAAGGACCATTATCAACACTGTAATGACCATTATCACCACTACAACGACCACTATCACCACTATGACAACCATTATCACCACTATAACAACTATTATCACCACTATAACAACCATTATCACCACTATAACGACCATTATCACCACTATAACGACCAATATCACCACTATAACGGCCATTATCACCACTATAGCGACCATTATCAAAACTATAACCACCATTACCACCACTATAACAACCATTATCACCACTATAACAACCATTATCACCACTATAACAACCATTATCACCACTATATGGACCATTATGACCACTATAAGCACCACTATCACCACTTTAACAACCATTATCACCACTATAACAACGATTATCACCACTATAACGACCGTTATCACAACTATAACGACCATTATCACCACTATAACGGCCATTATCACCACTGTAGCGACCATTATCAGCACTATAACCACCATTATCACCACTATAACAACCATTATCACCACTATAGCAACCATTATCACCACTACATGGACCATTATCACCACTATAACGACCACTATCACCACTATAACAACCATTATCACCACTATATGGACCATTATGACCACTATAACCACCACTATCGCCACCTTAACAACCATTATCGCCACTATAAGGACCATTATCACCACTATAACAACCATTATCACCACTATAACGACCATTATCACCATTATAACGACCATTACCACCACTATATCAACCATTATCACCAGTAGAAGGACCATTATCAACGCTGAAATGACCATTATCACCTCTATAACAACCATTATCACCACTATAACAACCATTATCACCACTATAACAACCATTATCACCACTATAACAACCATTATCACCACTATATGGACCATTATGATGACTATCACCACCACTATCACCACTTTAACAACCATTATCACCACTATAACGACCACTATCACCACTATAACGGCCATTATCACCACTATAGCGACCTTTATCAACACTATAATCACCATTATCACCACTATATCAACCATTATCACCAGTAGAAGGACCATTATCAACACTGTAATGACCATTATCACCACTATAACGACCACTATCACCACTATAACAACCATTATCACCACTATAACAACTATTATCACCACTATAACAACCATTATCACCACTATAACGACCATTATCACCACTATAACGACCAATATCACCACTATAACGGCCATTATCACCACTATAGCGACCATTATCAACACTATAACCTTCATTATCACCACTATATCAACCATTATCACCACTATAACGACCACTATCACAACTATAACAACCATCATCACCACTATAACGACCACTATCACCACTATAACAACCATTATCACCACTATAACGACCATTATCACCCCTATAACGACCATTATCACCACTATAACGGCCATTATCAGCACTATAGCGACCATTATCAGCACTATAACCACCATTAGCACCACTATAACGACCACTGTCAACACTATAGCAACCATTATCACCACTACATGGACCATTATAACCACTATAACGACCACTATCACCACAATAACAACCATTATCACCACTATAACAACTACTATCACCACTATAACAAACATTATCACCATTGTAACGACCATTATCACCACTATATCAACCATTATCACCAGTAGAAGGACCATTATCTACGCTGTAATGACCATTATCACCACTATAACAACCATTATCGCCACAATAACAACCATTATCACCACTATAACAACTACTATCACCACTATAACAACCATTATCACCATTATAACGACCATTATCACCACTATATCAACCATTATCACCAGTAGAAGGACCATTATCTACGCTGTAATGACCATTATCACCACTATAACAACCATTATCGCCACAATAACAACCATTATCACCACTATAACAACCATTATCACCACTATATGGACCATTATGACCACTATAACCACCACTATCACCACTTTAACAACCATTATCACCACTATAACAACGATTATCACAACTATAACGACCATTATCACAACTATAACGACCATTATCACCACTATAACGGCCATTATCACCACTATAGCGACCATTATCAGCACTATAACCACCATCATCACCACTATAACGACCACTATCAACACTATAACGGCCATTATCACCACTGTAGCGACCATTATCAGCACTATAACCACCATTATCACCACTATAACGACCACTATCAACACTATAACCACCATTACCACCACTATAACAACCATTATCACCACTATATGGACCATTATCACCACTATTACGACCACTATCACCACTATAACAACCATTATCACCACTATAAGGACCATTATCACCACTATAACAACCATTATCACCAGTATAACGACCACTATCACCCCTATAACGACCATTGTCACCACTATAACGGCCATTATCACTACTATAGCGACCATTATCAGCACTATAACCACCATTATCACCACTATAACAACCATTATCACCACTATAGCAACCATTATCACCACTACATGGACCATTATCACCACTATAACGACCACTATCACCACTATAACAACCATTATCACCACTATATGGACCATTATGACCACTATAACCACCACTATCGCCACCTTAACAACCATTATCGCCACTATAAGGACCATTATCACCACTATAACAACCATTATCACCACTATAGCGACCATTATCACCATTATAACGACCATTACCACCACTATATCAACCATTATCACCAGTAGAAGGACCATTATCAACGCTGAAATGACCATTATCACCTCTATAACAACCATTATCACCACTATAACAACCATTATCACCACTATAACAACCATTATCACCACTATAACAACCATTATCACCACTATATGGACCATTATGATGACTATCACCACCACTATCACCACTTTAACAACCATTATCACCACTATAACGACCACTATCACCACTATAACGGCCATTATCACCACTATAGCGACCTTTATCAACACTATAATCACCATTATCACCACTATATCAACCATTATCACCAGTAGAAGGACCATTATCAACACTGTAATGACCATTATCACCACTATAACGACCACTATCACCACTATAACAACCATTATCACCACTATAACAACTACTATCACCACTATAACAACCATTATCACCATTATAACGACCATTATCACCACTATATCAACCATTATCACCAGTAGAAGGACCATTATCTACGCTGTAATGACCATTATCACCACTATAACAACCATTATCGCCACAATAACAACCATTATCACCACTATAACAACCATTATCACCACTATATGGACCATTATGACCACTATAACCACCACTATCACCACTTTAACAACCATTATCACCACTATAACAACGATTATCACAACTATAACGACCATTATCACAACTATAACGACCATTATCACCACTATAACGGCCATTATCACCACTATAGCGACCATTATCAGCACTATAACCACCATCATCACCACTATAACGACCACTATCAACACTATAACGGCCATTATCACCACTATAGCGACCTTTATCAACACTATAACCACCATTATCAGCACTATATCAACCATTATCACCAGTAGAAGGACCATTATCAACGCTGTAATGACCATTATCACCTCTATAACAACCATTATCACCACTATAACAACCATTATCACCACTATAACAACCATTATCACCACTATATGGACCATTATGATGACTATAGCCACCACTATCACCACTTTAAGAACCATTATCACCACTATAACGACCACTATCACCACTATAACGGCCATTATCACCACTATAGCGACCTTTATCAACACTATAACCACCATTATCACCACTATATCAACCATTATTACCAGTAGAAGGACCATTATCAACACTGTAATGACCATTATCACCACTACAACGACCACTATCACCACTATGACAACCATTATCACCACTATAACAACTATTATCACCACTATAACAACCATTATCACCACTATAACGACCATTATCACCACTATAACGACCAATATCACCACTATAACGGCCATTATCACCACTATAGCGACCATTATCAAAACTATAACCACCATTACCACCACTATAACAACCATTATCACCACTATAACAACCATTATCACCACTATAACAACCATTATCACCACTATATGGACCATTATGACCACTATAAGCACCACTATCACCACTTTAACAACCATTATCACCACTATAACAACGATTATCACCACTATAACGACCGTTATCACAACTATAACGACCATTATCACCACTATAACGGCCATTATCACCACTGTAGCGACCATTATCAGCACTATAACCACCATTATCACCACTATAACGACCACTATCAACACTATAACCACCATTACCACCACTATAACAACCATTATCACCACTATATGGACCATTATCACCACTATTACGACCACTATCACCACTATAACAACCATTATCACCACTATAAGGACCATTATCACCACTATAACAACCATTATCACCAGTATAACGACCACTATCACCCCTATAACGACCATTGTCACCACTATAACGGCCATTATCACTACTATAGCGACCATTATCAGCACTATAACCACCATTATCACCACTATAACAACCATTATCACCACTATAGCAACCATTATCACCACTACATGGACCATTATCACCACTATAACGACCACTATCACCACTATAACAACCATTATCACCACTATATGGACCATTATGACCACTATAACCACCACTATCGCCACCTTAACAACCATTATCGCCACTATAAGGACCATTATCACCACTATAACAACCATTATCACCACTATAACGACCATTATCACCATTATAACGACCATTACCACCACTATATCAACCATTATCACCAGTAGAAGGACCATTATCAACGCTGAAATGACCATTATCACCTCTATAACAACCATTATCACCACTATAACAACCATTATCACCACTATAACAACCATTATCACCACTATAACAACCATTATCACCACTATATGGACCATTATGATGACTATCACCACCACTATCACCACTTTAACAACCATTATCACCACTATAACGACCACTATCACCACTATAACGGCCATTATCACCACTATAGCGACCTTTATCAACACTATAATCACCATTATCACCACTATATCAACCATTATCACCAGTAGAAGGACCATTATCAACACTGTAATGACCATTATCACCACTATAACGACCACTATCACCACTATAACAACCATTATCACCACTATAACAACTACTATCACCACTATAACAACCATTATCACCATTATAACGACCATTATCACCACTATATCAACCATTATCACCAGTAGAAGGACCATTATCTACGCTGTAATGACCATTATCACCACTATAACAACCATTATCGCCACAATAACAACCATTATCACCACTATAACAACCATTATCACCACTATATGGACCATTATGACCACTATAACCACCACTATCACCACTTTAACAACCATTATCACCACTATAACAACGATTATCACAACTATAACGACCATTATCACAACTATAACGACCATTATCACCACTATAACGGCCATTATCACCACTATAGCGACCATTATCAGCACTATAACCACCATCATCACCACTATAACGACCACTATCAACACTATAACGGCCATTATCACCACTATAGCGACCTTTATCAACACTATAACCACCATTATCAGCACTATATCAACCATTATCACCAGTAGAAGGACCATTATCAACGCTGTAATGACCATTATCACCTCTATAACAACCATTATCACCACTATAACAACCATTATCACCACTATAACAACCATTATCACCACTATATGGACCATTATGATGACTATAACCACCACTATCACCACTTTAAGAACCATTATCACCACTATAACGACCACTATCACCACTATAACAACCATTATCACCACTATAGCAACCATTATCACCACTACATGGACCATTATCACCACTATAACGACCACTATCACCACTATAACAACCATTATCACCACTATATGGACCATTATGACCACTATAACCACCACTATCGCCACCTTAACAACCATTATCGCCACTATAAGGACCATTATCACCACTATAACAACCATTATCACCACTATAACGACCATTATCACCATTATAACGACCATTACCACCACTATATCAACCATTATCACCAGTAGAAGGACCATTATCAACGCTGAAATGACCATTATCACCTCTATAACAACCATTATCACCACTATAACAACCATTATCACCACTATAACAACCATTATCACCACTATAACAACCATTATCACCACTATATGGACCATTATGATGACTATCACCACCACTATCACCACTTTAACAACCATTATCACCACTATAACGACCACTATCACCACTATAACGGCCATTATCACCACTATAGCGACCTTTATCAACACTATAATCACCATTATCACCACTATATCAACCATTATCACCAGTAGAAGGACCATTATCAACACTGTAATGACCATTATCACCACTATAACGACCACTATCACCACTATAACAACCATTATCACCACTATAACAACTATTATCACCACTATAACAACCATTATCACCACTATAACGACCATTATCACCACTATAACGACCAATATCACCACTATAACGGCCATTATCACCACTATAGCGACCATTATCAACACTATAACCTTCATTATCACCACTATATCAACCATTATCACCACTATAACGACCACTATCACAACTATAACAACCATCATCACCACTATAACGACCACTATCACCACTATAACAACCATTATCACCACTATAACGACCATTATCACCCCTATAACGACCATTATCACCACTATAACGGCCATTATCAGCACTATAGCGACCATTATCAGCACTATAACCACCATTAGCACCACTATAACGACCACTGTCAACACTATAGCAACCATTATCACCACTACATGGACCATTATAACCACTATAACGACCACTATCACCACAATAACAACCATTATCACCACTATAACAACTACTATCACCACTATAACAAACATTATCACCATTATAACGACCATTATCACCACTATATCAACCATTATCACCAGTAGAAGGACCATTATCTACGCTGTAATGACCATTATCACCACTATAACAACCATTATCGCCACAATAACAACCATTATCACCACTATAACAACTACTATCACCACTATAACAACCATTATCACCATTATAACGACCATTATCACCACTATATCAACCATTATCACCAGTAGAAGGACCATTATCTACGCTGTAATGACCATTATCACCACTATAACAACCATTATCGCCACAATAACAACCATTATCACCACTATAACAACCATTATCACCACTATATGGACCATTATGACCACTATAACCACCACTATCACCACTTTAACAACCATTATCACCACTATAACAACGATTATCACAACTATAACGACCATTATCACAACTATAACGACCATTATCACCACTATAACGGCCATTATCACCACTATAGCGACCATTATCAGCACTATAACCACCATCATCACCACTATAACGACCACTATCAACACTATAACGGCCATTATCACCACTATAGCGACCTTTATCAACACTATAACCACCATTATCAGCACTATATCAACCATTATCACCAGTAGAAGGACCATTATCAACGCTGTAATGACCATTATCACCTCTATAACAACCATTATCACCACTATAACAACCATTATCATCACTATAACAACCATTATCACCACTATATGGACCATTATGATGACTATAACCACCACTATCACCACTTTAAGAACCATTATCACCACTATAACGACCACTATCACCACTATAACAACCATTATCACCACTATAGCAACCATTATCACCACTACATGGACCATTATCACCACTATAACGACCACTATCACCACTATAACAACCATTATCACCACTATATGGACCATTATGACCACTATAACCACCACTATCGCCACCTTAACAACCATTATCGCCACTATAAGGACCATTATCACCACTATAACAACCATTATCACCACTATAACGACCATTATCACCATTATAACGACCATTACCACCACTATATCAACCATTATCACCAGTAGAAGGACCATTATCAACGCTGAAATGACCATTATCACCTCTATAACAACCATTATCACCACTATAACAACCATTATCACCACTATAACAACCATTATCACCACTATAACAACCATTATCACCACTATATGGACCATTATGATGACTATCACCACCACTATCACCACTTTAACAACCATTATCACCACTATAACGACCACTATCACCACTATAACGGCCATTATCACCACTATAGCGACCTTTATCAACACTATAATCACCATTATCACCACTATATCAACCATTATCACCAGTAGAAGGACCATTATCAACACTGTAATGACCATTATCACCACTATAACGACCACTATCACCACTATAACAACCATTATCACCACTATAGCGACCATTATCAACACTATAACCTTCATTATCACCACTATATCAACCATTATCACCACTATAACGACCACTATCACAACTATAACAACCATCATCACCACTATAACGACCACTATCACCACTATAACAACCATTATCACCACTATAACGACCATTATCACCCCTATAACGACCATTATCACCACTATAACGGCCATTATCAGCACTATAGCGACCATTATCAGCACTATAACCACCATTAGCACCACTATAACGACCACTGTCAACACTATAGCAACCATTATCACCACTACATGGACCATTATAACCACTATAACGACCACTATCACCACAATAACAACCATTATCACCACTATAACAACTACTATCACCACTATAACAAACATTATCACCATTATAACGACCATTATCACCACTATATCAACCATTATCACCAGTAGAAGGACCATTATCTACGCTGTAATGACCATTATCACCACTATAACAACCATTATCGCCACAATAACAACCATTATCACCACTATAACAACTACTATCACCACTATAACAACCATTATCACCATTATAACGACCATTATCACCACTATATCAACCATTATCACCAGTAGAAGGACCATTATCTACGCTGTAATGACCATTATCACCACTATAACAACCATTATCGCCACAATAACAACCATTATCACCACTATAACAACCATTATCACCACTATATGGACCATTATGACCACTATAACCACCACTATCACCACTTTAACAACCATTATCACCACTATAACAACGATTATCACAACTATAACGACCATTATCACAACTATAACGACCATTATCACCACTATAACGGCCATTATCACCACTATAGCGACCATTATCAGCACTATAACCACCATCATCACCACTATAACGACCACTATCAACACTATAACGGCCATTATCACCACTATAGCGACCTTTATCAACACTATAACCACCATTATCAGCACTATATCAACCATTATCACCAGTAGAAGGACCATTATCAACGCTGTAATGACCATTATCACCTCTATAACAACCATTATCACCACTATAACAACCATTATCACCACTATAACAACCATTATCACCACTATATGGACCATTATGATGACTATAACCACCACTATCACCACTTTAAGAACCATTATCACCACTATAACGACCACTATCACCACTATAACAACCATTATCACCACTATAGCAACCATTATCACCACTACATGGACCATTATCACCACTATAACGACCACTATCACCACTATAACAACCATTATCACCACTATATGGACCATTATGACCACTATAACCACCACTATCGCCACCTTAACAACCATTATCGCCACTATAAGGACCATTATCACCACTATAACAACCATTATCACCACTATAACGACCATTATCACCATTATAACGACCATTACCACCACTATATCAACCATTATCACCAGTAGAAGGACCATTATCAACGCTGAAATGACCATTATCACCTCTATAACAACCATTATCACCACTATAACAACCATTATCACCACTATAACAACCATTATCACCACTATATGGACCATTATGATGACTATCACCACCACTATCACCACTTTAACAACCATTATCACCACTATAACGACCACTATCACCACTATAACGGCCATTATCACCACTATAGCGACCTTTATCAACACTATAATCACCATTATCACCACTATATCAACCATTATCACCAGTAGAAGGACCATTATCAACACTGTAATGACCATTATCACCACTATAACGACCACTATCACCACTATAACAACCATTATCACCACTATAGCGACCATTATCAACACTATAACCTTCATTATCACCACTATATCAACCATTATCACCACTATAACGACCACTATCACAACTATAACAACCATCATCACCACTATAACGACCACTATCACCACTATAACAACCATTATCACCACTATAACGACCATTATCACCCCTATAACGACCATTATCACCACTATAACGGCCATTATCAGCACTATAGCGACCATTATCAGCACTATAACCACCATTAGCACCACTATAACGACCACTATCAACACTATAGCAACCATTATCACCACTACATGGACCATTATAACCACTATAACGACCACTATCACCACAATAACAACCATTATCACCACTATAACAACTACTATCACCACTATAACAAACATTATCACCATTATAACGACCATTATCACCACTATATCAACCATTATCACCAGTAGAAGGACCATTATCTACGCTGTAATGACCATTATCACCACTATAACAACCATTATCGCCACAATAACAACCATTATCACCACTATAACAACTACTATCACCACTATAACAACCATTATCACCATTATAACGACCATTATCACCACTATATCAACCATTATCACCAGTAGAAGGACCATTATCTACGCTGTAATGACCATTATCACCACTATAACAACCATTATCGCCACAATAACAACCATTATCACCACTATAACAACCATTATCACCACTATATGGACCATTATGACCACTATAACCACCACTATCACCACTTTAACAACCATTATCACCACTATAACAACGATTATCACAACTATAACGACCATTATCACAAATATAACGACCATTATCACCACTATAACGGCCATTATCACCACTATAGCGACCATTATCAGCACTATAACCACCATTATCACCACTATAACGACCACTATCAACACTATAACGGCCATTATCACCACTATAGCGACCTTTATCAACACTATAACCACCATTATCAGCACTATATCAACCATTATCACCAGTAGAAGGACCATTATCAACGCTGTAATGACCATTATCACCTCTATAACAACCATTATCACCACTATAACAACCATTATCAGCACTATAACAACCATTATCACCACTATATGGACCATTATGATGACTATAGCCACCACTATCACCACTTTAAGAACCATTATCACCACTATAACGACCACTATCACCACTATAACGGCCATTATCACCACTATAGCGACCTTTATCAACACTATAACCACCATTATCACCACTATATCAACCATTATTACCAGTAGAAGGACCATTATCAACACTGTAATGACCATTATCACCACTACAACGACCACTATCACCACTATGACAACCATTATCACCACTATAACAACTATTATCACCACTATAACAACCATTATCACCACTATAACGACCATTATCACCACTATAACGACCAATATCACCACTATAACGGCCATTATCACCACTATAGCGACCATTATCAAAACTATAACCACCATTACCACCACTATAACAACCATTATCACCACTATAACAACCATTATCACCACTATAACAACCATTATCACCACTATATGGACCATTATGACCACTATAAGCACCACTATCACCACTTTAACAACCATTATCACCACTATAACAACGATTATCACCACTATAACGACCGTTATCACAACTATAACGACCATTATCACCACTATAACGGCCATTATCACCACTGTAGCGACCATTATCAGCACTATAACCACCATTATCACCACTATAACGACCACTATCAACACTATAACCACCATTACCACCACTATAACAACCATTATCACCACTACATGGACCATTATCACCACTATAACGACCACAATCACCACTATAACAACCATTATCACCACTATATGGACCATTATGACCACTATAACCACCACTATCGCCACCTTAACAACCATTATCGCCACTATAAGGACCATTATCACCACTATAACAACCATTATCACCACTATAACGACCATTATCACCATTATAACGACCATTACCACCACTATATCAACCATTATCACCAGTAGAAGGACCATTATCAACGCTGAAATGACCATTATCACCTCTATAACAACCATTATCACCACTATAACAACCATTATCACCACTATAACAACCATTATCACCACTATAACAACCATTATCACCACTATATGGACCATTATGATGACTATCACCACCACTATCACCACTTTAACAACCATTATCACCACTATAACGACCACTATCACCACTATAACGGCCATTATCACCACTATAGCGACCTTTATCAACACTATAATCACCATTATCACCACTATATCAACCATTATCACCAGTAGAAGGACCATTATCAACACTGTAATGACCATTATCACCACTATAACGACCACTATCACCACTATAACAACCATTATCACCACTATAACAACTATTATCACCACTATAACAACCATTATCACCACTATAACGACCATTATCACCACTATAACGACCAATATCACCACTATAACGGCCATTATCACCACTATAGCGACCATTATCAACACTATAACCTTCATTATCACCACTATATCAACCATTATCACCACTATAACGACCACTATCACAACTATAACAACCATCATCACCACTATAACGACCACTATCACCACTATAACAACCATTATCACCACTATAACGACCATTATCACCCCTATAACGACCATTATCACCACTATAACGGCCATTATCAGCACTATAGCGACCATTATCAGCACTATAACCACCATTAGCACCACTATAACGACCACTGTCAACACTATAGCAACCATTATCACCACTACATGGACCATTATAACCACTATAACGACCACTATCACCACAATAACAACCATTATCACCACTATAACAACTACTATCACCACTATAACAAACATTATCACCATTATAACGACCATTATCACCACTATATCAACCATTATCACCAGTAGAAGGACCATTATCTACGCTGTAATGACCATTATCACCACTATAACAACCATTATCGCCACAATAACAACCATTATCACCACTATAACAACTACTATCACCACTATAACAACCATTATCACCATTATAACGACCATTATCACCACTATATCAACCATTATCACCAGTAGAAGGACCATTATCTACGCTGTAATGACCATTATCACCACTATAACAACCATTATCGCCACAATAACAACCATTATCACCACTATAACAACCATTATCACCACTATATGGACCATTATGACCACTATAACCACCACTATCACCACTTTAACAACCATTATCACCACTATAACAACGATTATCACAACTATAACGACCATTATCACAACTATAACGACCATTATCACCACTATAACGGCCATTATCACCACTATAGCGACCATTATCAGCACTATAACCACCATCATCACCACTATAACGACCACTATCAACACTATAACGGCCATTATCACCACTATAGCGACCTTTATCAACACTATAACCACCATTATCAGCACTATATCAACCATTATCACCAGTAGAAGGACCATTATCAACGATGTAATGACCATTATCACCTCTATAACAACCATTATCACCACTATAACAACCATTATCACCACTATAACAACCATTATCACCACTATATGGACCATTATGATGACTATAACCACCACTATCACCACTTTAAGAACCATTATCACCACTATAACGACCACTATCACCACTATAACGGCCATTATCACCACTATAGCGACCTTTATCAACACTATAACCACCATTATCACCACTATATCAACCATTATCACCAGTAGAAGGACCATTATCAACACTGTAATGACCATTATCACCACTACAACGACCACTATCACCACTATGACAACCATTATCACCACTATAACAACTATTATCACCACTATAACAACCATTATCACCACTATAACGACCATTATCACCACTATAACGACCAATATCACCACTATAACGGCCATTATCACCACTATAGCGACCATTATCAACACTATAACCACCATTACCACCACTATAACAACCATTATCACCACTATAACAACCATTATCACCACTATAACAACCATTATCACCACTATATGGACCATTATGACCACTATAAGCACCACTATCACCACTTTAACAACCATTATCACCACTATAACAACGATTATCACCACTATAACGACCGTTATCACAACTATAACGACCATTATCACCACTATAACGGCCATTATCACCACTGTAGCGACCATTATCAGCACTATAACCACCATTATCACCACTATAACGACCACTATCAACACTATAACCACCATTACCACCACTATAACAACCATTATCACCACTATATGGACCATTATCACCACTATTACGACCACTATCACCACTATAACAACCATTATCACCACTATAACGACCATTATCACCACTATAACAACCATTATCACCAGTATAACGACCATTATCACCCCTATAACGACCATTGTCACCACTATAACAGCCATTATCACCACTATAGCGACCATTATCACCACTATAACGACCACTATCAACACTATAACCACCATTATCACCACTATATGGACCATTATCACCACTATAACGACCACTATCATCACTATAACAACCATTATCACCAATATAAGGACCATTATCACCACTATAACAACCATTATCGCCACTATAACAACCATTATCACCACTATAACAACCATTATCACCACTATATGGACCATTATGACCACTATAACCACCACTATCACCACTTTAACAACCATTATCGCCACTATAACGACCATTATCACCACTGTAGCGACCATTATCAGCACTATAACCACCATTATCACCACTATAACGACCACTATCAACAGTATAACCACCATTATCACCACTATAAGGACCATTATCACCACTATAACAACCATTATCACCACTATAACAACCATTATCACCACTATAACAACCATTATCACCACTATATGGACCATTATGATGACTATCACCACCACTATCACCACTTTAACAACCATTATCACCACTATAACGACCACTATCACCACTATAACGGCCATTATCACCACTATAGCGACCTTTATCAACACTATAATCACCATTATCACCACTATATCAACCATTATCACCAGTAGAAGGACCATTATCAACACTGTAATGACCATTATCACCACTATAACGACCACTATCACCACTATAACAACCATTATCACCACTATAACAACTATTATCACCACTATAACAACCATTATCACCACTATGACGACCATTATCACCACTATAACGACCAATATCACCACTATAACGGCCATTATCACCACTATAGCGACCATTATCAACACTATAACCTTCATTATCACCACTATATCAACCATTATCACCACTATAACGACCACTATCACAACTATAACAACCATCATCACCACTATAACGACCACTATCACCACTATAACAACCATTATCACCACTATAACGACCATTATCACCCCTATAACGACCATTATCACCACTATAACGGCCATTATCAGCACTATAGCGACCATTATCAGCACTATAACCACCATTAGCACCACTATAACGACCACTATCAACACTATAGCAACCATTATCACCACTACATGGACCATTATAACCACTATAACGACCACTATCACCACAATAACAACCATTATCACCACTATAACAACTACTATCACCACTATAACAAACATTATCACCATTATAACGACCATTATCACCACTATATCAACCATTATCACCAGTAGAAGGACCATTATCTACGCTGTAATGACCATTATCACCACTATAACAACCATTATCGCCACAATAACAACCATTATCACCACTATAACAACTACTATCACCACTATAACAACCATTATCACCATTATAACGACCATTATCACCACTATATCAACCATTATCACCAGTAGAAGGACCATTATCTACGCTGTAATGACCATTATCACCACTATAACAACCATTATCGCCACAATAACAACCATTATCACCACTATAACAACCATTATCACCACTATATGGACCATTATGACCACTATAACCACCACTATCACCACTTTAACAACCATTATCACCACTATAACAACGATTATCACAACTATAACGACCATTATCACAACTATAACGACCATTATCACCACTATAACGGCCATTATCACCACTATAGCGACCATTATCAGCACTATAACCACCATTATCACCACTATAACGACCACTATCAACACTATAACGGCCATTATCACCACTATAGCGACCTTTATCAACACTATAACCACCATTATCAGCACTATATCAACCATTATCACCAATAGAAGGACCATTATCAACGCTGTAATGACCATTATCACCTCTATAACAACCATTATCACCACTATAACAACCATTATCACCACTATAACAACCATTATCACCACTATATGGACCATTATGATGACTATAGCCACCACTATCACCACTTTAAGAACCATTATCACCACTATAACGACCACTATCACCACTATAACGGCCATTATCACCACTATAGCGACCTTTATCAACACTATAACCACCATTATCACCACTATATCAACCATTATCACCAGTAGAAGGACCATTATCAACACTGTAATGACCATTATCACCACTACAACGACCACTATCACCACTATGACAACCATTATCACCACTATAACAACTATTATCGCCACTATAACAACCATTATCACCACTATAACGACCATTATCACCACTATAACGACCAATATCACCACTATAACGGCCATTATCACCACTATAGCGACCATTATCAAAACTATAACCACCATTACCACCACTATAACAACCATTATCACCACTATAACAACCATTATCACCACTATAACAACCATTATCACCACTATATGGACCATTATGACCACTATAAGCACCACTATCACCACTTTAACAACCATTATCACCACTATAACAACGATTATCACCACTATAACGACCGTTATCACAACTATAACGACCATTATCACCACTATAACGGCCATTATCACCACTGTAGCGACCATCATCAGCACTATAACCACCATTATCACCACTATAACGACCACTATCAACACTATAACCACCATTACCACCACTATAACAACCATTATCACCACTATATGGACCATTATCACCACTATTACGACCACTATCACCACTATAACAACCATTATCACCACTATAAGGACCATTATCACCACTATAACAACCATTATCACCACTATAACAACCATTATCACCACTATATGGACCATTATGATGACTATAACCACCACTATCACCACTTTAAGAACCATTATCACCACTATAACGACCACTATCACCACTATAACAACCATTATCACCACTATAGCAACCATTATCACCACTACATGGACCATTATCACCACTATAACGACCACTATCACCACTATAACAACCATTATCACCACTATATGGACCATTATGACCACTATAACCACCACTATCGCCACCTTAACAACCATTATCGCCACTATAAGGACCATTATCACCACTATAACAACCATTATCACCACTATAACGACCATTATCACCATTATAACGACCATTACCACCACTATATCAACCATTATCACCAGTAGAAGGACCATTATCAACGCTGAAATGACCATTATCACCTCTATAACAACCATTATCACCACTATAACAACCATTATCACCACTATAACAACCATTATCACCACTATAACAACCATTATCACCACTATATGGACCATTATGATGACTATCACCACCACTATCACCACTTTAACAACCATTATCACCACTATAACGACCACTATCACCACTATAACGGCCATTATCACCACTATAGCGACCTTTATCAACACTATAATCACCATTATCACCACTATATCAACCATTATCACCAGTAGAAGGACCATTATCAACACTGTAATGACCATTATCACCACTATAACGACCACTATCACCACTATAACAACCATTATCACCACTATAGCGACCATTATCAACACTATAACCTTCATTATCACCACTATATCAACCATTATCACCACTATAACGACCACTATCACAACTATAACAACCATCATCACCACTATAACGACCACTATCACCACTATAACAACCATTATCACCACTATAACGACCATTATCACCCCTATAACGACCATTATCACCACTATAACGGCCATTATCAGCACTATAGCGACCATTATCAGCACTATAACCACCATTAGCACCACTATAACGACCACTATCAACACTATAGCAACCATTATCACCACTACATGGACCATTATAACCACTATAACGACCACTATCACCACAATAACAACCATTATCACCACTATAACAACTACTATCACCACTATAACAAACATTATCACCATTATAACGACCATTATCACCACTATATCAACCATTATCACCAGTAGAAGGACCATTATCTACGCTGTAATGACCATTATCACCACTATAACAACCATTATCGCCACAATAACAACCATTATCACCACTATAACAACTACTATCACCACTATAACAACCATTATCACCATTATAACGACCATTATCACCACTATATCAACCATTATCACCAGTAGAAGGACCATTATCTACGCTGTAATGACCATTATCACCACTATAACAACCATTATCGCCACAATAACAACCATTATCACCACTATAACAACCATTATCACCACTATATGGACCATTATGACCACTATAACCACCACTATCACCACTTTAACAACCATTATCACCACTATAACAACGATTATCACAACTATAACGACCATTATCACAAATATAACGACCATTATCACCACTATAACGGCCATTATCACCACTATAGCGACCATTATCAGCACTATAACCACCATTATCACCACTATAACGACCACTATCAACACTATAACGGCCATTATCACCACTATAGCGACCTTTATCAACACTATAACCACCATTATCAGCACTATATCAACCATTATCACCAGTAGAAGGACCATTATCAACGCTGTAATGACCATTATCACCTCTATAACAACCATTATCACCACTATAACAACCATTATCAGCACTATAACAACCATTATCACCACTATATGGACCATTATGATGACTATAGCCACCACTATCACCACTTTAAGAACCATTATCACCACTATAACGACCACTATCACCACTATAACGGCCATTATCACCACTATAGCGACCTTTATCAACACTATAACCACCATTATCACCACTATATCAACCATTATTACCAGTAGAAGGACCATTATCAACACTGTAATGACCATTATCACCACTACAACGACCACTATCACCACTATGACAACCATTATCACCACTATAACAACTATTATCACCACTATAACAACCATTATCACCACTATAACGACCATTATCACCACTATAACGACCAATATCACCACTATAACGGCCATTATCACCACTATAGCGACCATTATCAAAACTATAACCACCATTACCACCACTATAACAACCATTATCACCACTATAACAACCATTATCACCACTATAACAACCATTATCACCACTATATGGACCATTATGACCACTATAAGCACCACTATGACCACTTTAACAACCATTATCACCACTATAACAACGATTATCACCACTATAACGACCGTTATCACAACTATAACGACCATTATCACCACTATAACGGCCATTATCACCACTGTAGCGACCATTATCAGCACTATAACCACCATTATCACCACTATAACGACCACTATCAACACTATAACCACCATTACCACCACTATAACAACCATTATCACCACTACATGGACCATTATCACCACTATAACGACCACTATCACCACTATAACAACCATTATCACCACTATATGGACCATTATGACCACTATAACCACCACTATCGCCACCTTAACAACCATTATCGCCACTATAAGGACCATTATCACCACTATAACAACCATTATCACCACTATAACGACCATTATCACCATTATAACGACCATTACCACCACTATATCAACCATTATCACCAGTAGAAGGACCATTATCAACGCTGAAATGACCATTATCACCTCTATAACAACCATTATCACCACTATAACAACCATTATCACCACTATAACAACCATTATCACCACTATAACAACCATTATCACCACTATATGGACCATTATGACCACTATAACCACCACTATCACCACTTTAACAACCATTATCACCACTATAACAACGATTATCACAACTATAACGACCATTATCACAACTATAACGACCATTATCACCACTATAACGGCCATTATCACCACTATAGCGACCATTATCAGCACTATAACCACCATTATCACCACTATAACGACCACTATCAACACTATAACGGCCATTATCACCACTATAGCGACCTTTATCAACACTATAACCACCATTATCAGCACTATATCAACCATTATCACCAGTAGAAGGACCATTATCAACGCTGTAATGACCATTATCACCTCTATAACAACCATTATCACCACTATAACAACCATTATCACCACTATAACAACCATTATCACCACTATATGGACCATTATGATGACTATAGCCACCACTATCACCACTTTAAGAACCATTATCACCACTATAACGACCACTATCACCACTATAACGGCCATTATCACCACTATAGCGACCTTTATCAACACTATAACCACCATTATCACCACTATATCAACCATTATCACCAGTAGAAGGACCATTATCAACACTGTAATGACCATTATCACCACTACAACGACCACTATCACCACTATGACAACCATTATCACCACTATAACAACTATTATCGCCACTATAACAACCATTATCACCACTATAACGACCATTATCACCACTATAACGACCAATATCACCACTATAACGGCCATTATCACCACTATAGCGACCATTATCAAAACTATAACCACCATTACCACCACTATAACAACCATTATCACCACTATAACAACCATTATCACCACTATAACAACCATTATCACCACTATATGGACCATTATGACCACTATAAGCACCACTATCACCACTTTAACAACCATTATCACCACTATAACAACGATTATCACCACTATAACGACCGTTATCACAACTATAACGACCATTATCACCACTATAACGGCCATTATCACCACTGTAGCGACCATTATCAGCACTATAACCACCATTATCACCACTATAACGACCACTATCAACACTATAACCACCATTACCACCACTATACCAACCATTATCACCACTATATGGACCATTATCACCACTATTACGACCACTATCACCACTATAACAACCATTATCACCACTATAAGGACCATTATCACCACTATAACAACCATTATCACCAGTATAACGACCACTATCACCCCTATAACGACCATTGTCACCACTATAACGGCCATTATCACTACTATAGCGACCATTATCAGCACTATAACCACCATTATCACCACTATAACAACCATTATCACCACTATAGCAACCATTATCACCACTACATGGACCATTATCACCACTATAACGACCACTATCACCACTATAACAACCATTATCACCACTATATGGACCATTATGACCACTATAACCACCACTATCGCCACCTTAACAACCATTATCGCCACTATAAGGACCATTATCACCACTATAACAACCATTATCACCACTATAACGACCATTATCACCATTATAACGACCATTACCACCACTATATCAACCATTATCACCAGTAGAAGGACCATTATCAACGCTGAAATGACCATTATCACCTCTATAACAACCATTATCACCACTATAACAACCATTATCACCACTATAACAACCATTATCACCACTATAACAACCATTATCACCACTATATGGACCATTATGATGACTATCACCACCACTATCACCACTTTAACAACCATTATCACCACTATAACGACCACTATCACCACTATAACGGCCATTATCACCACTATAGCGACCTTTATCAACACTATAATCACCATTATCACCACTATATCAACCATTATCACCAGTAGAAGGACCATTATCAACACTGTAATGACCATTATCACCACTATAACGACCACTATCACCACTATAACAACCATTATCACCACTATAACAACTATTATCACCACTATAACAACCATTATCACCACTATAACGACCATTATCACCACTATAACGACCAATATCACCACTATAACGGCCATTATCACCACTATAGCGACCATTATCAACACTATAACCTTCATTATCACCACTATATCAACCATTATCACCACTATAACGACCACTATCACAACTATAACAACCATCATCACCACTATAACGACCACTATCACCACTATAACAACCATTATCACCACTATAACGACCATTATCACCCCTATAACGACCATTATCACCACTATAACGGCCATTATCAGCACTATAGCGACCATTATCAGCACTATAACCACCATTAGCACCACTATAACGACCACTGTCAACACTATAGCAACCATTATCACCACTACATGGACCATTATAACCACTATAACGACCACTATCACCACAATAACAACCATTATCACCACTATAACAACTACTATCACCACTATAACAAACATTATCACCATTATAACGACCATTATCACCACTATATCAACCATTATCACCAGTAGAAGGACCATTATCTACGCTGTAATGACCATTATCACCACTATAACAACCATTATCGCCACAATAACAACCATTATCACCACTATAACAACTACTATCACCACTATAACAACCATTATCACCATTATAACGACCATTATCACCACTATATCAACCATTATCACCAGTAGAAGGACCATTATCTACGCTGTAATGACCATTATCACCACTATAACAACCATTATCGCCACAATAACAACCATTATCACCACTATAACAACCATTATCACCACTATATGGACCATTATGACCACTATAACCACCACTATCACCACTTTAACAACCATTATCACCACTATAACAACGATTATCACAACTATAACGACCATTATCACAACTATAACGACCATTATCACCACTATAACGGCCATTATCACCACTATAGCGACCATTATCAGCACTATAACCACCATCATCACCACTATAACGACCACTATCAACACTATAACGGCCATTATCACCACTATAGCGACCTTTATCAACACTATAACCACCATTATCAGCACTATATCAACCATTATCACCAGTAGAAGGACCATTATCAACGCTGTAATGACCATTATCACCTCTATAACAACCATTATCACCACTATAACAACCATTATCACCACTATAACAACCATTATCACCACTATATGGACCATTATGATGACTATAACCACCACTATCACCACTTTAAGAACCATTATCACCACTATAACGACCACTATCACCACTATAACGGCCATTATCACCACTATAGCGACCTTTATCAACACTATAACCACCATTATCACCACTATATCAACCATTATCACCAGTAGAAGGACCATTATCAACACTGTAATGACCATTATCACCACTACAACGACCACTATCACCACTATGACAACCATTATCACCACTATAACAACTATTATCACCACTATAACAACCATTATCACCACTATAACGACCATTATCACCACTATAACGACCAATATCACCACTATAACGGCCATTATCACCACTATAGCGACCATTATCAACACTATAACCACCATTACCACCACTATAACAACCATTATCACCACTATAACAACCATTATCACCACTATAACAACCATTATCACCACTATATGGACCATTATGACCACTATAAGCACCACTATCACCACTTTAACAACCATTATCACCACTATAACAACGATTATCACCACTATAACGACCGTTATCACAACTATAACGACCATTATCACCACTATAACGGCCATTATCACCACTGTAGCGACCATTATCAGCACTATAACCACCATTATCACCACTATAACGACCACTATCAACACTATAACCACCATTACCACCACTATAACAACCATTATCACCACTATATGGACCATTATCACCACTATTACGACCACTATCACCACTATAACAACCATTATCACCACTATAAGGACCATTATCACCACTATAACAACCATTATCACCAGTATAACGACCATTATCACCCCTATAACGACCATTGTCACCACTATAACAGCCATTATCACCACTATAGCGACCATTATCACCACTATAACGACCACTATCAACACTATAACCACCATTATCACCACTATATGGACCATTATCACCACTATAACGACCACTATCATCACTATAACAACCATTATCACCAATATAAGGACCATTATCACCACTATAACAACCATTATCGCCACTATAACAACCATTATCACCACTATAACAACCATTATCACCACTATATGGACCATTATGACCACTATAACCACCACTATCACCACTTTAACAACCATTATCGCCACTATAACGACCATTATCACCACTGTAGCGACCATTATCAGCACTATAACCACCATTATCACCACTATAACGACCACTATCAACAGTATAACCACCATTATCACCACTATAAGGACCATTATCACCACTATAACAACCATTATCACCACTATAACAACCATTATCACCACTATAACAACCATTATCACCACTATATGGACCATTATGATGACTATCACCACCACTATCACCACTTTAACAACCATTATCACCACTATAACGACCACTATCACCACTATAACGGCCATTATCACCACTATAGCGACCTTTATCAACACTATAATCACCATTATCACCACTATATCAACCATTATCACCAGTAGAAGGACCATTATCAACACTGTAATGACCATTATCACCACTATAACGACCACTATCACCACTATAACAACCATTATCACCACTATAACAACTATTATCACCACTATAACAACCATTATCACCACTATGACGACCATTATCACCACTATAACGACCAATATCACCACTATAACGGCCATTATCACCACTATAGCGACCATTATCAACACTATAACCTTCATTATCACCACTATATCAACCATTATCACCACTATAACGACCACTATCACAACTATAACAACCATCATCACCACTATAACGACCACTATCACCACTATAACAACCATTATCACCACTATAACGACCATTATCACCCCTATAACGACCATTATCACCACTATAACGGCCATTATCAGCACTATAGCGACCATTATCAGCACTATAACCACCATTAGCACCACTATAACGACCACTATCAACACTATAGCAACCATTATCACCACTACATGGACCATTATAACCACTATAACGACCACTATCACCACAATAACAACCATTATCACCACTATAACAACTACTATCACCACTATAACAAACATTATCACCATTATAACGACCATTATCACCACTATATCAACCATTATCACCAGTAGAAGGACCATTATCTACGCTGTAATGACCATTATCACCACTATAACAACCATTATCGCCACAATAACAACCATTATCACCACTATAACAACTACTATCACCACTATAACAACCATTATCACCATTATAACGACCATTATCACCACTATATCAACCATTATCACCAGTAGAAGGACCATTATCTACGCTGTAATGACCATTATCACCACTATAACAACCATTATCGCCACAATAACAACCATTATCACCACTATAACAACCATTATCACCACTATATGGACCATTATGACCACTATAACCACCACTATCACCACTTTAACAACCATTATCACCACTATAACAACGATTATCACAACTATAACGACCATTATCACAACTATAACGACCATTATCACCACTATAACGGCCATTATCACCACTATAGCGACCATTATCAGCACTATAACCACCATTATCACCACTATAACGACCACTATCAACACTATAACGGCCATTATCACCACTATAGCGACCTTTATCAACACTATAACCACCATTATCAGCACTATATCAACCATTATCACCAGTAGAAGGACCATTATCAACGCTGTAATGACCATTATCACCTCTATAACAACCATTATCACCACTATAACAACCATTATCACCACTATAACAACCATTATCACCACTATATGGACCATTATGATGACTATAGCCACCACTATCACCACTTTAAGAACCATTATCACCACTATAACGACCACTATCACCACTATAACGGCCATTATCACCACTATAGCGACCTTTATCAACACTATAACCACCATTATCACCACTATATCAACCATTATCACCAGTAGAAGGACCATTATCAACACTGTAATGACCATTATCACCACTACAACGACCACTATCACCACTATGACAACCATTATCACCACTATAACAACTATTATCGCCACTATAACAACCATTATCACCACTATAACGACCATTATCACCACTATAACGACCAATATCACCACTATAACGGCCATTATCACCACTATAGCGACCATTATCAAAACTATAACCACCATTACCACCACTATAACAACCATTATCACCACTATAACAACCATTATCACCACTATAACAACCATTATCACCACTATATGGACCATTATGACCACTATAAGCACCACTATCACCACTTTAACAACCATTATCACCACTATAACAACGATTATCACCACTATAACGACCGTTATCACAACTATAACGACCATTATCACCACTATAACGGCCATTATCACCACTGTAGCGACCATTATCAGCACTATTACCACCATTATCACCACTATAACGACCACTATCAACACTATAACCACCATTACCACCACTATAACAACCATTATCACCACTATATGGACCATTATCACCACTATTACGACCACTATCACCACTATAACAACCATTATCACCACTATAAGGACCATTATCACCACTATAACAACCATTATCACCAGTATAACGACCACTATCACCCCTATAACGACCATTGTCACCACTATAACGGCCATTATCACTACTATAGCGACCATTATCAGCACTATAACCACCATTATCAGCACTATAACAACCATTATCACCACTATAGCAACCATTATCACCACTACATGGACCATTATCACCACTATAACGACCACTATCACCACTATAACAACCATTATCACCACTATATGGACCATTATGACCACTATAACCACCACTATCGCCACCTTAACAACCATTATCGCCACTATAAGGACCATTATCACCACTATAACAACCATTATCACCACTATAACGACCATTATCACCATTATAACGACCATTACCACCACTATATCAACCATTATCACCAGTAGAAGGACCATTATCAACGCTGAAATGACCATTATCACCTCTATAACAACCATTATCACCACTATAACAACCATTATCACCACTATAACAACCATTATCACCACTATAACAACCATTATCACCACTATATGGACCATTATGATGACTATCACCACCACTATCACCACTTTAACAACCATTATCACCACTATAACGACCACTATCACCACTATAACGGCCATTATCACCACTATAGCGACCTTTATCAACAATATAATCACCATTATCACCACTATATCAACCATTATCACCAGTAGAAGGACCATTATCAACACTGTAATGACCATTATCACCACTATAACGACCACTATCACCACTATAACAACCATTATCACCACTATAACAACTATTATCACCACTATAACAACCATTATCACCACTATAACGACCATTATCACCACTATAACGACCAATATCACCACTATAACGGCCATTATCACCACTATAGCGACCATTATCAACACTATAACCTTCATTATCACCACTATATCAACCATTATCACCACTATAACGACCACTATCACAACTATAACAACCATCATCACCACTATAACGACTACTATCACCACTATAACAACCATTATCACCACTATAACGACCATTATCACCCCTATAACGACCATTATCACCACTATAACGGCCATTATCAGCACTATAGCGACCATTATCAGCACTATAACCACCATTAGCACCACTATACCGACCACTGTCAACACTATAGCAACCATTATCACCACTACATGGACCATTATAACCACTATAACGACCACTATCACCACAATAACAACCATTATCACCACTATAACAACTACTATCACCACTATAACAAACATTATCACCATTATAACGACCATTATCACCACTATATCAACCATTATCACCAGTAGAAGGACCATTATCTACGCTGTAATGACCATTATCACCACTATAACAACCATTATCGCCACAATAACAACCATTATCACCACTATAACAACTACTATCACCACTATAACAACCATTATCACCATTATAACGACCACTATCACCACTACATCAACCATTATCACCAGTAGAAGGACCATTATCTACGCTGTAATCACCATTATCACCACTATAACAACCATTATCGCCACAATAACAACCATTATCACCACTATAACAACCATTATCACCACTATATGGACCATTATGACCACTATAACCACCACTATCACCACTTTAACAACCATTATCACCACTATAACAACGATTATCACAACTATAACGACCATTATCACAACTATAACGACCATTATCACCACTATAACGGCCATTATCACCACTATAGCGACCATTATCAGCACTATAACCACCATCATCACCACTATAACGACCACTATCAACACTATAACGGCCATTATCACCACTATAGCGACCTTTATCAACACTATAACCACCATTATCAGCACTATATCAACCATTATCACCAGTAGAAGGACCATTATCAACGCTGTAATGACCATTATCACCTCTATAACAACCATTATCACCACTATAACAACCATTATCACCACTATAACAACCATTATCACCACTATATGGACCATTATGATGACTATAACCACCACTATCACCACTTTAAGAACCATTATCACCACTATAACGACCACTATCACCACTATAACGGCCATTATCACCACTATAGCGACCTTTATCAACACTATAACCACCATTATCACCACTATATCAACCATTATCACCAGTAGAAGGACCATTATCAACACTGTAATGACCATTATCACCACTACAACGACCACTATCACCACTATGACAACCATTATCACCACTATAACAACTATTATCACCACTATAACAACCATTATCACCACTATAACGACCATTATCACCACTATAACGACCAATATCACCACTATAACGGCCATTATCACCACTATAGCGACCATTATCAACACTATAACCACCATTACCACCACTATAACAACCATTATCACCACTATAACAACCATTATCACCACTATAACAACCATTATCACCACTATATGGACCATTATGACCACTATAAGCACCACTATCACCACTTTAACAACCATTATCACCACTATAACAACGATTATCACCACTATAACGACCGTTATCACAACTATAACGACCATTATCACCACTATAACGGCCATTATCACCACTGTAGCGACCATTATCAGCACTATAACCACCATTATCACCACTATAACGACCACTATCAACACTATAACCACCATTACCACCACTATAACAACCATTATCACCACTACATGGACCATTATCACCACTATAACGACCACAATCACCACTATAACAACCATTATCACCACTATATGGACCATTATGACCACTATAACCACCACTATCGCCACCTTAACAACCATTATCGCCACTATAAGGACCATTATCACCACTATAACAACCATTATCACCACTATAACGACCATTATCACCATTATAACGACCATTACCACCACTATATCAACCATTATCACCAGTAGAAGGACCATTATCAACGCTGAAATGACCATTATCACCTCTATAACAACCATTATCACCACTATAACAACCATTATCACCACTATAACAACCATTATCACCACTATAACAACCATTATCACCACTATATGGACCATTATGATGACTATCACCACCACTATCACCACTTTAACAACCATTATCACCACTATAACGACCACTATCACCACTATAACGGCCATTATCACCACTATAGCGACCTTTATCAACACTATAATCACCATTATCACCACTATATCAACCATTATCACCACTATAACGACCACTATCACAACTATAACAACCATCATCACCACTATAACGACCACTATCACCACTATAACAACCATTATCACCACTATAACGACCATTATCACCCCTATAACGACCATTATCACCACTATAACGGCCACTATCACCACTATAACAACCATTATCACCACTATAACAACTATTATCACCACTATAACAACCATTATCACCACTATAACGACCATTATCACCACTATAACGACCAATATCACCACTATAACGGCCATTATCACCACTATAGCGACCATTATCAACACTATAACCTTCATTATCACCACTATATCAACCATTATCACCACTATAACGACCACTATCACAACTATAACAACCATCATCACCACTATAACGACCACTATCACCACTATAACAACCATTATCACCACTATAACGACCATTATCACCCCTATAACGACCATTATCACCACTATAACGGCCATTATCAGCACTATAGCGACCATTATCAGCACTATAACCACCATTAGCACCACTATAACGACCACTGTCAACACTATAGCAACCATTATCACCACTACATGGACCATTATAACCACTATAACGACCACTATCACCACAATAACAACCATTATCACCACTATAACAACTACTATCACCACTATAACAAACATTATCACCATTATAACGACCATTATCACCACTATATCAACCATTATCACCAGTAGAAGGACCATTATCTACGCTGTAATGACCATTATCACCACTATAACAACCATTATCGCCACAATAACAACCATTATCACCACTATAACAACTACTATCACCACTATAACAACCATTATCACCATTATAACGACCATTATCACCACTATATCAACCATTATCACCAGTAGAAGGACCATTATCTACGCTGTAATGACCATTATCACCACTATAACAACCATTATCGCCACAATAACAACCATTATCACCACTATAACAACCATTATCACCACTATATGGACCATTATGACCACTATAACCACCACTATCACCACTTTAACAACCATTATCACCACTATAACAACGATTATCACAACTATAACGACCATTATCACAACTATAACGACCATTATCACCACTATAACGGCCATTATCACCACTATAGCGACCATTATCAGCACTATAACCACCATCATCACCACTATAACGACCACTATCAACACTATAACGGCCATTATCACCACTATAGCGACCTTTATCAACACTATAACCACCATTATCAGCACTATATCAACCATTATCACCAGTAGAAGGACCATTATCTACGCTGTAATGACCATTATCACCACTATAACAACTATTATCACCACTATAACAACCATTATCACCACTATAACGACCATTATCACCACTATAACGACCAATATCACCACTATAACGGCCATTATCACCACTATAGCGACCATTATCAAAACTATAACCACCATTACCACCACTATAACAACCATTATCACCACTATAACAACCATTATCACCACTATAACAACCATTATCACCACTATATGGACCATTATGACCACTATAAGCACCACTATCACCACTTTAACAACCATTATCACCACTATAACAACGATTATCACCACTATAACGACCGTTATCACAACTATAACGACCATTATCACCACTATAACGGCCATTATCACCACTGTAGCGACCATTATCAGCACTATAACCACCATTATCACCACTATAACGACCACTATCAACACTATAACCACCATTACCACCACTATAACAACCATTATCACCACTATATGGACCATTATCACCACTATTACGACCACTATCACCACTATAACAACCATTATCACCACTATAAGGACCATTATCACCACTATAACAACCATTATCACCAGTATAACGACCACTATCACCCCTATAACGACCATTGTCACCACTATAACGGCCATTATCACTACTATAGCGACCATTATCAGCACTATAACCACCATTATCACCACTATAACAACCATTATCACCACTATAGCAACCATTATCACCACTACATGGACCATTATCACCACTATAACGACCACTATCACCACTATAACAACCATTATCACCACTATATGGACCATTATGACCACTATAACCACCACTATCGCCACCTTAACAACCATTATCGCCACTATAAGGACCATTATCACCACTATAACAACCATTATCACCACTATAACGACCATTATCACCATTATAACGACCATTACCACCACTATATCAACCATTATCACCAGTAGAAGGACCATTATCAACGCTGAAATGACCATTATCACCTCTATAACAACCATTATCACCACTATAACAACCATTATCACCACTATAACAACCATTATCACCACTATAACAACCATTATCACCACTATATGGACCATTATGATGACTATCACCACCACTATCACCACTTTAACAACCATTATCACCACTATAACGACCACTATCACCACTATAACGGCCATTATCACCACTATAGCGACCTTTATCAACACTATAATCACCATTATCACCACTATATCAACCATTATCACCAGTAGAAGGACCATTATCAACACTGTAATGACCATTATCACCACTATAACGACCACTATCACCACTATAACAACCATTATCACCACTATAACAACTACTATCACCACTATAACAACCATTATCACCATTATAACGACCATTATCACCACTATATCAACCATTATCACCAGTAGAAGGACCATTATCTACGCTGTAATGACCATTATCACCACTATAACAACCATTATCGCCACAATAACAACCATTATCACCACTATAACAACCATTATCACCACTATATGGACCATTATGACCACTATAACCACCACTATCACCACTTTAACAACCATTATCACCACTATAACAACGATTATCACAACTATAACGACCATTATCACAACTATAACGACCATTATCACCACTATAACGGCCATTATCACCACTATAGCGACCATTATCAGCACTATAACCACCATCATCACCACTATAACGACCACTATCAACACTATAACGGCCATTATCACCACTATAGCGACCTTTATCAACACTATACCCACCATTATCAGCACTATATCAACCATTATCACCAGTAGAAGGACCATTATCAACGCTGTAATGACCATTATCACCTCTATAACAACCATTATCACCACTATAACAACCATTATCACCACTATAACAACCATTATCACCACTATATGGACCATTATGATGACTATAACCACCACTATCACCACTTTAAGAACCATTATCACCACTATAACGACCACTATCACCACTATAACAACCATTATCACCACTATAGCAACCATTATCACCACTACATGGACCATTATCACCACTATAACGACCACTATCACCACTATAACAACCATTATCACCACTATATGGACCATTATGACCACTATAACCACCACTATCGCCACCTTAACAACCATTATCGCCACTATAAGGACCATTATCACCACTATAACAACCATTATCACCACTATAACGACCATTATCACCATTATAACGACCATTACCACCACTATATCAACCATTATCACCAGTAGAAGGACCATTATCAACGCTGAAATGACCATTATCACCTCTATAACAACCATTATCACCACTATAACAACCATTATCACCACTATAACAACCATTATCACCACTATAACAACCATTATCACCACTATATGGACCATTATGATGACTATCACCACCACTATCACCACTTTAACAACCATTATCACCACTATAACGACCACTATCACCACTATAACGGCCATTATCACCACTATAGCGACCTTTATCAACACTATAATCACCATTATCACCACTATATCAACCATTATCACCAGTAGAAGGACCATTATCAACACTGTAATGACCATTATCACCACTATAACGACCACTATCACCACTATAACAACCATTATCACCACTATAACAACTATTATCACCACTATAACAACCATTATCACCACTATAACGACCATTATCACCACTATAACGACCAATATCACCACTATAACGGCCATTATCACCACTATAGCGACCATTATCAACACTATAACCTTCATTATCACCACTATATCAACCATTATCACCACTATAACGACCACTATCACAACTATAACAACCATCATCACCACTATAACGACCACTATCACCACTATAACAACCATTATCACCACTATAACGACCATTATCACCCCTATAACGACCATTATCACCACTATAACGGCCATTATCAGCACTATAGCGACCATTATCAGCACTATAACCACCATTAGCACCACTATAACGACCACTGTCAACACTATAGCAACCATTATCACCACTACATGGACCATTATAACCACTATAACGACCACTATCACCACAATAACAACCATTATCACCACTATAACAACTACTATCACCACTATAACAAACATTATCACCATTATAACGACCATTATCACCACTATATCAACCATTATCACCAGTAGAAGGACCATTATCTACGCTGTAATGACCATTATCACCACTATAACAACCATTATCGCCACAATAACAACCATTATCACCACTATAACAACTACTATCACCACTATAACAACCATTATCACCATTATAACGACCATTATCACCACTATATCAACCATTATCACCAGTAGAAGGACCATTATCTACGCTGTAATGACCATTATCACCACTATAACAACCATTATCGCCACAATAACAACCATTATCACCACTATAACAACCATTATCACCACTATATGGACCATTATGACCACTATAACCACCACTATCACCACTTTAACAACCATTATCACCACTATAACAACGATTATCACAACTATAACGACCATTATCACAACTATAACGACCATTATCACCACTATAACGGCCATTATCACCACTATAGCGACCATTATCAGCACTATAACCACCATCATCACCACTATAACGACCACTATCAACACTATAACGGCCATTATCACCACTATAGCGACCTTTATCAACACTATAACCACCATTATCAGCACTATATCAACCATTATCACCAGTAGAAGGACCATTATCTACGCTGTAATGACCATTATCACCACTATAACAACTATTATCACCACTATAACAACCATTATCACCACTATAACGACCATTATCACCACTATAACGACCAATATCACCACTATAACGGCCATTATCACCACTATAGCGACCATTATCAAAACTATAACCACCATTACCACCACTATAACAACCATTATCACCACTATAACAACCATTATCACCACTATAACAACCATTATCACCACTATATGGACCATTATGACCACTATAAGCACCACTATCACCACTTTAACAACCATTATCACCACTATAACAACGATTATCACCACTATAACGACCGTTATCACAACTATAACGACCATTATCACCACTATAACGGCCATTATCACCACTGTAGCGACCATTATCAGCACTATAACCACCATTATCACCACTATAACGACCACTATCAACACTATAACCACCATTACCACCACTATAACAACCATTATCACCACTATATGGACCATTATCACCACTATTACGACCACTATCACCACTATAACAACCATTATCACCACTATAAGGACCATTATCACCACTATAACAACCATTATCACCAGTATAACGACCACTATCACCCCTATAACGACCATTGTCACCACTATAACGGCCATTATCACTACTATAGCGACCATTATCAGCACTATAACCACCATTATCACCACTATAACAACCATTATCACCACTATAGCAACCATTATCACCACTACATGGACCATTATCACCACTATAACGACCACTATCACCACTATAACAACCATTATCACCACTATATGGACCATTATGACCACTATAACCACCACTATCGCCACCTTAACAACCATTATCGCCACTATAAGGACCATTATCACCACTATAACAACCATTATCACCACTATAACGACCATTATCACCATTATAACGACCATTACCACCACTATATCAACCATTATCACCAGTAGAAGGACCATTATCAACGCTGAAATGACCATTATCACCTCTATAACAACCATTATCACCACTATAACAACCATTATCACCACTATAACAACCATTATCACCACTATAACAACCATTATCACCACTATATGGACCATTATGATGACTATCACCACCACTATCACCACTTTAACAACCATTATCACCACTATAACGACCACTATCACCACTATAACGGCCATTATCACCACTATAGCGACCTTTATCAACACTATAATCACCATTATCACCACTATATCAACCATTATCACCAGTAGAAGGACCATTATCAACACTGTAATGACCATTATCACCACTATAACGACCACTATCACCACTATAACAACCATTATCACCACTATAACAACTACTATCACCACTATAACAACCATTATCACCATTATAACGACCATTATCACCACTATATCAACCATTATCACCAGTAGAAGGACCATTATCTACGCTGTAATGACCATTATCACCACTATAACAACCATTATCGCCACAATAACAACCATTATCACCACTATAACAACCATTATCACCACTATATGGACCATTATGACCACTATAACCACCACTATCACCACTTTAACAACCATTATCACCACTATAACAACGATTATCACAACTATAACGACCATTATCACAACTATAACGACCATTATCACCACTATAACGGCCATTATCACCACTATAGCGACCATTATCAGCACTATAACCACCATCATCACCACTATAACGACCACTATCAACACTATAACGGCCATTATCACCACTATAGCGACCTTTATCAACACTATACCCACCATTATCAGCACTATATCAACCATTATCACCAGTAGAAGGACCATTATCAACGCTGTAATGACCATTATCACCTCTATAACAACCATTATCACCACTATAACAACCATTATCACCACTATAACAACCATTATCACCACTATATGGACCATTATGATGACTATAACCACCACTATCACCACTTTAAGAACCATTATCACCACTATAACGACCACTATCACCACTATAACAACCATTATCACCACTATAGCAACCATTATCACCACTACATGGACCATTATCACCACTATAACGACCACTATCACCACTATAACAACCATTATCACCACTATATGGACCATTATGACCACTATAACCACCACTATCGCCACCTTAACAACCATTATCGCCACTATAAGGACCATTATCACCACTATAACAACCATTATCACCACTATAACGACCATTATCACCATTATAACGACCATTACCACCACTATATCAACCATTATCACCAGTAGAAGGACCATTATCAACGCTGAAATGACCATTATCACCTCTATAACAACCATTATCACCACTATAACAACCATTATCACCACTATAACAACCATTATCACCACTATAACAACCATTATCACCACTATATGGACCATTATGATGACTATCACCACCACTATCACCACTTTAACAACCATTATCACCACTATAACGACCACTATCACCACTATAACGGCCATTATCACCACTATAGCGACCTTTATCAACACTATAATCACCATTATCACCACTATATCAACCATTATCACCAGTAGAAGGACCATTATCAACACTGTAATGACCATTATCACCACTATAACGACCACTATCACCACTATAACAACCATTATCACCACTATAACAACTATTATCACCACTATAACAACCATTATCACCACTATAACGACCATTATCACCACTATAACGACCAATATCACCACTATAACGGCCATTATCACCACTATAGCGACCATTATCAACACTATAACCTTCATTATCACCACTATATCAACCATTATCACCACTATAACGACCACTATCACAACTATAACAACCATCATCACCACTATAACGACCACTATCACCACTATAACAACCATTATCACCACTATAACGACCATTATCACCCCTATAACGACCATTATCACCACTATAACGGCCATTATCAGCACTATAGCGACCATTATCAGCACTATAACCACCATTAGCACCACTATAACGACCACTGTCAACACTATAGCAACCATTATCACCACTACATGGACCATTATAACCACTATAACGACCACTATCACCACAATAACAACCATTATCACCACTATAACAACTACTATCACCACTATAACAAACATTATCACCATTATAACGACCATTATCACCACTATATCAACCATTATCACCAGTAGAAGGACCATTATCTACGCTGTAATGACCATTATCACCACTATAACAACCATTATCGCCACAATAACAACCATTATCACCACTATAACAACTACTATCACCACTATAACAACCATTATCACCATTATAACGACCATTATCACCACTATATCAACCATTATCACCAGTAGAAGGACCATTATCTACGCTGTAATGACCATTATCACCACTATAACAACCATTATCGCCACAATAACAACCATTATCACCACTATAACAACCATTATCACCACTATATGGACCATTATGACCACTATAACCACCACTATCACCACTTTAACAACCATTATCACCACTATAACAACGATTATCACAACTATAACGACCATTATCACAAATATAACGACCATTATCACCACTATAACGGCCATTATCACCACTATAGCGACCATTATCAGCACTATAACCACCATCATCACCACTATAACGACCACTATCAACACTATAACGGCCATTATCACCACTATAGCGACCTTTATCAACACTATAACCACCATTATCAGCACTATATCAACCATTATCACCAGTAGAAGGACCATTATCAACGCTGTAATGACCATTATCACCTCTATAACAACCATTATCACCACTATAACAACCATTATCACCACTATAACAACCATTATCACCACTATATGGACCATTATGATGACTATAACCACCACTATCACCACTTTAAGAACCATTATCACCACTATAACGACCACTATCACCACTATAACAACCATTATCACCACTATAGCAACCATTATCACCACTACATGGACCATTATCACCACTATAACGACCACTATCACCACTATAACAACCATTATCACCACTATATGGACCATTATGACCACTATAACCACCACTATCGCCACCTTAACAACCATTATCGCCACTATAAGGACCATTATCACCACTATAACAACCATTATCACCACTATAACGACCATTATCACCATTATAACGACCATTACCACCACTATATCAACCATTATCACCAGTAGAAGGACCATTATCAACGCTGAAATGACCATTATCACCTCTATAACAACCATTATCACCACTATAACAACCATTATCACCACTATAACAACCATTATCACCACTATATGGACCATTATGATGACTATCACCACCACTATCACCACTTTAACAACCATTATCACCACTATAACGACCACTATCACCACTATAACGGCCATTATCACCACTATAGCGACCTTTATCAACACTATAATCACCATTATCACCACTATATCAACCATTATCACCAGTAGAAGGACCATTATCAACACTGTAATGACCATTATCACCACTATAACGACCACTATCACCACTATAACAACCATTATCACCACTATAGCGACCATTATCAACACTATAACCTTCATTATCACCACTATATCAACCATTATCACCACTATAACGACCACTATCACAACTATAACAACCATCATCACCACTATAACGACCACTATCACCACTATAACAACCATTATCACCACTATAACGACCATTATCACCCCTATAACGACCATTATCACCACTATAACGGCCATTATCAGCACTATAGCGACCATTATCAGCACTATAACCACCATTAGCACCACTATAACGACCACTGTCAACACTATAGCAACCATTATCACCACTACATGGACCATTATAACCACTATAACGACCACTATCACCACAATAACAACCATTATCACCACTATAACAACTACTATCACCACTATAACAAACATTATCACCATTATAACGACCATTATCACCACTATATCAACCATTATCACCAGTAGAAGGACCATTATCTACGCTGTAATGACCATTATCACCACTATAACAACCATTATCGCCACAATAACAACCATTATCACCACTATAACAACTACTATCACCACTATAACAACCATTATCACCATTATAACGACCATTATCACCACTATATCAACCATTATCACCAGTAGAAGGACCATTATCTACGCTGTAATGACCATTATCACCACTATAACAACCATTATCGCCACAATAACAACCATTATCACCACTATAACAACCATTATCACCACTATATGGACCATTATGACCACTATAACCACCACTATCACCACTTTAACAACCATTATCACCACTATAACAACGATTATCACAACTATAACGACCATTATCACAACTATAACGACCATTATCACCACTATAACGGCCATTATCACCACTATAGCGACCATTATCAGCACTATAACCACCATCATCACCACTATAACGACCACTATCAACACTATAACGGCCATTATCACCACTATAGCGACCTTTATCAACACTATAACCACCATTATCAGCACTATATCAACCATTATCACCAGTAGAAGGACCATTATCAACGCTGTAATGACCATTATCACCTCTATAACAACCATTATCACCACTATAACAACCATTATCACCACTATAACAACCATTATCACCACTATATGGACCATTATGATGACTATAACCACCACTATCACCACTTTAAGAACCATTATCACCACTATAACGACCACTATCACCACTATAACAACCATTATCACCACTATAGCAACCATTATCACCACTACATGGACCATTATCACCACTATAACGACCACTATCACCACTATAACAACCATTATCACCACTATATGGACCATTATGACCACTATAACCACCACTATCGCCACCTTAACAACCATTATCGCCACTATAAGGACCATTATCACCACTATAACAACCATTATCACCACTATAACGACCATTATCACCATTATAACGACCATTACCACCACTATATCAACCATTATCACCAGTAGAAGGACCATTATCAACGCTGAAATGACCATTATCACCTCTATAACAACCATTATCACCACTATAACAACCATTATCACCACTATAACAACCATTATCACCACTATAACAACCATTATCACCACTATATGGACCATTATGATGACTATCACCACCACTATCACCACTTTAACAACCATTATCACCACTATAACGACCACTATCACCACTATAACGGCCATTATCACCACTATAGCGACCTTTATCAACACTATAATCACCATTATCACCACTATATCAACCATTATCACCAGTAGAAGGACCATTATCAACACTGTAATGACCATTATCACCACTATAACGACCACTATCACCACTATAACAACCATTATCACCACTATAGCGACCATTATCAACACTATAACCTTCATTATCACCACTATATCAACCATTATCACCACTATAACGACCACTATCACAACTATAACAACCATCATCACCACTATAACGACCACTATCACCACTATAACAACCATTATCACCACTATAACGACCATTATCACCCCTATAACGACCATTATCACCACTATAACGGCCATTATCAGCACTATAGCGACCATTATCAGCACTATAACCACCATTAGCACCACTATAACGACCACTATCAACACTATAGCAACCATTATCACCACTACATGGACCATTATAACCACTATAACGACCACTATCACCACAATAACAACCATTATCACCACTATAACAACTACTATCACCACTATAACAAACATTATCACCATTATAACGACCATTATCACCACTATATCAACCATTATCACCAGTAGAAGGACCATTATCTACGCTGTAATGACCATTATCACCACTATAACAACCATTATCGCCACAATAACAACCATTATCACCACTATAACAACTACTATCACCACTATAACAACCATTATCACCATTATAACGACCATTATCACCACTATATCAACCATTATCACCAGTAGAAGGACCATTATCTACGCTGTAATGACCATTATCACCACTATAACAACCATTATCGCCACAATAACAACCATTATCACCACTATAACAACCATTATCACCACTATATGGACCATTATGACCACTATAACCACCACTATCACCACTTTAACAACCATTATCACCACTATAACAACGATTATCACAACTATAACGACCATTATCACAAATATAACGACCATTATCACCACTATAACGGCCATTATCACCACTATAGCGACCATTATCAGCACTATAGCCACCATTATCACCACTATAACGACCACTATCAACACTATAACGGCATTATCACCACTATAGCGACCTTTATCAACACTATAACCACCATTATCAGCACTATATCAACCATTATCACCAGTAGAAGGACCATTATCAACGCTGTAATGACCATTATCACCTCTATAACAACCATTATCACCACTATAACAACCATTATCAGCACTATAACAACCATTATCACCACTATATGGACCATTATGATGACTATAGCCACCACTATCACCACTTTAAGAACCATTATCACCACTATAACGACCACTATCACCACTATAACGGCCATTATCACCACTATAGCGACCTTTATCAACACTATAACCACCATTATCACCACTATATCAACCATTATTACCAGTAGAAGGACCATTATCAACACTGTAATGACCATTATCACCACTACAACGACCACTATCACCACTATGACAACCATTATCACCACTATAACAACTATTATCACCACTATAACAACCATTATCACCACTATAACGACCATTATCACCACTATAACGACCAATATCACCACTATAACGGCCATTATCACCACTATAGCGACCATTATCAAAACTATAACCACCATTACCACCACTATAACAACCATTATCACCACTATAACAACCATTATCACCACTATAACAACCATTATCACCACTATATGGACCATTATGACCACTATAAGCACCACTATCACCACTTTAACAACCATTATCACCACTATAACAACGATTATCACCACTATAAGGACCGTTATCACAACTATAACGACCATTATCACCACTATAACGGCCATTATCACCACTGTAGCGACCATTATCAGCACTATAACCACCATTATCACCACTATAACGACCACTATCAACACTATAACCACCATTACCACCACTATAACAACCATTATCACCACTACATGGACCATTATCACCACTATAACGACCACAATCACCACTATAACAACCATTATCACCACTATATGGACCATTATGACCACTATAACCACCACTATCGCCACCTTAACAACCATTATCGCCACTATAAGGACCATTATCACCACTATAACAACCATTATCACCACTATAACGACCATTATCACCATTATAACGACCATTACCACCACTATATCAACCATTATCACCAGTAGAAGGACCATTATCAACGCTGAAATGACCATTATCACCTCTATAACAACCATTATCACCACTATAACAACCATTATCACCACTATAACAACCATTATCACCACTATAACAACCATTATCACCACTATATGGACCATTATGATGACTATCACCACCACTATCACCACTTTAACAACCATTATCACCACTATAACGACCACTATCACCACTATAACGGCCATTATCACCACTATAGCGACCTTTATCAACACTATAATCACCATTATCACCACTATATCAACCATTATCACCAGTAGAAGGACCATTATCAACACTGTAATGACCATTATCACCACTATAACGACCACTATCACCACTATAACAACCATTATCACCACTATAACAACTATTATCACCACTATAACAACCATTATCACCACTATAACGACCATTATCACCACTATAACGACCAATATCACCACTATAACGGCCATTATCACCACTATAGCGACCATTATCAACACTATAACCTTCATTATCACCACTATATCAACCATTATCACCACTATAACGACCACTATCACAACTATAACAACCATCATCACCACTATAACGACCACTATCACCACTATAACAACCATTATCACCACTATAACGACCATTATCACCCCTATAACGACCATTATCACCACTATAACGGCCATTATCAGCACTATAGCGACCATTATCAGCACTATAACCACCATTAGCACCACTATAACGACCACTGTCAACACTATAGCAACCATTATCACCACTACATGGACCATTATAACCACTATAACGACCACTATCACCACAATAACAACCATTATCACCACTATAACAACTACTATCACCACTATAACAAACATTATCACCATTATAACGACCATTATCACCACTATATCAACCATTATCACCAGTAGAAGGACCATTATCTACGCTGTAATGACCATTATCACCACTATAACAACCATTATCGCCACAATAACAACCATTATCACCACTATAACAACTACTATCACCACTATAACAACCATTATCACCATTATAACGACCATTATCACCACTATATCAACCATTATCACCAGTAGAAGGACCATTATCTACGCTGTAATGACCATTATCACCACTATAACAACCATTATCGCCACAATAACAACCATTATCACCACTATAACAACCATTATCACCACTATATGGACCATTATGACCACTATAACCACCACTATCACCACTTTAACAACCATTATCACCACTATAACAACGATTATCACAACTATAACGACCATTATCACAACTATAACGACCATTATCACCACTATAACGGCCATTATCACCACTATAGCGACCATTATCAGCACTATAACCACCATCATCACCACTATAACGACCACTATCAACACTATAACGGCCATTATCACCACTATAGCGACCTTTATCAACACTATAACCACCATTATCAGCACTATATCAACCATTATCACCAGTAGAAGGACCATTATCAACGATGTAATGACCATTATCACCTCTATAACAACCATTATCACCACTATAACAACCATTATCACCACTATAACAACCATTATCACCACTATATGGACCATTATGATGACTATAACCACCACTATCACCACTTTAAGAACCATTATCACCACTATAACGACCACTATCACCACTATAACGGCCATTATCACCACTATAGCGACCTTTATCAACACTATAACCACCATTATCACCACTATATCAACCATTATCACCAGTAGAAGGACCATTATCAACACTGTAATGACCATTATCACCACTACAACGACCACTATCACCACTATGACAACCATTATCACCACTATAACAACTATTATCACCACTATAACAACCATTATCACCACTATAACGACCATTATCACCACTATAACGACCAATATCACCACTATAACGGCCATTATCACCACTATAGCGACCATTATCAACACTATAACCACCATTACCACCACTATAACAACCATTATCACCACTATAACAACCATTATCACCACTATAACAACCATTATCACCACTATATGGACCATTATGACCACTATAAGCACCACTATCACCACTTTAACAACCATTATCACCACTATAACAACGATTATCACCACTATAACGACCGTTATCACAACTATAACGACCATTATCACCACTATAACGGCCATTATCACCACTGTAGCGACCATTATCAGCACTATAACCACCATTATCACCACTATAACGACCACTATCAACACTATAACCACCATTACCACCACTATAACAACCATTATCACCACTATATGGACCATTATCACCACTATTACGACCACTATCACCACTATAACAACCATTATCACCACTATAACGACCATTATCACCACTATAACAACCATTATCACCAGTATAACGACCATTATCACCCCTATAACGACCATTGTCACCACTATAACAGCCATTATCACCACTATAGCGACCATTATCACCACTATAACGACCACTATCAACACTATAACCACCATTATCACCACTATATGGACCATTATCACCACTATAACGACCACTATCATCACTATAACAACCATTATCACCAATATAAGGACCATTATCACCACTATAACAACCATTATCGCCACTATAACAACCATTATCACCACTATAACAACCATTATCACCACTATATGGACCATTATGACCACTATAACCACCACTATCACCACTTTAACAACCATTATCGCCACTATAACGACCATTATCACCACTGTAGCGACCATTATCAGCACTATAACCACCATTATCACCACTATAACGACCACTATCAACAGTATAACCACCATTATCACCACTATAAGGACCATTATCACCACTATAACAACCATTATCACCACTATAACAACCATTATCACCACTATAACAACCATTATCACCACTATATGGACCATTATGATGACTATCACCACCACTATCACCACTTTAACAACCATTATCACCACTATAACGACCACTATCACCACTATAACGGCCATTATCACCACTATAGCGACCTTTATCAACACTATAATCACCATTATCACCACTATATCAACCATTATCACCAGTAGAAGGACCATTATCAACACTGTAATGACCATTATCACCACTATAACGACCACTATCACCACTATAACAACCATTATCACCACTATAACAACTATTATCACCACTATAACAACCATTATCACCACTATGACGACCATTATCACCACTATAACGACCAATATCACCACTATAACGGCCATTATCACCACTATAGCGACCATTATCAACACTATAACCTTCATTATCACCACTATATCAACCATTATCACCACTATAACGACCACTATCACAACTATAACAACCATCATCACCACTATAACGACCACTATCACCACTATAACAACCATTATCACCACTATAACGACCATTATCACCCCTATAACGACCATTATCACCACTATAACGGCCATTATCAGCACTATAGCGACCATTATCAGCACTATAACCACCATTAGCACCACTATAACGACCACTATCAACACTATAGCAACCATTATCACCACTACATGGACCATTATAACCACTATAACGACCACTATCACCACAATAACAACCATTATCACCACTATAACAACTACTATCACCACTATAACAAACATTATCACCATTATAACGACCATTATCACCACTATATCAACCATTATCACCAGTAGAAGGACCATTATCTACGCTGTAATGACCATTATCACCACTATAACAACCATTATCGCCACAATAACAACCATTATCACCACTATAACAACTACTATCACCACTATAACAACCATTATCACCATTATAACGACCATTATCACCACTATATCAACCATTATCACCAGTAGAAGGACCATTATCTACGCTGTAATGACCATTATCACCACTATAACAACCATTATCGCCACAATAACAACCATTATCACCACTATAACAACCATTATCACCACTATATGGACCATTATGACCACTATAACCACCACTATCACCACTTTAACAACCATTATCACCACTATAACAACGATTATCACAACTATAACGACCATTATCACAACTATAACGACCATTATCACCACTATAACGGCCATTATCACCACTATAGCGACCATTATCAGCACTATAACCACCATTATCACCACTATAACGACCACTATCAACACTATAACGGCCATTATCACCACTATAGCGACCTTTATCAACACTATAACCACCATTATCAGCACTATATCAACCATTATCACCAGTAGAAGGACCATTATCAACGCTGTAATGACCATTATCACCTCTATAACAACCATTATCACCACTATAACAACCATTATCACCACTATAACAACCATTATCACCACTATATGGACCATTATGATGACTATAGCCACCACTATCACCACTTTAAGAACCATTATCACCACTATAACGACCACTATCACCACTATAACGGCCATTATCACCACTATAGCGACCTTTATCAACACTATAACCACCATTATCACCACTATATCAACCATTATCACCAGTAGAAGGACCATTATCAACACTGTAATGACCATTATCACCACTACAACGACCACTATCACCACTATGACAACCATTATCACCACTATAACAACTATTATCGCCACTATAACAACCATTATCACCACTATAACGACCATTATCACCACTATAACGACCAATATCACCACTATAACGGCCATTATCACCACTATAGCGACCATTATCAAAACTATAACCACCATTACCAACACTATAACAACCATTATCACCACTATAACAACCATTATCACCACTATAACAACCATTATCACCACTATATGGACCATTATGACCACTATAAGCACCACTATCACCACTTTAACAACCATTATCACCACTATAACAACGATTATCACCACTATAACGACCGTTATCACAACTATAACGACCATTATCACCACTATAACGGCCATTATCACCACTGTAGCGACCATCATCAGCACTATAACCACCATTATCACCACTATAACGACCACTATCAACACTATAACCACCATTACCACCACTATAACAACCATTATCACCACTATATGGACCATTATCACCACTATTACGACCACTATCACCACTATAACAACCATTATCACCACTATAAGGACCATTATCACCACTATAACAACCATTATCACCACTATAACAACCATTATCACCACTATATGGACCATTATGATGACTATAACCACCACTATCACCACTTTAAGAACCATTATCACCACTATAACGACCACTATCACCACTATAACAACCATTATCACCACTATAGCAACCATTATCACCACTACATGGACCATTATCACCACTATAACGACCACTATCACCACTATAACAACCATTATCACCACTATATGGACCATTATGACCACTATAACCACCACTATCGCCACCTTAACAACCATTATCGCCACTATAAGGACCATTATCACCACTATAACAACCATTATCACCACTATAACGACCATTATCACCATTATAACGACCATTACCACCACTATATCAACCATTATCACCAGTAGAAGGACCATTATCAACGCTGAAATGACCATTATCACCTCTATAACAACCATTATCACCACTATAACAACCATTATCACCACTATAACAACCATTATCACCACTATAACAACCATTATCACCACTATATGGACCATTATGATGACTATCACCACCACTATCACCACTTTAACAACCATTATCACCACTATAACGACCACTATCACCACTATAACGGCCATTATCACCACTATAGCGACCTTTATCAACACTATAATCACCATTATCACCACTATATCAACCATTATCACCAGTAGAAGGACCATTATCAACACTGTAATGACCATTATCACCACTATAACGACCACTATCACCACTATAACAACCATTATCACCACTATAGCGACCATTATCAACACTATAACCTTCATTATCACCACTATATCAACCATTATCACCACTATAACGACCACTATCACAACTATAACAACCATCATCACCACTATAACGACCACTATCACCACTATAACAACCATTATCACCACTATAACGACCATTATCACCCCTATAACGACCATTATCACCACTATAACGGCCATTATCAGCACTATAGCGACCATTATCAGCACTATAACCACCATTAGCACCACTATAACGACCACTATCAACACTATAGCAACCATTATCACCACTACATGGACCATTATAACCACTATAACGACCACTATCACCACAATAACAACCATTATCACCACTATAACAACTACTATCACCACTATAACAAACATTATCACCATTATAACGACCATTATCACCACTATATCAACCATTATCACCAGTAGAAGGACCATTATCTACGCTGTAATGACCATTATCACCACTATAACAACCATTATCGCCACAATAACAACCATTATCACCACTATAACAACTACTATCACCACTATAACAACCATTATCACCATTATAACGACCATTATCACCACTATATCAACCATTATCACCAGTAGAAGGACCATTATCTACGCTGTAATGACCATTATCACCACTATAACAACCATTATCGCCACAATAACAACCATTATCACCACTATAACAACCATTATCACCACTATATGGACCATTATGACCACTATAACCACCACTATCACCACTTTAACAACCATTATCACCACTATAACAACGATTATCACAACTATAACGACCATTATCACAAATATAACGACCATTATCACCACTATAACGGCCATTATCACCACTATAGCGACCATTATCAGCACTATAACCACCATTATCACCACTATAACGACCACTATCAACACTATAACGGCCATTATCACCACTATAGCGACCTTTATCAACACTATAACCACCATTATCAGCACTATATCAACCATTATCACCAGTAGAAGGACCATTATCAACGCTGTAATGACCATTATCACCTCTATAACAACCATTATCACCACTATAACAACCATTATCAGCACTATAACAACCATTATCACCACTATATGGACCATTATGATGACTATAGCCACCACTATCACCACTTTAAGAACCATTATCACCACTATAACGACCACTATCACCACTATAACGGCCATTATCACCACTATAGCGACCTTTATCAACACTATAACCACCATTATCACCACTATATCAACCATTATTACCAGTAGAAGGACCATTATCAACACTGTAATGACCATTATCACCACTACAACGACCACTATCACCACTATGACAACCATTATCACCACTATAACAACTATTATCACCACTATAACAACCATTATCACCACTATAACGACCATTATCACCACTATAACGACCAATATCACCACTATAACGGCCATTATCACCACTATAGCGACCATTATCAAAACTATAACCACCATTACCACCACTATAACAACCATTATCACCACTATAACAACCATTATCACCACTATAACAACCATTATCACCACTATATGGACCATTATGACCACTATAAGCACCACTATCACCACTTTAACAACCATTATCACCACTATAACAACGATTATCACCACTATAACGACCGTTATCACAACTATAACGACCATTATCACCACTATAACGGCCATTATCACCACTGTAGCGACCATTATCAGCACTATAACCACCATTATCACCACTATAACGACCACTATCAACACTATAACCACCATTACCACCACTATAACAACCATTATCACCACTACATGGACCATTATCACCACTATAACGACCACTATCACCACTATAACAACCATTATCACCACTATATGGACCATTATGACCACTATAACCACCACTATCGCCACCTTAACAACCATTATCGCCACTATAAGGACCATTATCACCACTATAACAACCATTATCACCACTATAACGACCATTATCACCATTATAACGACCATTACCACCACTATATCAACCATTATCACCAGTAGAAGGACCATTATCAACGCTGAAATGACCATTATCAGCTCTATAACAACCATTATCACCACTATAACAACCATTATCACCACTATAACAACCATTATCACCACTATAACAACCATTATCACCACTATATGGACCATTATGATGACTATCACCACCACTATCACCACTTTAACAACCATTATCACCACTATAACGACCACTATCACCACTATAACGGCCATTATCACCACTATAGCGACCATTATCAACACTATAACCTTCATTATCACCACTATATCAACCATTATCACCACTATAACGACCACTATCACCACTATAACAACCATTATCACCACTATAACGACCATTATCACCCCTATAACGACCATTATCACCACTATAACGGCCATTATCAGCACTATAGCGACCATTATCAGCACTATAACCACCATTAGCACCACTATAACGACCACTATCAACACTATAGCAACCATTATCACCACTACATGGACCATTATAACCACTATAACGACCACTATCACCACAATAACAACCATTATCACCACTATAACAACTACTATCACCACTATAACAAACATTATCACCATTATAACGACCATTATCACCACTATATCAACCATTATCACCAGTAGAAGGACCATTATCTACGCTGTAATGACCATTATCACCACTATAACAACCATTATCGCCACAATAACAACCATTATCACCACTATAACAACTACTATCACCACTATAACAACCATTATCACCATTATAACGACCATTATCACCACTATATCAACCATTATCACCAGTAGAAGGACCATTATCTACGCTGTAATGACCATTATCACCACTATAACAACCATTATCGCCACAATAACAACCATTATCACCACTATAACAACCATTATCACCACTATATGGACCATTATGACCACTATAACCACCACTATCACCACTTTAACAACCATTATCACCACTATAACAACGATTATCACAACTATAACGACCATTATCACAACTATAACGACCATTATCACCACTATAACGGCCATTATCACCACTATAGCGACCATTATCAGCACTATAACCACCATTATCACCACTATAACGACCACTATCAACACTATAACGGCCATTATCACCACTATAGCGACCTTTATCAACACTATAACCACCATTATCAGCACTATATCAACCATTATCACCAGTAGAAGGACCATTATCAACGCTGTAATGACCATTATCACCTCTATAACAACCATTATCACCACTATAACAACCATTATCACCACTATAACAACCATTATCACCACTATATGGACCATTATGATGACTATAGCCACCACTATCACCACTTTAAGAACCATTATCACCACTATAACGACCACTATCACCACTATAACGGCCATTATCACCACTATAGCGACCTTTATCAACACTATAACCACCATTATCACCACTATATCAACCATTATCACCAGTAGAAGGACCATTATCAACACTGTAATGACCATTATCACCACTACAACGACCACTATCACCACTATGACAACCATTATCACCACTATAACAACTATTATCGCCACTATAACAACCATTATCACCACTATAACGACCATTATCACCACTATAACGACCAATATCACCACTATAACGGCCATTATCACCACTATAGCGACCATTATCAAAACTATAACCACCATTACCACCACTATAACAACCATTATCACCACTATAACAACCATTATCACCACTATAACAACCATTATCACCACTATATGGACCATTATGACCACTATAAGCACCACTATCACCACTTTAACAACCATTATCACCACTATAACAACGATTATCACCACTATAACGACCGTTATCACAACTATAACGACCATTATCACCACTATAACGGCCATTATCACCACTGTAGCGACCATTATCAGCACTATAACCACCATTATCACCACTATAACGACCACTATCAACACTATAACCACCATTACCACCACTATAACAACCATTATCACCACTATATGGACCATTATCACCACTATTACGACCACTATCACCACTATAACAACCATTATCACCACTATAAGGACCATTATCACCACTATAACAACCATTATCACCAGTATAACGACCACTATCACCCCTATAACGACCATTGTCACCACTATAACGGCCATTATCACTACTATAGCGACCATTATCAGCACTATAACCACCATTATCACCACTATAACAACCATTATCACCACTATAGCAACCATTATCACCACTACATGGACCATTATCACCACTATAACGACCACTATCACCACTATAACAACCATTATCACCACTATATGGACCATTATGACCACTATAACCACCACTATCGCCACCTTAACAACCATTATCGCCACTATAAGGACCATTATCACCACTATAACAACCATTATCACCACTATAACGACCATTATCACCATTATAACGACCATTACCACCACTATATCAACCATTATCACCAGTAGAAGGACCATTATCAACGCTGAAATGACCATTATCACCTCTATAACAACCATTATCACCACTATAACAACCATTATCACCACTATAACAACCATTATCACCACTATAACAACCATTATCACCACTATATGGACCATTATGATGACTATCACCACCACTATCACCACTTTAACAACCATTATCACCACTATAACGACCACTATCACCACTATAACGGCCATTATCACCACTATAGCGACCTTTATCAACACTATAATCACCATTATCACCACTATATCAACCATTATCACCAGTAGAAGGACCATTATCAACACTGTAATGACCATTATCACCACTATAACGACCACTATCACCACTATAACAACCATTATCACCACTATAACAACTATTATCACCACTATAACAACCATTATCACCACTATAACGACCATTATCACCACTATAACGACCAATATCACCACTATAACGGCCATTATCACCACTATAGCGACCATTATCAACACTATAACCTTCATTATCACCACTATATCAACCATTATCACCACTATAACGACCACTATCACAACTATAACAACCATCATCACCACTATAACGACCACTATCACCACTATAACAACCATTATCACCACTATAACGACCATTATCACCCCTATAACGACCATTATCACCACTATAACGGCCATTATCAGCACTATAGCGACCATTATCAGCACTATAACCACCATTAGCACCACTATAACGACCACTGTCAACACTATAGCAACCATTATCACCACTACATGGACCATTATAACCACTATAACGACCACTATCACCACAATAACAACCATTATCACCACTATAACAACTACTATCACCACTATAACAAACATTATCACCATTATAACGACCATTATCACCACTATATCAACCATTATCACCAGTAGAAGGACCATTATCTACGCTGTAATGACCATTATCACCACTATAACAACCATTATCGCCACAATAACAACCATTATCACCACTATAACAACTACTATCACCACTATAACAACCATTATCACCATTATAACGACCATTATCACCACTATATCAACCATTATCACCAGTAGAAGGACCATTATCTACGCTGTAATGACCATTATCACCACTATAACAACCATTATCGCCACAATAACAACCATTATCACCACTATAACAACCATTATCACCACTATATGGACCATTATGACCACTATAACCACTACTATCACCACTTTAACAACCATTATCACCACTATAACAACGATTATCACAACTATAACGACCATTATCACAACTATAACGACCATTATCACCACTATAACGGCCATTATCACCACTATAGCGACCATTATCAGCACTATAACCACCATCATCACCACTATAACGACCACTATCAACACTATAACGGCCATTATCACCACTATAGCGACCTTTATCAACACTATAACCACCATTATCAGCACTATATCAACCATTATCACCAGTAGAAGGACCATTATCAACGCTGTAATGACCATTATCACCTCTATAACAACCATTATCACCACTATAACAACCATTATCACCACTATAACAACCATTATCACCACTATATGGACCATTATGATGACTATAACCACCACTATCACCACTTTAAGAACCATTATCACCACTATAACGACCACTATCACCACTATAACGGCCATTATCACCACTATAGCGACCTTTATCAACACTATAACCACCATTATCACCACTATATCAACCATTATCACCAGTAGAAGGACCATTATCAACACTGTAATGACCATTATCACCACTACAACGACCACTATCACCACTATGACAACCATTATCACCACTATAACAACTATTATCACCACTATAACAACCATTATCACCACTATAACGACCATTATCACCACTATAACGACCAATATCACCACTATAACGGCCATTATCACCACTATAGCGACCATTATCAACACTATAACCACCATTACCACCACTATAACAACCATTATCACCACTATAACAACCATTATCACCACTATAACAACCATTATCACCACTATATGGACCATTATGACCACTATAAGCACCACTATCACCACTTTAACAACCATTATCACCACTATAACAACGATTATCACCACTATAACGACCGTTATCACAACTATAACGACCATTATCACCACTATAACGACCATTATCACCACTGTAGCGACCATTATCAGCACTATAACCACCATTATCACCACTATAACGACCACTATCAACAGTATAACCACCATTATCACCACTATAAGGACCATTATCACCACTATAACAACCATTATCACCACTATAACAACCATTATCACCACTATAACAACCATTATCACCACTATATGGACCATTATGATGACTATCACCACCACTATCACCACTTTAACAACCATTATCACCACTATAACGACCACTATCACCACTATAACGGCCATTATCACCACTATAGCGACCTTTATCAACACTATAATCACCATTATCACCACTATATCAACCATTATCACCAGTAGAAGGACCATTATCAACACTGTAATGACCATTATCACCACTATAACGACCACTATCACCACTATAACAACCATTATCACCACTATAACAACTATTATCACCACTATAACAACCATTATCACCACTATGACGACCATTATCACCACTATAACGACCAATATCACCACTATAACGGCCATTATCACCACTATAGCGACCATTATCAACACTATAACCTTCATTATCACCACTATATCAACCATTATCACCACTATAACGACCACTATCACAACTATAACAACCATCATCACCACTATAACGACCACTATCACCACTATAACAACCATTATCACCACTATAACGACCATTATCACCCCTATAACGACCATTATCACCACTATAACGGCCATTATCAGCACTATAGCGACCATTATCAGCACTATAACCACCATTAGCACCACTATAACGACCACTATCAACACTATAGCAACCATTATCACCACTACATGGACCATTATAACCACTATAACGACCACTATCACCACAATAACAACCATTATCACCACTATAACAACTACTATCACCACTATAACAAACATTATCACCATTATAACGACCATTATCACCACTATATCAACCATTATCACCAGTAGAAGGACCATTATCTACGCTGTAATGACCATTATCACCACTATAACAACCATTATCGCCACAATAACAACCATTATCACCACTATAACAACTACTATCACCACTATAACAACCATTATCACCATTATAACGACCATTATCACCACTATATCAACCATTATCACCAGTAGAAGGACCATTATCTACGCTGTAATGACCATTATCACCACTATAACAACCATTATCGCCACAATAACAACCATTATCACCACTATAACAACCATTATCACCACTATATGGACCATTATGACCACTATAACCACCACTATCACCACTTTAACAACCATTATCACCACTATAACAACGATTATCACAACTATAACGACCATTATCACAACTATAACGACCATTATCACCACTATAACGGCCATTATCACCACTATAGCGACCATTATCAGCACTATAACCACCATTATCACCACTATAACGACCACTATCAACACTATAACGGCCATTATCACCACTATAGCGACCTTTATCAACACTATAACCACCATTATCAGCACTATATCAACCATTATCACCAGTAGAAGGACCATTATCAACGCTGTAATGACCATTATCACCTCTATAACAACCATTATCACCACTATAACAACCATTATCACCACTATAACAACCATTATCACCACTATATGGACCATTATGATGACTATAGCCACCACTATCACCACTTTAAGAACCATTATCACCACTATAACGACCACTATCACCACTATAACGGCCATTATCACCACTATAGCGACCTTTATCAACACTATAACCACCATTATCACCACTATATCAACCATTATCACCAGTAGAAGGACCATTATCAACACTGTAATGACCATTATCACCACTACAACGACCACTATCACCACTATGACAACCATTATCACCACTATAACAACTATTATCGCCACTATAACAACCATTATCACCACTATAACGACCATTATCACCACTATAACGACCAATATCACCACTATAACGGCCATTATCACCACTATAGCGACCATTATCAAAACTATAACCACCATTACCACCACTATAACAACCATTATCACCACTATAACAACCATTATCACCACTATAACAACCATTATCACCACTATATGGACCATTATGACCACTATAAGCACCACTATCACCACTTTAACAACCATTATCACCACTATAACAACGATTATCACCACTATAACGACCGTTATCACAACTATAACGACCATTATCACCACTATAACGGCCATTATCACCACTGTAGCGACCATCATCAGCACTATTACCACCATTATCACCACTATAACGACCACTATCAACACTATAACCACCATTACCACCACTATAACAACCATTATCACCACTATATGGACCATTATCACCACTATTACGACCACTATCACCACTATAACAACCATTATCACCACTATAAGGACCATTATCACCACTATAACAACCATTATCACCAGTATAACGACCACTATCACCCCTATAACGACCATTGTCACCACTATAACGGCCATTATCACTACTATAGCGACCATTATCAGCACTATAACCACCATTATCAGCACTATAACAACCATTATCACCACTATAGCAACCATTATCACCACTACATGGACCATTATCACCACTATAACGACCACTATCACCACTATAACAACCATTATCACCACTATATGGACCATTATGACCACTATAACCACCACTATCGCCACCTTAACAACCATTATCGCCACTATAAGGACCATTATCACCACTATAACAACCATTATCACCACTATAACGACCATTATCACCATTATAACGACCATTACCACCACTATATCAACCATTATCACCAGTAGAAGGACCATTATCAACGCTGAAATGACCATTATCACCTCTATAACAACCATTATCACCACTATAACAACCATTATCACCACTATAACAACCATTATCACCACTATAACAACCATTATCACCACTATATGGACCATTATGATGACTATCACCACCACTATCACCACTTTAACAACCATTATCACCACTATAACGACCACTATCACCACTATAACGGCCATTATCACCACTATAGCGACCTTTATCAACAATATAATCACCATTATCACCACTATATCAACCATTATCACCAGTAGAAGGACCATTATCAACACTGTAATGACCATTATCACCACTATAACGACCACTATCACCACTATAACAACCATTATCACCACTATAACAACTATTATCACCACTATAACAACCATTATCACCACTATAACGACCATTATCACCACTATAACGACCAATATCACCACTATAACGGCCATTATCACCACTATAGCGACCATTATCAACACTATAACCTTCATTATCACCACTATATCAACCATTATCACCACTATAACGACCACTATCACAACTATAACAACCATCATCACCACTATAACGACTACTATCACCACTATAACAACCATTATCACCACTATAACGACCATTATCACCCCTATAACGACCATTATCACCACTATAACGGCCATTATCAGCACTATAGCGACCATTATCAGCACTATAACCACCATTAGCACCACTATACCGACCACTGTCAACACTATAGCAACCATTATCACCACTACATGGACCATTATAACCACTATAACGACCACTATCACCACAATAACAACCATTATCACCACTATAACAACTACTATCACCACTATAACAAACATTATCACCATTATAACGACCATTATCACCACTATATCAACCATTATCACCAGTAGAAGGACCATTATCTACGCTGTAATGACCATTATCACCACTATAACAACCATTATCGCCACAATAACAACCATTATCACCACTATAACAACTACTATCACCACTATAACAACCATTATCACCATTATAACGACCACTATCACCACTACATCAACCATTATCACCAGTAGAAGGACCATTATCTACGCTGTAATCACCATTATCACCACTATAACAACCATTATCGCCACAATAACAACCATTATCACCACTATAACAACCATTATCACCACTATATGGACCATTATGACCACTATAACCACCACTATCACCACTTTAACAACCATTATCACCACTATAACAACGATTATCACAACTATAACGACCATTATCACAACTATAACGACCATTATCACCACTATAACGGCCATTATCACCACTATAGCGACCATTATCAGCACTATAACCACCATCATCACCACTATAACGACCACTATCAACACTATAACGGCCATTATCACCACTATAGCGACCTTTATCAACACTATAACCACCATTATCAGCACTATATCAACCATTATCACCAGTAGAAGGACCATTATCAACGCTGTAATGACCATTATCACCTCTATAACAACCATTATCACCACTATAACAACCATTATCACCACTATAACAACCATTATCACCACTATATGGACCATTATGATGACTATAACCACCACTATCACCACTTTAAGAACCATTATCACCACTATAACGACCACTATCACCACTATAACGGCCATTATCACCACTATAGCGACCTTTATCAACACTATAACCACCATTATCACCACTATATCAACCATTATCACCAGTAGAAGGACCATTATCAACACTGTAATGACCATTATCACCACTACAACGACCACTATCACCACTATGACAACCATTATCACCACTATAACAACTATTATCACCACTATAACAACCATTATCACCACTATAACGACCATTATCACCACTATAACGACCAATATCACCACTATAACGGCCATTATCACCACTATAGCGACCATTATCAACACTATAACCACCATTACCACCACTATAACAACCATTATCACCACTATAACAACCATTATCACCACTATAACAACCATTATCACCACTATATGGACCATTATGACCACTATAAGCACCACTATCACCACTTTAACAACCATTATCACCACTATAACAACGATTATCACCACTATAACGACCGTTATCACAACTATAACGACCATTATCACCACTATAACGGCCATTATCACCACTGTAGCGACCATTATCAGCACTATAACCACCATTATCACCACTATAACGACCACTATCAACACTATAACCACCATTACCACCACTATAACAACCATTATCACCACTACATGGACCATTATCACCACTATAACGACCACAATCACCACTATAACAACCATTATCACCACTATATGGACCATTATGACCACTATAACCACCACTATCGCCACCTTAACAACCATTATCGCCACTATAAGGACCATTATCACCACTATAACAACCATTATCACCACTATAACGACCATTATTACCATTATAACGACCATTACCACCACTATATCAACCATTATCACCAGTAGAAGGACCATTATCAACGCTGAAATGACCATTATCACCTCTATAACAACCATTATCACCACTATAACAACCATTATCACCACTATAACAACCATTATCACCACTATAACAACCATTATCACCACTATATGGACCATTATGATGACTATCACCACCACTATCACCACTTTAACAACCATTATCACCACTATAACGACCACTATCACCACTATAACGGCCATTATCACCACTATAGCGACCTTTATCAACACTATAATCACCATTATCACCACTATATCAACCATTATCACCAGTAGAAGGACCATTATCAACACTGTAATGACCATTATCACCACTATAACGACCACTATCACCACTATAACAACCATTATCACCACTATAACAACTATTATCACCACTATAACAACCATTATCACCACTATAACGACCATTATCACCACTATAACGACCAATATCACCACTATAACGGCCATTATCACCACTATAGCGACCATTATCAACACTATAACCTTCATTATCACCACTATATCAACCATTATCACCACTATAACGACCACTATCACAACTATAACAACCATCATCACCACTATAACGACCACTATCACCACTATAACAACCATTATCACCACTATAACGACCATTATCACCCCTATAACGACCATTATCACCACTATAACGGCCATTATCAGCACTATAGCGACCATTATCAGCACTATAACCACCATTAGCACCACTATAACGACCACTGTCAACACTATAGCAACCATTATCACCACTACATGGACCATTATAACCACTATAACGACCACTATCACCACAATAACAACCATTATCACCACTATAACAACTACTATCACCACTATAACAAACATTATCACCATTATAACGACCATTATCACCACTATATCAACCATTATCACCAGTAGAAGGACCATTATCTACGCTGTAATGACCATTATCACCACTATAACAACCATTATCGCCACAATAACAACCATTATCACCACTATAACAACTACTATCACCACTATAACAACCATTATCACCATTATAAAGACCATTATCACCACTATATCAACCATTATCACCAGTAGAAGGACCATTATCTACGCTGTAATGACCATTATCACCACTATAACAACCATTATCGCCACAATAACAACCATTATCACCACTATAACAACCATTATCACCACTATATGGACCATTATGACCACTATAACCACCACTATCACCACTTTAACAACCATTATCACCACTATAACAACGATTATCACAACTATAACGACCATTATCACCCCTATAACGACCATTATCACCACTATAACGGCCATTATCAGCACTATAGCGACCATTATCAGCACTATAACCACCATCATCACCACTATAACGACCACTATCAACACTATAACGGCCATTATCACCACTATAGCGACCTTTATCAACACTATAACCACCATTATCAGCACTATATCAACCATTATCACCAGTAGAAGGACCATTATCAACGCTGTAATGACCATTATCACCTCTATAACAACCATTATCACCACTATAACAACCATTATCACCACTATAACAACCATTATCACCACTATATGGACCATTATGATGACTATAACCACCACTATCACCACTTTAAGAACCATTATCACCACTATAACGACCACTATCACCACTATAACGGCCATTATCACCACTATAGCGACCTTTATCAACACTATAACCACCATTATCACCACTATATCAACCATTATCACCAGTAGAAGGACCATTATCAACACTGTAATGACCATTATCACCACTACAACGACCACTATCACCACTATGACAACCATTATCACCACTATAACAACTATTATCACCACTATAACAACCATTATCACCACTATAACGACCATTATCACCACTATAACGACCAATATCACCACTATAACGGCCATTATCACCACTATAGCGACCATTATCAACACTATAACCACCATTACCACCACTATAACAACCATTATCACCACTATAACAACCATTATCACCACTATAACAACCATTATCACCACTATATGGACCATTATGACCACTATAAGCACCACTATCACCACTTTAACAACCATTATCACCACTATAACAACGATTATCACCACTATAACGACCGTTATCACAACTATAACGACCATTATCACCACTATAACGGCCATTATCACCACTGTAGCGACCATTATCAGCACTATAACCACCATTATCACCACTATAACGACCACTATCAACACTATAACCACCATTACCACCACTATAACAACCATTATCACCACTATATGGACCATTATCACCACTATTACGACCACTATCACCACTATAACAACCATTATCACCACTATAAGGACCATTATCACCACTATAACAACCATTATCACCACTATATGGACCATTATGACCACTATAAGCACCACTATCACCACTTTAACAACCATTATCACCACTATAACAACGATTATCACCACTATAACGACCGTTATCACAACTATAACGACCATTATCACCACTATAACGGCCATTATCACCACTGTAGCGACCATTATCAGCACTATAACCACCATTATCACCACTATAACGACCACTATCAACACTATAACCACCATTACCACCACTATAACAACCATTATCACCACTATATGGACCATTATCACCACTATTACGACCACTATCACCACTATAACAACCATTATCACCACTATAAGGACCATTATCACCACTATAACAACCATTATCACCAGTATAACGACCATTATCACCCCTATAACGACCATTGTCACCACTATAACAGCCATTATCACCACTATAGCGACCATTATCACCACTATAACGACCACTATCAACACTATAACCACCATTATCACCACTATATGGACCATTATCACCACTATAACGACCACTATCAACACTATAGCAACCATTATCATCACTACATGGACCATTATAACCACTATAACGACCACTATCACCACAATAACAACCATTATCACCACTATAACAACTACTATCACCACTATAACAAACATTATCACCATTATAACGACCATTATCACCACTATATCAACCATTATCACCAGTAGAAGGACCATTATCTACGCTGTAATGACCATTATCACCACTATAACAACCATTATCGCCACAATAACAACCATTATCACCACTATAACAACTACTATCACCACTATAACAACCATTATCACCATTATAACGACCATTATCACCACTATATCAACCATTATCACCAGTAGAAGGACCATTATCTACGCTGTAATGACCATTATCACCACTATAACAACCATTATCGCCACAATAACAACCATTATCACCACTATAACAACCATTATCACCACTATATGGACCATTATGACCACTATAACCACCACTATCACCACTTTAACAACCATTATCACCACTATAACAACGATTATCACAACTATAACGACCATTATCACAACTATAACGACCATTATCACCACTATAACGGCCATTATCACCACTATAGCGACCATTATCAGCACTATAACCACCATTATCACCACTATAACGACCACTATCAACACTATAACGGCCATTATCACCACTATAGCGACCTTTATCAACACTATAACCACCATTATCAGCACTATATCAACCATTATCACCAGTAGAAGGACCATTATCAACGCTGTAATGACCATTATCACCTCTATAACAACCATTATCACCACTATAACAACCATTATCACCACTATAACAACCATTATCACCACTATATGGACCATTATGATGACTATAGCCACCACTATCACCACTTTAAGAACCATTATCACCACTATAACGACCACTATCACCACTATAACGGCCATTATCACCACTATAGCGACCTTTATCAACACTATAACCACCATTATCACCACTATATCAACCATTATCACCAGTAGAAGGACCATTATCAACACTGTAATGACCATTATCACCACTACATCGACCACTATCACCACTATGACAACCATTATCACCACTATAACAACTATTATCGCCACTATAACAACCATTATCACCACTATAACGACCATTATCACCACTATAACGACCAATATCACCACTATAACGGCCATTATCACCACTATAGCGACCATTATCAAAACTATAACCACCATTACCACCACTATAACAACCATTATCACCACTATAACAACCATTATCACCACTATATGGACCATTATGACCACTATAAGCACCACTATCACCACTTTAACAACCATTATCACCACTATAACAACGATTATCACCACTATAACGACCGTTATCACAACTATAACGACCATTATCACCACTATAACGGCCATTATCACCACTGTAGCGACCATTATCAGCACTATTACCACCATTATCACCACTATAACGACCACTATCAACACTATAACCACCATTACCACCACTATAACAACCATTATCACCACTATATGGACCATTATCACCACTATTACGACCACTATCACCACTATAACAACCATTATCACCACTATAAGGACCATTATCACCACTATAACAACCATTATCACCAGTATAACGACCACTATCACCCCTATAACGACCATTGTCACCACTATAACGGCCATTATCACTACTATAGCGACCATTATCAGCACTATAACCACCATTATCAGCACTATAACAACCATTATCACCACTATAGCAACCATTATCACCACTACATGGACCATTATCACCACTATAACGACCACTATCACCACTATAACAACCATTATCACCACTATATGGACCATTATGACCACTATAACCACCACTATCGCCACCTTAACAACCATTATCGCCACTATAAGGACCATTATCACCACTATAACAACCATTATCACCACTATAACGACCATTATCACCATTATAACGACCATTACCACCACTATATCAACCATTATCACCAGTAGAAGGACCATTATCAACGCTGAAATGACCATTATCACCTCTATAACAACCATTATCACCACTATAACAACCATTATCACCACTATAACAACCATTATCACCACTATAACAACCATTATCACCACTATATGGACCATTATGATGACTATCACCACCACTATCACCACTTTAACAACCATTATCACCACTATAACGACCACTATCACCACTATAACGGCCATTATCACCACTATAGCGACCTTTATCAACAATATAATCACCATTATCACCACTATATCAACCATTATCACCAGTAGAAGGACCATTATCAACACTGTAATGACCATTATCACCACTATAACGACCACTATCACCACTATAACAACCATTATCACCACTATAACAACTATTATCACCACTATAACAACCATTATCACCACTATAACGACCATTATCACCACTATAACGACCAATATCACCACTATAACGGCCATTATCACCACTATAGCGACCATTATCAACACTATAACCTTCATTATCACCACTATATCAACCATTATCACCACTATAACGACCACTATCACAACTATAACAACCATCATCACCACTATAACGACTACTATCACCACTATAACAACCATTATCACCACTATAACGACCATTATCACCCCTATAACGACCATTATCACCACTATAACGGCCATTATCAGCACTATAGCGACCATTATCAGCACTATAACCACCATTAGCACCACTATACCGACCACTGTCAACACTATAGCAACCATTATCACCACTACATGGACCATTATAACCACTATAACGACCACTATCACCACAATAACAACCATTATCACCACTATAACAACTACTATCACCACTATAACAAACATTATCACCATTATAACGACCATTATCACCACTATATCAACCATTATCACCAGTAGAAGGACCATTATCTACGCTGTAATGACCATTATCACCACTATAACAACCATTATCGCCACAATAACAACCATTATCACCACTATAACAACTACTATCACCACTATAACAACCATTATCACCATTATAACGACCATTATCACCACTATATCAACCATTATCACCAGTAGAAGGACCATTATCTACGCTGTAATCACCATTATCACCACTATAACAACCATTATCGCCACAATAACAACCATTATCACCACTATAACAACCATTATCACCACTATATGGACCATTATGACCACTATAACCACCACTATCACCACTTTAACAACCATTATCACCACTATAACAACGATTATCACAACTATAACGACCATTATCACAACTATAACGACCATTATCACCACTATAACGGCCATTATCACCACTATAGCGACCATTATCAGCACTATAACCACCATCATCACCACTATAACGACCACTATCAACACTATAACGGCCATTATCACCACTATAGCGACCTTTATCAACACTATAACCACCATTATCAGCACTATATCAACCATTATCACCAGTAGAAGGACCATTATCAACGCTGTAATGACCATTATCACCTCTATAACAACCATTATCACCACTATAACAACCATTATCACCACTATAACAACCATTATCACCACTATATGGACCATTATGATGACTATAACCACCACTATCACCACTTTAAGAACCATTATCACCACTATAACGACCACTATCACCACTATAACGGCCATTATCACCACTATAGCGACCTTTATCAACACTATAACCACCATTATCACCACTATATCAACCATTATCACCAGTAGAAGGACCATTATCAACACTGTAATGACCATTATCACCACTACAACGACCACTATCACCACTATGACAACCATTATCACCACTATAACAACTATTATCACCACTATAACAACCATTATCACCACTATAACGACCATTATCACCACTATAACGACCAATATCACCACTATAACGGCCATTATCACCACTATAGCGACCATTATCAACACTATAACCACCATTACCACCACTATAACAACCATTATCACCACTATAACAACCATTATCACCACTATAACAACCATTATCACCACTATATGGACCATTATGACCACTATAAGCACCACTATCACCACTTTAACAACCATTATCACCACTATAACAACGATTATCACCACTATAACGACCGTTATCACAACTATAACGACCATTATCACCACTATAACGGCCATTATCACCACTGTAGCGACCATTATCAGCACTATAACCACCATTATCACCACTATAACGACCACTATCAACACTATAACCACCATTACCACCACTATAACAACCATTATCACCACTACATGGACCATTATCACCACTATAACGACCACAATCACCACTATAACAACCATTATCACCACTATATGGACCATTATGACCACTATAACCACCACTATCGCCACCTTAACAACCATTATCACCACTATAACGACCACTATCAACACTATAACCACCATTACCACCACTATAACAACCATTATCACCACTATATGGACCATTATCACCACTATTACGACCACTATCACCACTATAACAACCATTATCACCACTATAAGGACCATTATCACCACTATAACAACCATTATCACCACTATAACAACCATTATCACCACTATATGGACCATTATGATGACTATAACCACCACTATCACCACTTTAAGAACCATTATCACCACTATAACGACCACTATCACCACTATAACAACCATTATCACCACTATAGCAACCATTATCACCACTACATGGACCATTATCACCACTATAACGACCACTATCACCACTATAACAACCATTATCACCACTATATGGACCATTATGACCACTATAACCACCACTATCGCCACCTTAACAACCATTATCGCCACTATAAGGACCATTATCACCACTATAACAACCATTATCACCACTATAACGACCATTATCACCATTATAACGACCATTACCACCACTATATCAACCATTATCACCAGTAGAAGGACCATTATCAACGCTGAAATGACCATTATCACCTCTATAACAACCATTATCACCACTATAACAACCATTATCACCACTATAACAACCATTATCACCACTATAACAACCATTATCACCACTATATGGACCATTATGATGACTATCACCACCACTATCACCACTTTAACAACCATTATCACCACTATAACGACCACTATCACCACTATAACGGCCATTATCACCACTATAGCGACCTTTATCAACACTATAATCACCATTATCACCACTATATCAACCATTATCACCAGTAGAAGGACCATTATCAACACTGTAATGACCATTATCACCACTATAACAACCATTATCACCACTATAACAACCATTATCACCACTATAACAACCATTATCACCACTATAACAACCATTATCACCACTATATGGACCATTATCACCCCTATAACGACCATTATCACCACTATAACGGCCATTATCAGCACTATAGCGACCATTATCAGCACTATAACCACCATTAGCACCACTATAACGACCACTATCAACACTATAGCAACCATTATCACCACTACATGGACCATTATAACCACTATAACGACCACTATCACCACAATAACAACCATTATCACCACTATAACAACTACTATCACCACTATAACAAACATTATCACCATTATAACGACCATTATCACCACTATATCAACCATTATCACCAGTAGAAGGACCATTATCTACGCTGTAATGACCATTATCACCACTATAACAACCATTATCGCCACAATAACAACCATTATCACCACTATAACAACTACTATCACCACTATAACAACCATTATCACCATTATAACGACCATTATCACCACTATATCAACCATTATCACCAGTAGAAGGACCATTATCTACGCTGTAATGACCATTATCACCACTATAACAACCATTATCGCCACAATAACAACCATTATCACCACTATAACAACCATTATCACCACTATATGGACCATTATGACCACTATAACCACCACTATCACCACTTTAACAACCATTATCACCACTATAACAACGATTATCACAACTATAACGACCATTATCACAAATATAACGACCATTATCACCACTATAACGGCCATTATCACCACTATAGCGACCATTATCAGCACTATAACCACCATTATCACCACTATAACGACCACTATCAACACTATAACGGCCATTATCACCACTATAGCGACCTTTATCAACACTATAACCACCATTATCAGCACTATATCAACCATTATCACCAGTAGAAGGACCATTATCAACGCTGTAATGACCATTATCACCTCTATAACAACCATTATCACCACTATAACAACCATTATCAGCACTATAACAACCATTATCACCACTATATGGACCATTATGATGACTATAGCCACCACTATCACCACTTTAAGAACCATTATCACCACTATAACGACCACTATCACCACTATAACGGCCATTATCACCACTACAGCGACCTTTATCAACACTATAACCACCATTATCACCACTATATCAACCATTATTACCAGTAGAAGGACCATTATCAACACTGTAATGACCATTATCACCACTACAACGACCACTATCACCACTATGACAACCATTATCACCACTATAACAACTATTATCACCACTATAACAACCATTATCACCACTATAACGACCATTATCACCACTATAACGACCAATATCACCACTATAACGGCCATTATCACCACTATAGCGACCATTATCAAAACTATAACCACCATTACCACCACTATAACAACCATTATCACCACTATAACAACCATTATCACCACTATAACAACCATTATCACCACTATATGGACCATTATGACCACTATAGGCACCACTATCACCACTTTAACAACCATTATCACCACTATAACAACGATTATCACCACTATAACGACCGTTATCACAACTATAACGACCATTATCACCACTATAACGGCCATTATCACCACTGTAGCGACCATTATCAGCACTATAACCACCATTATCACCACTATAACGACCACTATCAACACTATAACCACCATTACCACCACTATAACAACCATTATCACCACTACATGGACCATTATCACCACTATAACGACCACTATCACCACTATAACAACCATTATCACCACTATATGGACCATTATGACCACTATAACCACCACTATCGCCACCTTAACAACCATTATCGCCACTATAAGGACCATTATCACCACTATAACAACCATTATCACCACTATAACGACCATTATCACCATTATAACGACCATTACCACCACTATATCAACCATTATCACCAGTAGAAGGACCATTATCAACGCTGAAATGACCATTATCACCTCTATAACAACCATTATCACCACTATAACAACCATTATCACCACTATAACAACCATTATCACCACTATAACAACCATTATCACCACTATATGGACCATTATGATGACTATCACCACCACTATCACCACTTTAACAACCATTATCACCACTATAACGACCACTATCACCACTATAACGGCCATTATCACCACTATAGCGACCTTTATCAACACTATAATCACCATTATCACCACTATATCAACCATTATCACCAGTAGAAGGACCATTATCAACACTGTAATGACCATTATCACCACTATAACGACCACTATCACCACTATAACAACCATTATCACCACTATAACAACTATTATCACCACTATAACAACCATTATCACCACTATAACGACCATTATCACCACTATAACGACCAATATCACCACTATAACGGCCATTATCACCACTATAGCGACCATTATCAACACTATAACCTTCATTATCACGACTATATCAACCATTATCACCACTATAACGACCACTATCACAACTATAACAACCATCATCACCACTATAACGACCACTATCACCACTATAACAACCATTATCACCACTATAACGACCATTATCACCCCTATAACGACCATTATCACCACTATAACGGCCATTATCAGCACTATAGCGACCATTATCAGCACTATAACCACCATTAGCACCACTATAACGACCACTGTCAACACTATAGCAACCATTATCACCACTACATGGACCATTATAACCACTATAACGACCACTATCACCACAATAACAACCATTATCACCACTATAACAACTACTATCACCACTATAACAAACATTATCACCATTATAACGACCATTATCACCACTATATCAACCATTATCACCAGTAGAAGGACCATTATCTACGCTGTAATGACCATTATCACCACTATAACAACCATTATCGCCACAATAACAACCATTATCACCACTATAACAACTACTATCACCACTATAACAACCATTATCACCACTATAACAACCATTATCACCACTATATGGACCATTATGACCACTATAACCACCACTATCACCACTTTAACAACCATTATCACCACTATAACAACGATTATCACAACTATAAAGACCATTATCACAACTATAACGACCATTATCACCACTATAACGGCCATTATCAGCACTATAGCGACCATTATCAGCACTATAACCACCATTAGCACCACTATAACGACCACTGTCAACACTATAGCAACCATTATCACCACTACATGGACCATTATAACCACTATAACGACCACTATCACCACAATAACAACCATTATCACCACTATAACAACTACTATCACCACTATAACAAACATTATCACCATTATAACGACTATTATCACCACTATATCAACCATTATCACCAGTAGAAGGACCATTATCTACGCTGTAATGACCATTATCACCACTATAACAACCATTATCGCCACAATAACAACCATTATCACCACTATAACAACTACTATCACCACTATAACAACCATTATCACCATTATAACGACCATTATCACCACTATATCAACCATTATCACCAGTAGAAGGACCATTATCTACGCTGTAATGACCATTATCACCACTATAACAACCATTATCGCCACAATAACAACCATTATCACCACTATAACAACCATTATCACCACTATATGGACCATTATGACCACTATAACCACCACTATCACCACTTTAACAACCATTATCACCACTATAACAACGATTATCACAACTATAACGACCATTATCACAACTATAACGACCATTATCACCACTATAACGGCCATTATCACCACTATAGCGACCATTATCAGCACTATAACCACCATCATCACCACTATAACGACCACTATCAACACTATAACGGCCATTATCACCACTATAGCGACCTTTATCAACACTATAACCACCATTATCAGCACTATATCAACCATTATCACCAGTAGAAGGACCATTATCAACGCTGTAATGACCATTATCACCTCTATAACAACCATTATCACCACTATAACAACCATTATCACCACTATAACAACCATTATCACCACTATATGGACCATTATGATGACTATAACCACCACTATCACCACTTTAAGAACCATTATCACCACTATAACGACCACTATCACCACTATAACGGCCATTATCACCACTATAGCGACCTTTATCAACACTATAACCACCATTATCACCACTATATCAACCATTATCACCAGTAGAAGGACCATTATCAACACTGTAATGACCATTATCACCACTACAACGACCACTATCACCACTATGACAACCATTATCACCACTATAACAACTATTATCACCACTATAACAACCATTATCACCACTATAACGACCATTATCACCACTATAACGACCAATATCACCACTATAACGGCCATTATCACCACTATAGCGACCATTATCAACACTATAACCACCATTACCACCACTATAACAACCATTATCACCACTATAACAACCATTATCACCACTATAACAACCATTATCACCACTATATGGACCATTATGACCACTATAAGCACCACTATCACCACTTTAACAACCATTATCACCACTATAACAACGATTATCACCACTATAACGACCGTTATCACAACTATAACGACCATTATCACCACTATAACGGCCATTATCACCACTGTAGCGACCATTATCAGCACTATAACCACCATTATCACCACTATAACGACCACTATCAACACTATAACCACCATTACCACCACTATAACAACCATTATCACCACTATATGGACCATTATCACCACTATTACGACCACTATCACCACTATAACAACCATTATCACCACTATAAGGACCATTATCACCACTATAACAACCATTATCACCAGTATAACGACCATTATCACCCCTATAACGACCATTGTCACCACTATAACAGCCATTATCACCACTATAGCGACCATTATCACCACTATAACGACCACTATCAACACTATAACCACCATTATCACCACTATATGGACCATTATCACCACTATAACGACCACTATCATCACTATAACAACCATTATCACCAATATAAGGACCATTATCACCACTATAACAACCATTATCGCCACTATAACAACCATTATCACCACTATAACAACCATTATCACCACTATATGGACCATTATGACCACTATAACCACCACTATCACCACTTTAACAACCATTATCGCCACTATAACGACCATTATCACCACTGTAGCGACCATTATCAGCACTATAACCACCATTATCACCACTATAACGACCACTATCAACAGTATAACCACCATTATCACCACTATAAGGACCATTATCACCACTATAACAACCATTATCACCACTATAACAACCATTATCACCACTATAACAACCATTATCACCACTATATGGACCATTATGATGACTATCACCACCACTATCACCACTTTAACAACCATTATCACCACTATAACGACCACTATCACCACTATAACGGCCATTATCACCACTATAGCGACCTTTATCAACACTATAATCACCATTATCACCACTATATCAACCATTATCACCAGTAGAAGGACCATTATCAACACTGTAATGACCATTATCACCACTATAACGACCACTATCACCACTATAACAACCATTATCACCACTATAACAACTATTATCACCACTATAACAACCATTATCACCACTATGACGACCATTATCACCACTATAACGACCAATATCACCACTATAACGGCCATTATCACCACTATAGCGACCATTATCAACACTATAACCTTCATTATCACCACTATATCAACCATTATCACCACTATAACGACCACTATCACAACTATAACAACCATCATCACCACTATAACGACCACTATCACCACTATAACAACCATTATCACCACTATAACGACCATTATCACCCCTATAACGACCATTATCACCACTATAACGGCCATTATCAGCACTATAGCGACCATTATCAGCACTATAACCACCATTAGCACCACTATAACGACCACTATCAACACTATAGCAACCATTATCATCACTACATGGACCATTATAACCACTATAACGACCACTATCACCACAATAACAACCATTATCACCACTATAACAACTACTATCACCACTATAACAAACATTATCACCATTATAACGACCATTATCACCACTATATCAACCATTATCACCAGTAGAAGGACCATTATCTACGCTGTAATGACCATTATCACCACTATAACAACCATTATCGCCACAATAACAACCATTATCACCACTATAACAACTACTATCACCACTATAACAACCATTATCACCATTATAACGACCATTATCACCACTATATCAACCATTATCACCAGTAGAAGGACCATTATCTACGCTGTAATGACCATTATCACCACTATAACAACCATTATCGCCACAATAACAACCATTATCACCACTATAACAACCATTATCACCACTATATGGACCATTATGACCACTATAACCACCACTATCACCACTTTAACAACCATTATCACCACTATAACAACGATTATCACAACTATAACGACCATTATCACAACTATAACGACCATTATCACCACTATAACGGCCATTATCACCACTATAGCGACCATTATCAGCACTATAACCACCATTATCACCACTATAACGACCACTATCAACACTATAACGGCCATTATCACCACTATAGCGACCTTTATCAACACTATAACCACCATTATCAGCACTATATCAACCATTATCACCAGTAGAAGGACCATTATCAACGCTGTAATGACCATTATCACCTCTATAACAACCATTATCACCACTATAACAACCATTATCACCACTATAACAACCATTATCACCACTATATGGACCATTATGATGACTATAGCCACCACTATCACCACTTTAAGAACCATTATCACCACTATAACGACCACTATCACCACTATAACGGCCATTATCACCACTATAGCGACCTTTATCAACACTATAACCACCATTATCACCACTATATCAACCATTATCACCAGTAGAAGGACCATTATCAACACTGTAATGACCATTATCACCACTACATCGACCACTATCACCACTATGACAACCATTATCACCACTATAACAACTATTATCGCCACTATAACAACCATTATCACCACTATAACGACCATTATCACCACTATAACGACCAATATCACCACTATAACGGCCATTATCACCACTATAGCGACCATTATCAAAACTATAACCACCATTACCACCACTATAACAACCATTATCACCACTATAACAACCATTATCACCACTATATGGACCATTATGACCACTATAAGCACCACTATCACCACTTTAACAACCATTATCACCACTATAACAACGATTATCACCACTATAACGACCGTTATCACAACTATAACGACCATTATCACCACTATAACGGCCATTATCACCACTGTAGCGACCATTATCAGCACTATTACCACCATTATCACCACTATAACGACCACTATCAACACTATAACCACCATTACCACCACTATAACAACCATTATCACCACTATATGGACCATTATCACCACTATTACGACCACTATCACCACTATAACAACCATTATCACCACTATAAGGACCATTATCACCACTATAACAACCATTATCACCAGTATAACGACCACTATCACCCCTATAACGACCATTGTCACCACTATAACGGCCATTATCACTACTATAGCGACCATTATCAGCACTATAACCACCATTATCAGCACTATAACAACCATTATCACCACTATAGCAACCATTATCACCACTACATGGACCATTATCACCACTATAACGACCACTATCACCACTATAACAACCATTATCACCACTATATGGACCATTATGACCACTATAACCACCACTATCGCCACCTTAACAACCATTATCGCCACTATAAGGACCATTATCACCACTATAACAACCATTATCACCACTATAACGACCATTATCACCATTATAACGACCATTACCACCACTATATCAACCATTATCACCAGTAGAAGGACCATTATCAACGCTGAAATGACCATTATCACCTCTATAACAACCATTATCACCACTATAACAACCATTATCACCACTATAACAACCATTATCACCACTATAACAACCATTATCACCACTATATGGACCATTATGATGACTATCACCACCACTATCACCACTTTAACAACCATTATCACCACTATAACGACCACTATCACCACTATAACGGCCATTATCACCACTATAGCGACCTTTATCAACAATATAATCACCATTATCACCACTATATCAACCATTATCACCAGTAGAAGGACCATTATCAACACTGTAATGACCATTATCACCACTATAACGACCACTATCACCACTATAACAACCATTATCACCACTATAACAACTATTATCACCACTATAACAACCATTATCACCACTATAACGACCATTATCACCACTATAACGACCAATATCACCACTATAACGGCCATTATCACCACTATAGCGACCATTATCAACACTATAACCTTCATTATCACCACTATATCAACCATTATCACCACTATAACGACCACTATCACAACTATAACAACCATCATCACCACTATAACGACTACTATCACCACTATAACAACCATTATCACCACTATAACGACCATTATCACCCCTATAACGACCATTATCACCACTATAACGGCCATTATCAGCACTATAGCGACCATTATCAGCACTATAACCACCATTAGCACCACTATACCGACCACTGTCAACACTATAGCAACCATTATCACCACTACATGGACCATTATAACCACTATAACGACCACTATCACCACAATAACAACCATTATCACCACTATAACAACTACTATCACCACTATAACAAACATTATCACCATTATAACGACCATTATCACCACTATATCAACCATTATCACCAGTAGAAGGACCATTATCTACGCTGTAATGACCATTATCACCACTATAACAACCATTATCGCCACAATAACAACCATTATCACCACTATAACAACTACTATCACCACTATAACAACCATTATCACCATTATAACGACCATTATCACCACTATATCAACCATTATCACCAGTAGAAGGACCATTATCTACGCTGTAATCACCATTATCACCACTATAACAACCATTATCGCCACAATAACAACCATTATCACCACTATAACAACCATTATCACCACTATATGGACCATTATGACCACTATAACCACCACTATCACCACTTTAACAACCATTATCACCACTATAACAACGATTATCACAACTATAACGACCATTATCACAACTATAACGACCATTATCACCACTATAACGGCCATTATCACCACTATAGCGACCATTATCAGCACTATAACCACCATCATCACCACTATAACGACCACTATCAACACTATAACGGCCATTATCACCACTATAGCGACCTTTATCAACACTATAACCACCATTATCAGCACTATATCAACCATTATCACCAGTAGAAGGACCATTATCAACGCTGTAATGACCATTATCACCTCTATAACAACCATTATCACCACTATAACAACCATTATCACCACTATAACAACCATTATCACCACTATATGGACCATTATGATGACTATAACCACCACTATCACCACTTTAAGAACCATTATCACCACTATAACGACCACTATCACCACTATAACGGCCATTATCACCACTATAGCGACCTTTATCAACACTATAACCACCATTATCACCACTATATCAACCATTATCACCAGTAGAAGGACCATTATCAACACTGTAATGACCATTATCACCACTACAACGACCACTATCACCACTATGACAACCATTATCACCACTATAACAACTATTATCACCACTATAACAACCATTATCACCACTATAACGACCATTATCACCACTATAACGACCAATATCACCACTATAACGGCCATTATCACCACTATAGCGACCATTATCAACACTATAACCACCATTACCACCACTATAACAACCATTATCACCACTATAACAACCATTATCACCACTATAACAACCATTATCACCACTATATGGACCATTATGACCACTATAAGCACCACTATCACCACTTTAACAACCATTATCACCACTATAACAACGATTATCACCACTATAACGACCGTTATCACAACTATAACGACCATTATCACCACTATAACGGCCATTATCACCACTGTAGCGACCATTATCAGCACTATAACCACCATTATCACCACTATAACGACCACTATCAACACTATAACCACCATTACCACCACTATAACAACCATTATCACCACTACATGGACCATTATCACCACTATAACGACCACAATCACCACTATAACAACCATTATCACCACTATATGGACCATTATGACCACTATAACCACCACTATCGCCACCTTAACAACCATTATCACCACTATAACGACCACTATCAACACTATAACCACCATTACCACCACTATAACAACCATTATCACCACTATATGGACCATTATCACCACTATTACGACCACTATCACCACTATAACAACCATTATCACCACTATAAGGACCATTATCACCACTATAACAACCATTATCACCACTATAACAACCATTATCACCACTATATGGACCATTATAATGACTATAACCACCACTATCACCACTTTAAGAACCATTATCACCACTATAACGACCACTATCACCACTATAACAACCATTATCACCACTATAGCAACCATTATCACCACTACATGGACCATTATCACCACTATAACGACCACTATCACCACTATAACAACCATTATCACCACTATATGGACCATTATGACCACTATAACCACCACTATCGCCACCTTAACAACCATTATCGCCACTATAAGGACCATTATCACCACTATAACAACCATTATCACCACTATAACGACCATTATCACCATTATAACGACCATTACCACCACTATATCAACCATTATCACCAGTAGAAGGACCATTATCAACGCTGAAATGACCATTATCACCTCTATAACAACCATTATCACCACTATAACAACCATTATCACCACTATAACAACCATTATCACCACTATAACAACCATTATCACCACTATATGGACCATTATGATGACTATCACCACCACTATCACCACTTTAACAACCATTATCACCACTATAACGACCACTATCACCACTATAACGGCCATTATCACCACTATAGCGACCTTTATCAACACTATAATCACCATTATCACCACTATATCAACCATTATCACCAGTAGAAGGACCATTATCAACACTGTAATGACCATTATCACCACTATAACAACCATTATCACCACTATAACAACCATTATCACCACTATAACAACCATTATCACCACTATAACAACCATTATCACCACTATATGGACCATTATCACCCCTATAACGACCATTATCACCACTATAACGGCCATTATCAGCACTATAGCGACCATTATCAGCACTATAACCACCATTAGCACCACTATAACGACCACTATCAACACTATAGCAACCATTATCACCACTACATGGACCATTATAACCACTATAACGACCACTATCACCACAATAACAACCATTATCACCACTATAACAACTACTATCACCACTATAACAAACATTATCACCATTATAACGACCATTATCACCACTATATCAACCATTATCACCAGTAGAAGGACCATTATCTACGCTGTAATGACCATTATCACCACTATAACAACCATTATCGCCACAATAACAACCATTATCACCACTATAACAACTACTATCACCACTATAACAACCATTATCACCATTATAACGACCATTATCACCACTATATCAACCATTATCACCAGTAGAAGGACCATTATCTACGCTGTAATGACCATTATCACCACTATAACAACCATTATCGCCACAATAACAACCATTATCACCACTATAACAACCATTATCACCACTATATGGACCATTATGACCACTATAACCACCACTATCACCACTTTAACAACCATTATCACCACTATAACAACGATTATCACAACTATAACGACCATTATCACAAATATAACGACCATTATCACCACTATAACGGCCATTATCACCACTATAGCGACCATTATCAGCACTATAACCACCATTATCACCACTATAACGACCACTATCAACACTATAACGGCCATTATCACCACTATAGCGACCTTTATCAACACTATAACCACCATTATCAGCACTATATCAACCATTATCACCAGTAGAAGGACCATTATCAACGCTGTAATGACCATTATCACCTCTATAACAACCATTATCACCACTATAACAACCATTATCAGCACTATAACAACCATTATCACCACTATATGGACCATTATGATGACTATAGCCACCACTATCACCACTTTAAGAACCATTATCACCACTATAACGACCACTATCACCACTATAACGGCCATTATCACCACTATAGCGACCTTTATCAACACTATAACCACCATTATCACCACTATATCAACCATTATTACCAGTAGAAGGACCATTATCAACACTGTAATGACCATTATCACCACTACAACGACCACTATCACCACTATGACAACCATTATCACCACTATAACAACTATTATCACCACTATAACAACCATTATCACCACTATAACGACCATTATCACCACTATAACGACCAATATCACCACTATAACGGCCATTATCACCACTATAGCGACCATTATCAAAACTATAACCACCATTACCACCACTATAACAACCATTATCACCACTATAACAACCATTATCACCACTATAACAACCATTATCACCACTATATGGACCATTATGACCACTATAAGCACCACTATCACCACTTTAACAACCATTATCACCACTATAACAACGATTATCACCACTATAACGACCGTTATCACAACTATAACGACCATTATCACCACTATAACGGCCATTATCACCACTGTAGCGACCATTATCAGCACTATAACCACCATTATCACCACTATAACGACCACTATCAACACTATAACCACCATTACCACCACTATAACAACCATTATCACCACTACATGGACCATTATCACCACTATAACGACCACTATCACCACTATAACAACCATTATCACCACTATATGGACCATTATGACCACTATAACCACCACTATCGCCACCTTAACAACCATTATCGCCACTATAAGGACCATTATCACCACTATAACAACCATTATCACCACTATAACGACCATTATCACCATTATAACGACCATTACCACCACTATATCAACCATTATCACCAGTAGAAGGACCATTATCAACGCTGAAATGACCATTATCACCTCTATAACAACCATTATCACCACTATAACAACCATTATCACCACTATAACAACCATTATCACCACTATAACAACCATTATCACCACTATATGGACCATTATGATGACTATCACCACCACTATCACCACTTTAACAACCATTATCACCACTATAACGACCACTATCACCACTATAACGGCCATTATCACCACTATAGCGACCTTTATCAACACTATAATCACCATTATCACCACTATATCAACCATTATCACCAGTAGAAGGACCATTATCAACACTGTAATGACCATTATCACCACTATAACGACCACTATCACCACTATAACAACCATTATCACCACTATAACAACTATTATCACCACTATAACAACCATTATCACCACTATAACGACCATTATCACCACTATAACGACCAATATCACCACTATAACGGCCATTATCACCACTATAGCGACCATTATCAACACTATAACCTTCATTATCACGACTATATCAACCATTATCACCACTATAACGACCACTATCACAACTATAACAACCATCATCACCACTATAACGACCACTATCACCACTATAACAACCATTATCACCACTATAACGACCATTATCACCCCTATAACGACCATTATCACCACTATAACGGCCATTATCAGCACTATAGCGACCATTATCAGCACTATAACCACCATTAGCACCACTATAACGACCACTGTCAACACTATAGCAACCATTATCACCACTACATGGACCATTATAACCACTATAACGACCACTATCACCACAATAACAACCATTATCACCACTATAACAACTACTATCACCACTATAACAAACATTATCACCATTATAACGACCATTATCACCACTATATCAACCATTATCACCAGTAGAAGGACCATTATCTACGCTGTAATGACCATTATCACCACTATAACAACCATTATCGCCACAATAACAACCATTATCACCACTATAACAACTACTATCACCACTATAACAACCATTATCACCATTATAACGACCATTATCACCACTATATCAACCATTATCACCAGTAGAAGGACCATTATCTACGCTGTAATGACCATTATCACCACTATAACAACCATTATCGCCACAATAACAACCATTATCACCACTATAACAACCATTATCACCACTATATGGACCATTATGACCACTATAACCACCACTATCACCACTTTAACAACCATTATCACCACTATAACAACGATTATCACAACTATAAAGACCATTATCACAACTATAACGACCATTATCACCACTATAACGGCCATTATCACCACTATAGCGACCATTATCAGCACTATAACCACCATCATCACCACTATAACGACCACTATCAACACTATAACGGCCATTATCACCACTATAGCGACCTTTATCAACACTATAACCACCATTATCAGCACTATATCAACCATTATCACCAGTAGAAGGACCATTATCAACGATGTAATGACCATTATCACCTCTATAACAACCATTATCACCACTATAACAACCATTATCACCACTATAACAACCATTATCACCACTATATGGACCATTATGATGACTATAACCACCACTATCACCACTTTAAGAACCATTATCACCACTATAACGACCACTATCACCACTATAACGGCCATTATCACCACTATAGCGACCTTTATCAACACTATAACCACCATTATCACCACTATATCAACCATTATCACCAGTAGAAGGACCATTATCAACACTGTAATGACCATTATCACCACTACAACGACCACTATCACCACTATGACAACCATTATCACCACTATAACAACTATTATCACCACTATAACAACCATTATCACCACTATAACGACCATTATCACCACTATAACGACCAATATCACCACTATAACGGCCATTATCACCACTATAGCGACCATTATCAACACTATAACCACCATTACCACCACTATAACAACCATTATCACCACTATAACAACCATTATCACCACTATAACAACCATTATCACCACTATATGGACCATTATGACCACTATAAGCACCACTATCACCACTTTAACAACCATTATCACCACTATAACAACGATTATCACCACTATAACGACCGTTATCACAACTATAACGACCATTATCACCACTATAACGGCCATTATCACCACTGTAGCGACCATTATCAGCACTATAACCACCATTATCACCACTATAACGACCACTATCAACACTATAACCACCATTACCACCACTATAACAACCATTATCACCACTATATGGACCATTATCACCACTATTACGACCACTATCACCACTATAACAACCATTATCACCACTATAAGGACCATTATCACCACTATAACAACCATTATCACCAGTATAACGACCATTATCACCCCTATAACGACCATTGTCACCACTATAACAGCCATTATCACCACTATAGCGACCATTATCACCACTATAACGACCACTATCAACACTATAACCACCATTATCACCACTATATGGACCATTATCACCACTATAACGACCACTATCATCACTATAACAACCATTATCACCAATATAAGGACCATTATCACCACTATAACAACCATTATCGCCACTATAACAACCATTATCACCACTATAACAACCATTATCACCACTATATGGACCATTATGACCACTATAACCACCACTATCACCACTTTAACAACCATTATCGCCACTATAACGACCATTATCACCACTGTAGCGACCATTATCAGCACTATAACCACCATTATCACCACTATAACGACCACTATCAACAGTATAACCACCATTATCACCACTATAAGGACCATTATCACCACTATAACAACCATTATCACCACTATAACAACCATTATCACCACTATAACAACCATTATCACCACTATATGGACCATTATGATGACTATCACCACCACTATCACCACTTTAACAACCATTATCACCACTATAACGACCACTATCACCACTATAACGGCCATTATCACCACTATAGCGACCTTTATCAACACTATAATCACCATTATCACCACTATATCAACCATTATCACCAGTAGAAGGACCATTATCAACACTGTAATGACCATTATCACCACTATAACGACCACTATCACCACTATAACAACCATTATCACCACTATAACAACTATTATCACCACTATAACAACCATTATCACCACTATGACGACCATTATCACCACTATAACGACCAATATCACCACTATAACGGCCATTATCACCACTATAGCGACCATTATCAACACTATAACCTTCATTATCACCACTATATCAACCATTATCACCACTATAACGACCACTATCACAACTATAACAACCATCATCACCACTATAACGACCACTATCACCACTATAACAACCATTATCACCACTATAACGACCATTATCACCCCTATAACGACCATTATCACCACTATAACGGCCATTATCAGCACTATAGCGACCATTATCAGCACTATAACCACCATTAGCACCACTATAACGACCACTATCAACACTATAGCAACCATTATCACCACTACATGGACCATTATAACCACTATAACGACCACTATCACCACAATAACAACCATTATCACCACTATAACAACTACTATCACCACTATAACAAACATTATCACCATTATAACGACCATTATCACCACTATATCAACCATTATCACCAGTAGAAGGACCATTATCTACGCTGTAATGACCATTATCACCACTATAACAACCATTATCGCCACAATAACAACCATTATCACCACTATAACAACTACTATCACCACTATAACAACCATTATCACCATTATAACGACCATTATCACCACTATATCAACCATTATCACCAGTAGAAGGACCATTATCTACGCTGTAATGACCATTATCACCACTATAACAACCATTATCGCCACAATAACAACCATTATCACCACTATAACAACCATTATCACCACTATATGGACCATTATGACCACTATAACCACCACTATCACCACTTTAACAACCATTATCACCACTATAACAACGATTATCACAACTATAACGACCATTATCACAACTATAACGACCATTATCACCACTATAACGGCCATTATCACCACTATAGCGACCATTATCAGCACTATAACCACCATTATCACCACTATAACGACCACTATCAACACAATAACGGCCATTATCACCACTATAGCGACCTTTATCAACACTATAACCACCATTATCAGCACTATATCAACCATTATCACCAGTAGAAGGACCATTATCAACGCTGTAATGACCATTATCACCTCTATAACAATCATTATCACCACTATAACAACCATTATCACCACTATAACAACCATTATCACCACTATATGGACCATTATGATGACTATAGCCACCACTATCACCACTTTAAGAACCATTATCACCACTATAACGACCACTATCACCACTATAACGGCCATTATCACCACTATAGCGACCTTTATCAACACTATAACCACCATTATCACCACTATATCAACCATTATCACCAGTAGAAGGACCATTATCAACACTGTAATGACCATTATCACCACTACAACGACCACTATCACCACTATGACAACCATTATCACCACTATAACAACTATTATCGCCACTATAACAACCATTATCACCACTATAACGACCATTATCACCACTATAACGACCAATATCACCACTATAACGGCCATTATCACCACTATAGCGACCATTATCAAAACTATAACCACCATTACCACCACTATAACAACCATTATCACCACTATAACAACCATTATCACCACTATAACAACCATTATCACCACTATATGGACCATTATGACCACTATAAGCACCACTATCACCACTTTAACAACCATTATCACCACTATAACAACGATTATCACCACTATAACGACCGTTATCACAACTATAACGACCATTATCACCACTATAACGGCCATTATCACCACTGTAGCGACCATTATCAGCACTATAACCACCATTATCACCACTATAACGACCACTATCAACACTATAACCACCATTACCACCACTATAACAACCATTATCACCACTATATGGACCATTATCACCACTATTACGACCACTATCACCACTATAACAACCATTATCACCACTATAAGGACCATTATCACCACTATAACAACCATTATCACCAGTATAACGACCACTATCACCCCTATAACGACCATTGTCACCACTATAACGGCCATTATCACTACTATAGCGACCATTATCAGCACTATAACCACCATTATCACCACTATAACAACCATTATCACCACTATAGCAACCATTATCACCACTACATGGACCATTATCACCACTATAACGACCACTATCACCACTATAACAACCATTATCACCACTATATGGACCATTATGACCACTATAACCACCACTATCGCCACCTTAACAACCATTATCGCCACTATAAGGACCATTATCACCACTATAACAACCATTATCACCACTATAACGACCATTATCACCATTATAACGACCATTACCACCACTATATCAACCATTATCACCAGTAGAAGGACCATTATCAACGCTGAAATGACCATTATCACCTCTATAACAACCATTATCACCACTATAACAACCATTATCACCACTATAACAACCATTATCACCACTATAACAACCATTATCACCACTATATGGACCATTATGATGACTATCACCACCACTATCACCACTTTAACAACCATTATCACCACTATAACGACCACTATCACCACTATAACGGCCATTATCACCACTATAGCGACCTTTATCAACACTATAATCACCATTATCACCACTATATCAACCATTATCACCAGTAGAAGGACCATTATCAACACTGTAATGACCATTATCACCACTATAACGACCACTATCACCACTATAACAACCATTATCACCACTATAACAACTATTATCACCACTATAACAACCATTATCACCACTATAACGACCATTATCACCACTATAACGACCAATATCACCACTATAACGGCCATTATCACCACTATAGCGACCATTATCAACACTATAACCTTCATTATCACCACTATATCAACCATTATCACCATTATAACGACCACTATCACAACTATAACAACCATCATCACCACTATAACGACCACTATCACCACTATAACAACCATTATCACCACTATAACGACCATTATCACCCCTATAACGACCATTATCACCACTATAACGGCCATTATCAGCACTATAGCGACCATTATCAGCACTATAACCACCATTAGCACCACTATAACGACCACTGTCAACACTATAGCAACCATTATCACCACTACATGGACCATTATAACCACTATAACGACCACTATCACCACAATAACAACCATTATCACCACTATAACAACTACTATCACCACTATAACAAACATTATCACCATTATAACGACCATTATCACCACTATATCAACCATTATCACCAGTAGAAGGACCATTATCTACGCTGTAATGACCATTATCACCACTATAACAACCATTATCGCCACAATAACAACCATTATCACCACTATAACAACTACTATCACCACTATAACAACCATTATCACCATTATAACGACCATTATCACCACTATATCAACCATTATCACCAGTAGAAGGACCATTATCTACGCTGTAATGACCATTATCACCACTATAACAACCATTATCGCCACAATAACAACCATTATCACCACTATAACAACCATTATCACCACTATATGGACCATTATGACCACTATAACCACCACTATCACCACTTTAACAACCATTATCACCACTATAACAACGATTATCACAACTATAACGACCATTATCACAACTATAACGACCATTATCACCACTATAACGGCCATTATCACCACTATAGCGACCATTATCAGCACTATAACCACCATCATCACCATTATAACGACCACTATCAACACTATAACGGCCATTATCACCACTATAGCGACCTTTATCAACACTATAACCACCATTATCAGCACTATATCAACCATTATCACCAGTAGAAGGACCATTATCAACGCTGTAATGACCATTATCACCTCTATAACAACCATTATCACCACTATAACAACCATTATCACCACTATAACAACCATTATCACCACTATATGGACCATTATGATGACTATAACCACCACTATCACCACTTTAAGAACCATTATCACCACTATAACGACCACTATCACCACTATAACGGCCATTATCACCACTATAGCGACCTTTATCAACACTATAACCACCATTATCACCACTATATCAACCATTATCACCAGTAGAAGGACCATTATCAACACTGTAATGACCATTATCACCACTACAACGACCACTATCACCACTATGACAACCATTATCACCACTATAACAACTATTATCACCACTATAACAACCATTATCACCACTATAACGACCATTATCACCACTATAACGACCAATATCACCACTATAACGGCCATTATCACCACTATAGCGACCATTATCAACACTATAACCACCATTACCACCACTATAACAACCATTATCACCACTATAACAACCATTATCACCACTATAACAACCATTATCACCACTATATGGACCATTATGACCACTATAAGCACCACTATCACCACTTTAACAACCATTATCACCACTATAACAACGATTATCACCACTATAACGACCGTTATCACAACTATAACGACCATTATCACCACTATAACGGCCATTATCACCACTGTAGCGACCATTATCAGCACTATAACCACCATTATCACCACTATAACGACCACTATCAACACTATAACCACCATTACCACCACTATAACAACCATTATCACCACTATATGGACCATTATCACCACTATTACGACCACTATCACCACTATAACAACCATTATCACCACTATAAGGACCATTATCACCACTATAACAACCATTATCACCAGTATAACGACCATTATCACCCCTATAACGACCATTGTCACCACTATAACAGCCATTATCACCACTATAGCGACCATTATCACCACTATAACGACCACTATCAACACTATAACCACCATTATCACCACTATATGGACCATTATCACCACTATAACGACCACTATCATCACTATAACAACCATTATCACCAATATAAGGACCATTATCACCACTATAACAACCATTATCGCCACTATAACAACCATTATCACCACTATAACAACCATTATCACCACTATATGGACCATTATGACCACTATAACCACCACTATCACCACTTTAACAACCATTATCGCCACTATAACGACCATTATCACCACTGTAGCGACCATTATCAGCACTATAACCACCATTATCACCACTATAACGACCACTATCAACAGTATAACCACCATTATCACCACTATAAGGACCATTATCACCACTATAACAACCATTATCACCACTATAACAACCATTATCACCACTATAACAACCATTATCACCACTATATGGACCATTATGATGACTATCACCACCACTATCACCACTTTAACAACCATTATCACCACTATAACGACCACTATCACCACTATAACGGCCATTATCACCACTATAGCGACCTTTATCAACACTATAATCACCATTATCACCACTATATCAACCATTATCACCAGTAGAAGGACCATTATCAACACTGTAATGACCATTATCACCACTATAACGACCACTATCACCACTATAACAACCATTATCACCACTATAACAACTATTATCACCACTATAACAACCATTATCACCACTATGACGACCATTATCACCACTATAACGACCAATATCACCACTATAACGGCCATTATCACCACTATAGCGACCATTATCAACACTATAACCTTCATTATCACCACTATATCAACCATTATCACCACTATAACGACCACTATCACAACTATAACAACCATCATCACCACTATAACGACCACTATCACCACTATAACAACCATTATCACCACTATAACGACCATTATCACCCCTATAACGACCATTATCACCACTATAACGGCCATTATCAGCACTATAGCGACCATTATCAGCACTATAACCACCATTAGCACCACTATAACGACCACTATCAACACTATAGCAACCATTATCACCACTACATGGACCATTATAACCACTATAACGACCACTATCACCACAATAACAACCATTATCACCACTATAACAACTACTATCACCACTATAACAAACATTATCACCATTATAACGACCATTATCACCACTATATCAACCATTATCACCAGTAGAAGGACCATTATCTACGCTGTAATGACCATTATCACCACTATAACAACCATTATCGCCACAATAACAACCATTATCACCACTATAACAACTACTATCACCACTATAACAACCATTATCACCATTATAACGACCATTATCACCACTATATCAACCATTATCACCAGTAGAAGGACCATTATCTACGCTGTAATGACCATTATCACCACTATAACAACCATTATCGCCACAATAACAACCATTATCACCACTATAACAACCATTATCACCACTATATGGACCATTATGACCACTATAACCACCACTATCACCACTTTAACAACCATTATCACCACTATAACAACGATTATCACAACTATAACGACCATTATCACAACTATAACGACCATTATCACCACTATAACGGCCATTATCACCACTATAGCGACCATTATCAGCACTATAACCACCATTATCACCACTATAACGACCACTATCAACACTATAACGGCCATTATCACCACTATAGCGACCTTTATCAACACTATAACCACCATTATCAGCACTATATCAACCATTATCACCAGTAGAAGGACCATTATCAACGCTGTAATGACCATTATCACCTCTATAACAACCATTATCACCACTATAACAACCATTATCACCACTATAACAACCATTATCACCACTATATGGACCATTATGATGACTATAGCCACCACTATCACCACTTTAAGAACCATTATCACCACTATAACGACCACTATCACCACTATAACGGCCATTATCACCACTATAGCGACCTTTATCAACACTATAACCACCATTATCACCACTATATCAACCATTATCACCAGTAGAAGGACCATTATCAACACTGTAATGACCATTATCACCACTACAACGACCACTATCACCACTATGACAACCATTATCACCACTATAACAACTATTATCGCCACTATAACAACCATTATCACCACTATAACGACCATTATCACCACTATAACGACCAATATCACCACTATAACGGCCATTATCACCACTATAGCGACCATTATCAAAACTATAACCACCATTACCACCACTATAACAACCATTATCACCACTATAACAACCATTATCACCACTATAACAACCATTATCACCACTATATGGACCATTATGACCACTATAAGCACCACTATCACCACTTTAACAACCATTATCACCACTATAACAACGATTATCACCACTATAACGACCGTTATCACAACTATAACGACCATTATCACCACTATAACGGCCATTATCACCACTGTAGCGACCATTATCAGCACTATTACCACCATTATCACCACTATAACGACCACTATCAACACTATAACCACCATTACCACCACTATAACAACCATTATCACCACTATATGGACCATTATCACCACTATTACGACCACTATCACCACTATAACAACCATTATCACCACTATAAGGACCATTATCACCACTATAACAACCATTATCACCAGTATAACGACCACTATCACCCCTATAACGACCATTGTCACCACTATAACGGCCATTATCACTACTATAGCGACCATTATCAGCACTATAACCACCATTATCAGCACTATAACAACCATTATCACCACTATAGCAACCATTATCACCACTACATGGACCATTATCACCACTATAACGACCACTATCACCACTATAACAACCATTATCACCACTATATGGACCATTATGACCACTATAACCACCACTATCGCCACCTTAACAACCATTATCGCCACTATAAGGACCATTATCACCACTATAACAACCATTATCACCACTATAACGACCATTATCACCATTATAACGACCATTACCACCACTATATCAACCATTATCACCAGTAGAAGGACCATTATCAACGCTGAAATGACCATTATCACCTCTATAACAACCATTATCACCACTATAACAACCATTATCACCACTATAACAACCATTATCACCACTATAACAACCATTATCACCACTATATGGACCATTATGATGACTATCACCACCACTATCACCACTTTAACAACCATTATCACCACTATAACGACCACTATCACCACTATAACGGCCATTATCACCACTATAGCGACCTTTATCAACAATATAATCACCATTATCACCACTATATCAACCATTATCACCAGTAGAAGGACCATTATCAACACTGTAATGACCATTATCACCACTATAACGACCACTATCACCACTATAACAACCATTATCACCACTATAACAACTATTATCACCACTATAACAACCATTATCACCACTATAACGACCATTATCACCACTATAACGACCAATATCACCACTATAACGGCCATTATCACCACTATAGCGACCATTATCAACACTATAACCTTCATTATCACCACTATATCAACCATTATCACCACTATAACGACCACTATCACAACTATAACAACCATCATCACCACTATAACGACTACTATCACCACTATAACAACCATTATCACCACTATAACGACCATTATCACCCCTATAACGACCATTATCACCACTATAACGGCCATTATCAGCACTATAGCGACCATTATCAGCACTATAACCACCATTAGCACCACTATACCGACCACTGTCAACACTATAGCAACCATTATCACCACTACATGGACCATTATAACCACTATAACGACCACTATCACCACAATAACAACCATTATCACCACTATAACAACTACTATCACCACTATAACAAACATTATCACCATTATAACGACCATTATCACCACTATATCAACCATTATCACCAGTAGAAGGACCATTATCTACGCTGTAATGACCATTATCACCACTATAACAACCATTATCGCCACAATAACAACCATTATCACCACTATAACAACTACTATCACCACTATAACAACCATTATCACCATTATAACGACCATTATCACCACTATATCAACCATTATCACCAGTAGAAGGACCATTATCTACGCTGTAATCACCATTATCACCACTATAACAACCATTATCGCCACAATAACAACCATTATCACCACTATAACAACCATTATCACCACTATATGGACCATTATGACCACTATAACCACCACTATCACCACTTTAACAACCATTATCACCACTATAACAACGATTATCACAACTATAACGACCATTATCACAACTATAACGACCATTATCACCACTATAACGGCCATTATCACCACTATAGCGACCATTATCAGCACTATAACCACCATCATCACCACTATAACGACCACTATCAACACTATAACGGCCATTATCACCACTATAGCGACCTTTATCAACACTATAACCACCATTATCAGCACTATATCAACCATTATCACCAGTAGAAGGACCATTATCAACGCTGTAATGACCATTATCACCTCTATAACAACCATTATCACCACTATAACAACCATTATCACCACTATAACAACCATTATCACCACTATATGGACCATTATGATGACTATAACCACCACTATCACCACTTTAAGAACCATTATCACCACTATAACGACCACTATCACCACTATAACGGCCATTATCACCACTATAGCGACCTTTATCAACACTATAACCACCATTATCACCACTATATCAACCATTATCACCAGTAGAAGGACCATTATCAACACTGTAATGACCATTATCACCACTACAACGACCACTATCACCACTATGACAACCATTATCACCACTATAACAACTATTATCACCACTATATGGACCATTATGACCACTATAAGCACCACTATCACCACTTTAACAACCATTATCACCACTATAACAACGATTATCACCACTATAACGACCGTTATCACAACTATAACGACCATTATCACCACTATAACGGCCATTATCACCACTGTAGCGACCATTATCAGCACTATAACCACCATTATCACCACTATAACGACCACTATCAACACTATAACCACCATTACCACCACTATAACAACCATTATCACCACTATATGGACCATTATCACCACTATTACGACCACTATCACCACTATAACAACCATTATCACCACTATAAGGACCATTATCACCACTATAACAACCATTATCACCAGTATAACGACCATTATCACCCCTATAACGACCATTGTCACCACTATAACAGCCATTATCACCACTATAGCGACCATTATCACCACTATAACGACCACTATCAACACTATAACCACCATTATCACCACTATATGGACCATTATCACCACTATAACGACCACTATCATCACTATAACAACCATTATCACCAATATAAGGACCATTATCACCACTATAACAACCATTATCGCCACTATAACAACCATTATCACCACTATAACAACCATTATCACCACTATATGGACCATTATGACCACTATAACCACCACTATCACCACTTTAACAACCATTATCGCCACTATAACGACCATTATCACCACTGTAGCGACCATTATCAGCACTATAACCACCATTATCACCACTATAACGACCACTATCAACAGTACAACCACCATTATCACCACTATAAGGACCATTATCACCACTATAACAACCATTATCACCACTATAGCAATCATTATCACCACTACATGGACCATTATCACCACTATAACGACCACTATCACCACTATAACGACCATTATCACCACTATAACGGCCATTATCACCACTACAGCGACCATTATCAGCACTATAACCACCATTATCACCACTATAACGACCACTATCAACAGTATAACCACCATTATCACCACTATAAGGACCATTATCACCACTATAACAACCATTATCACCAGTAGAAGGACCATTATCTACGCTGCAATGACCATTATCATCACTATAACGACCACTATCACCACTATAACAACCATTATCACCACTATAACAACTATTATCACCACTATAGCAACCATTATCACCACTACATGGACCATTATCACCACTATAACGACCACTATCACCACTATATCGACCATTATCACCACTATAACGGCCATTATCACCACTACAGCGACCATTATCAGCACTATAACCACCATTATCACCACTATAACGACCACTATCAACACTATAGCCACCCTTATCACCACTATATGCACCATTATCACCACTATAACGACCACTATCATCACTATAACAACCATTATCACCACTATAAGGACCATTATCACCACTATAACAACCATTATCACCAATAGAAGGACCATTATCAACGCTGCAGTGACCATTATCACCACTATAACGACCACTATCACCACTATAACAACCATTATCACCACTATAACAACTATTATCACCACTATAACAACCATTATCACCACTATAACGACCATTATCACCACTATAACTATTACCCACATAATGCAGTTATTATCGACAGAAGTATAATAAATATACTTATTACTTTTATTACTATCAACATAACAGGCACTCTTAGCCATATTTTACTAGTATTATCGCTAGGACTGTAATAATTACACTTATTACTCCCGATATTATCAATATAACATCCATTATTACCCATATAATGCAGTTCTTATCGCTGGAACTGTAATAATTATACCTATTACTCCCGATATTATCAATATAACATGCATTATTACCCATATAATGCAGTTATTATCGCTAGAACTGTAATAATTATACTTATTACTTATAATATTAGCAATATAACATGCATTATTACCCATATAATGCAGTTATTATCGCTAGAACTATAATAAATATACGTATTACTTTTATTATCATCAATATAACATGCATTATTACCCATATTATGCAGTTATTATCGATAGAACTGGAATAAATATACTTATTACTTTTATTGTTATCAATTTAACATGCACTATTAGCCATATTTTACTATTATTATCGCTAGAAGTATAATAATTGTACTTGTTACTCCCGATAATATCAATATAACATGCATTATTACCCATATAATGCAGTTATTATCGCTAGGACTGTAATAATTATACTTATTACTTATATTATTATCAATGTAACATGCATTATTACCCTTATTATGCAGTTCCTATCGCTAGAACTGTAATAATTATACTTATTACTTATATTATTATCAATATAACGTGCATTATTACCCATATTATGCAGTTATTATCGATAGAACTGTAATAAATATACTTATTACTTATATTATTATCAATATAACATGCATTATTACCCATATAATGGAGTTATTATCGTTAGAACTGTAATAATTATACACATTACTTATATTATTATCAATATAACATGCATTATTACCCATATAATGGAGTTATTATGGCTAGAACTGTAATAATTATACTTGTTATTTATATTATTATCAATATAACATGCATTATTACCCATATAATGCAGTTATTATCGACAGAAGTATAACAAATATAGTTATTACTTTTATTATTATTAATATAACATGCACTGTTAGCCATATTTTACTAGTATTTTCGCTAAAACTGTAATAATTATACTTATTATTCCCAATATAACCAACACAACATGCATTATTACCCATATAATGCAGTTATTATCGCTAGAACTGTAATAATTATACTTATTACTTATATTATTATCAATATAACGTGCATTATTACCCATATTATGCAGTTATTATCGCTAGAACTGTAATAATTGTACTTATTACTTATATTATTATCAATATAACATGCATTATTACCCATATTCTGCAGTTATTATGGCTAGGACTGTAATAATTATACTTATTACTTATATTATTATCAATATAACATGCACTATTACCCATATAATGCAGTTATTATCGACAGAAGTATAATAAATATACTTATTACTTTTATTATTATCAGTATAACATGCACTATTAGCCATATTTTACTTTTATTATCGCTAGAACTATAATAATTATACTTATTACTCCCGATATTATCAATATGACATGCATTATTACGCATATAATGCAGTTATTATCGCTAGAACTGTAATAATTATACTTATTACTTATAATATTATCAATATAACATGCATTATAACCCATATAATGCAGTTATTATCCACAGAAGTATAATAAATATACTTATTACTTTTATTATTATCAATATAACATGCATTATTACCCATATAATGCAGTTACTATCGCTAGAACTGTAATATTTATACCTACTACTTATGTTATTATCAATATAACATGCATTATTACCCATACTATGCAGTTATAATCGCTAGAACTATAATAAATATACTTAGTACTTTTATTATCATCAATATAACATGCATTATTACCCATATTATGCAGTTGTTATCGCTAGAACTGTAATAAATATACTTATTACCATTATTATTATCAATATAACATGCATTATTACACATATAATGCAGTTATTATCGCTAGAACTGTAATAATTATACTTATTACTTATATTATTATCAATATAACGTGCATTATTACCCATATTATGCAGTTATTATCGCTAGAACTGTAATAAATATACTTATTACTTTTATTATTATCAATATAACATGCACTATTACTCATATAATGCAGTTATTATCGACAGAAGTATAATAAATATACTTATTACTTTTATTATTATCAATATAACAGGCACTCTTAGCCATATTTTACTAGTATTATCGCTATGACTGTAATAATTATACTTATTACTCCCGATATTATCAATATAACATGCATTATTACGCATATAATGCAGTTATTATCGCTAGAACTGTAATAATTATACTTATTACTTATATTATTATCAATATAACATGCATTATTACCCATATAATGCAGTTATTATCGACAGAAGTATAATAAATATACTTACTACTTTTATTATTATCAATATAACATGCATTATTACCCATATAATGCAGTTATTATCGCTAGAACTGTAATAATTATACTTATTACTTATAATATTAGCAATATAACATGCATTATTGCCCATATAATGCAGTTATTATCGCTAGAACTATAATAAATATACGTATTACTTTTATTATCATCAATATAACATGCATTATTACCCATATTATGCAGTTATTATCGATAGAACTGGAATAAATATACTTATTACTTTTATTGTTATCAATATAACATGCACTATTAGCCATATTTTACTATTATTATCGCTAGAAGTATAATAATTGTACTTGTTACTCCCGATAATATCAATATAACATGCATTATTACCCATATAATGCAGTTATTATCGCTAGGACTGTAATAATTATACTTATTACTTATATTATTATCAATGTAACATGCATTATTACCCTTATTATGCAGTTATTATCGCTAGAACTGTAATAATTATACTTATTACTTATATTATTATCAATATAACGTGCATTATTACCCATATTATGCAGTTGTTATCGCTAGAACTGTAATAAATATACTTATTACCATTATTATTATCAATATAACATGCATTATTACACATATAATGCAGTTATTATCGCTAGAACTGTAATATTTATACTTATTACTTATATTATTATCAATATAACATGCATTATTACCCATATAATGGAGTTATTATCGCTAGAACTGTAATAATTATACTTATTACTCCCGATATTATCAATATCACATGCATTATTACCCATGTTATGCAGTTATTATCGCTAGAACTATAATAAATATACGTATTACTTTAATTGTCAGCAATATAACATGCATTATTACACATATTATGCAGTTATTATCGATAGAACTGTAATAAATATACTTATTACTTATATTATTATCAATATAACATGCATTATTACCCATATAATGGAGTTATTATCGTTAGAACTGTAATAATTATACACATTACTTATATTATTATCAATATAACATGCATTATTACCCATATAATGCAGTTATTATCGACAGATGTATAACAAATATAGTTATTACTTTTATTATTATTAATATAACATGCACTGTTAGCCATATTTTACTAGTATTTTCGCTAAAACTGTAATAATTATACTTATTATTCCCAATATAACCAACACAACATGCATTATTACCCATATAATGCAGTTATTATCGCTAGAACTGTAATAATTATACTTATTACTTATATTATTATCAATATAACGTGCATTATTACCCATATTATGCAGTTATTATCGCTAGAACTGTAATAAATATACTTATTACTTTTATTATTATCAATATAACATGCACTATTACTCATATAATGCAGTTATTATCGACAGAAGTATAATAAATATACTTATTACTTTTATTATTATCAATATAACAGGCACTCTTAGCCATATTTTACTAGTATTATCGCTAGGACTGTAATAATTATACTTATTACTCCCGATACTATCAATATAACATCCATTATTACCCATATAATGCAGTTATTATAGCTAGAACTGTAATAAATATACTTATTACTTACATTATTATCAATATAACATGCATTATTACCCATATAATGCAGTTATTATCGCTAGAACTATAATAAATATACGTATTACTTTTATTATCATCATTATAACATGCATTATTACCCATATTATGCAGTTATTATCGATAGAACTGGAATAAATATACTTATTACTTTTATTGTTATCAATATAACATGCATTATTACCCTTATTATGCAGTTATTATCGCTAGAACTGTAATAATTGTACTAATTACTTATATTATTATCAATATAACATGCATTATTACCCATATAATGCTGTTATTATCGACAGAAGTATAATAAATATATTTATTCCTTTTATTATTATCAATACAACAGGCACTCTTAGCCATATTTTACTATTATTATCGCTAGAAGTATAATAATTGTACTTGTTACTCCCGATAATATCAATATAACATGCATTACTACCCATATAATGCAGTTATTATCGCTAGAACTGTAATAATTATACTTATTACTTATATTATTATCAATATAACATGCATTATTACCCTTATTATGCAGTTATTATCGCTAGAACTGTAATAATTGTACTAATTACTTATATTATTATCAATATAACATGCATTATTACCCATATAATGCTGTTATTATCGACAGAAGTATAATAAATATATTTATTCCTTTTATTATTATCAATACAACAGGCACTCTTAGCCATATTTAACTAGTATTATCGCTATGACTGTAATAATTATACTTATTACTCCCGATATTATCAATATAACATGCATTATTACGCATATAATGCAGTTATTATCGCTAAAACTGTAATAATTATACTTATTACTTATATTATTATCAATATAACATGCATTATTACCCATATAATGCAGTTATTATCGACAGAAGTATAATAAATATACTTACTACTTTTATTATTATCAATATAACATGCATTATTACCCATATAATGCAGTTATTATCGCTAGAACTGTAATAATTATACTTATTACTTATAATATTAGCAATATAACGTGCATTGATACCCATATAATGCAGTTATTATCGCTAGAACTGTAATAAATATACTTATTACTTTTATTGTTATCAATATAACATGCACTATTACTCATATACTGCAGTTATTATCGACAGAAGTATAATAAATATACTTATTACTTTTATTATTATCAATATAACAGGCACTCTTAGCCATATTTTACTAGTATTATCGCTAGGACTGTAATAATTATACTTATTACTCCCGATATTATCAATATAATATGCATTATTACGCATATAATGCAGTTATTATAGCTAGAACTGTAATAATTATACTCATTACTTATATTATTACCAACATAACATGCATTATTACCCATATAATGCAGTTATTATCGCTAGAACTGTAATAATTATACTTATTACTTATATTATTATCAATATAACGTGCATTATTACCCATATTATGCAGCTGTTATCGCTAGAACTGTAATAATTATACTTATTACTTGTATTATTATCAATATAACGTGCATTATTACCCATATTATGCAGCTGTTATCGCTAGAACTGTAATAAATATACGTATTACTTTTATTGTCATCAATATAACATGCATCATTACCCATATTATGCAGTTATTATCGATAGAACTGTAATAAATATACTTATTACTTTTATTGTTATCAATATAACATGCACTATTAGCCATATTTTACTATTATTACCGCTAGAAGTATAATAATTGTACTTGTTACTCCCGATAATATCAATATAACATGCATTATTACCCATATAATGCAGTTATTATCGCTAGAACTGTAATAATTATACGTATTACTTATACTATTAGTAATATAACGTGCATTATTATCCATATTATGCAGTTATTATCGCTAGAACTGTAATAATTATACTCATTACTTATATTATTACCAACATAACATGCATTATTACCCATATAATGCAGTTATTATCGCTAGAACTGTAATAATTATACTTATTACTTATATTATTATCAATATAACGTGCATTATTACCCATATTATGCAGTTATTATCGACAGAAGTATAATAAATATACTTATTACTTATATTATTATCAATATAACATGCACTATTACCCATATAATGCAGTTATTATCGCTAGAACTGTAATAAATATACTTATTACTTTTATTATTATCAATATAACATGCACTATTACTCATATACTGCAGTTATTATCGACAGAAGTATAATAAATATACTTATTACTTTTATTATTATCAATATAACAGGCACTCTTAGCCATATTTTACTAGTATTATCGCTAGGACTGTAATAATTATACTTATTACTCCCGATATTATCAATATAACATCCATTATTACCCATATAATGCAGTTATTACAGCTAGAACTGTAATAAATATACTTATTACTTACATTATTATCAATATAACATGCATTATTACCCATATAATGCAGTTATTATCGCTAGAACTATAATAAATATACGTATTACTTTTATTATCATCAATATAACATGCATTATTACCCATATTATGCAGTTATTATCGATAGAACTGGAATAAATATACTTATTACTTTTATTGTTATCAATATAACATGCACTATTAGCCATATTTTACTATTATTATCGCTAGAAGTATAATAATTGTACTTGTTACTCCCGATAATATCAATATAACATGCATTATTACCCATATAATGCAGTTATTATCGATAGAACTGTAATAATTATACTTATTACTTATATTATTATCAATATAACATGCATTATTACAATTATTATGCAGTTATTATCGCTAGAACTGTAATAATTGTACTAATTACTTATATTATTATCAATATAACATGCATTATTACCCATATAATGCTGTTATTATCGACAGAAGTATAATAAATATATTTATTCCTTTTATTATTATCAATACAACAGGCACTCTTAGCCATATTTAACTAGTATTATCGCTATGACTGTAATAATTATACTTATTACTCCCGATATTATCAATATAACATGCATTATTACGCATATAATGCAGTTATTATCGCTAGAACTGTAATAATTATACTTATTACTTATATTATTATCAATATAACATGCATTATTACCCATATAATGCAGTTATTATCGACAGAAGTATAATAAATATACTTACCACTTTTATTATTATCAATATAACATGCATTATTACCCATATAATGCAGTTATTACCGCTAGAATTGTAATAATTATACTTATTACTTATAATATTAGCAATATAACGTGCATTGATACCCATATTATGCAGTTATTATCGATAGAACTATAATAAATATACTTATTACTTTTATTATTATCAATATAACATGCATTATTACCCATATAATGCAGTTATTATCGACAGAAGTATAATAAATATACTTATTACTTTTATTATTATCAATATAACAGGCACTCTTAGCCATATTTTACTAGTATTATCGCTAGGACTGTAATAATTATACTTATTACTCCCGATATTATCAATATAATATGCATTATTACGCATATAATGCAGTTATTATAGCTAGAACTGTAATAAATATACTTATTACTTTTATTGTTATCAATATAACATGCACTATTAGCCATATTTTACTATTATTATCGCTAGAAGTATAATAATTGTACTTGTTACTCCCGATAATATCAATATAACATGCATTATTACCCATATAATGCAGTTATTATCGACAGAAGTATAACAAATATAGTTATTACTTTTATTATTATTAATATAACATGCACTGTTAGCCATATTTTACTAGTATTATCGCTAGAACTGTAATAATTATACTTATTATTCCCAATATTACCAACATAACATGCATTATTACCCATATAATGCAGTTATTATCGCTAGAGCTGTAATAATTATACTTATTACTTATATTATTATCAATATAACGTGCATTATTACCCATATTATGCAGTTATTATCGCTAGAACTGTAATAAATATACTTATTACTTTTATTATTATCAATATAACATGCACTATTACTCATATAATGCAGTTATTATCGACAGAAGTATAATAAATATACTTATTACTTTTATTATTATCAATATAACAGGCACTCTTAGCCATATTTTACTAGTATTATCGCTAGGACTGTAATAATTATACTTATTACTCCCGATATTATCAATATAACATCCATTATTACCCATATAATGCAGTTATTATAGCTAGAACTGTAATAAATATACTTATTACTTATATTATTATCAATATGACATGCATTATTACCCATATAATGCAGTTATTATCGCTAGAACTATAATAAATATACGTATTACTTTTATTATCATCAATATAACATGCATTATTACCCATATTATGCAGTTATTATCGATAGAACTGTAATAAATATACTTATTACTTTTATTGTTATCAATATAACATGCACTATTAGCCATATTTTACTATTATTACCGCTAGAAGTATAATAATTGTACTTGTTACTCCCGATAATATCAATATAACATGCATTATTACCCATATAATGCAGTTATTATCGCTAGAACTGTAATAACTATACTTGTTACTTATATTATTATCAATATAACATGCATTATTACCCTTATTATACAGTTATTATCGCTAGAACTGTAATAATTATACGTATTACTTATACTATTAGTAATATAACGTGCATTATTATCCATATTATGCAGTTATTATCGCTAGAACTGTAATAATTGTACTAATTACTTATATTATTATCAATATAACATGCATTATTACCCATATAATGCAGTTATTATCGACAGAAGTATAATAAATATACTTACTACTTTTATTATTATCAATATAACATGCATTATTACCCGTATAATGCAGTTATTACCGCTGGAACTGTAATAATTATACTTATTACTTGTAATATTAGCAATATAACGTGCATTGATACCCATATTATGCAGTTATTATCGATAGAACTATAATAAATATACTTATTACTTTTATTATTATCAATATAACATGCATTATTACCCATATAATGCAGTTATTATCGACAGAAGTATAATAAATATACTTATTACTTTTATTATTATCAATATAACAGGCACTCTTAGCCATATTTTACTAGTATTATCGCTAGGACTGTAATAATTATACTTATTACTCCCGATATTATCAATATAATATGCATTATTACGCATATAATGCAGTTATTATAGCTAGAACTGTAATAAATATACTTATTACTTTTATTGTTATCAATATAACATGCACTATTAGCCATATTTTACTATTATTATCGCTAGAAGTATAATAATTGTACTTGTTACTCCCGATAATATCAATATAACATGCATTATTACCCATATAATGCAGTTATTATCGCTAGAACTGTAATAATTATACTCATTACTTATATTATTACCAACATAACATGCATTATTACCCATATAATGCAGTTATTATCGATAGAACTGTAATAATTATACTTATTACTTATATAATTATCAATATAACGTGCATTATTACCCATATTATGCAGCTGTTATCGCTAGAACTGTAATAAATATACTTATTACCATTATTATTATCAATATAACATGCATTATTACCCATATTATGCAGTTATTATCGATAGAACTGTAATAATTATACTCATTACTTATATTATTATCAATATAACATGCATTATTAGCCATATTGCACTATTATTATCGCTAGAACTATAATAATTATACTTATTGCTCCCGATATTATCAATATAACATGCATTATTACCCATATAATGCAGTTATTATCGCTAGAACTGTAATAATTATACGCATTACTTATATTATTAGCAATATAACGTGCATTATTACCCATATTATGCAGTTATTATGGCTAGAACTGTAATAATAATACTTACTACTTATATTATTATCAATATAACATGCATTATTACCCATAGTGCAGTTATTATCGACAGAAGTATAATAAATATACTTATTACTTTTATTATTATCAGTATAACAGGCACTCTTCGCCATATTTTACTAGTATTATCGCTAGAACTATAATAATTATACCTATTACTCCCGATATTATCAATATGACATGCATTATTATCCATATAATGGAGTTATTATCGCTAGAACTGTAATAATTATACTTATTACTTATATTATTACCAACATAACATGCATTATTAACCATATAATGCAGTTATTATCGCTAGAACTGTAATAATTGTACTTATTACTTATATTATTATCAATATAACATGCATTATTACCCATATAATGGAGTTATTATCGCTAGAACTGTAATAATTATACTCATTACTTATATTATTATCAATATAACATGCATTATTACCCATATTATGCAGTTATTATAGCTAGAACTATAATAAATATACGTATTACTTTTTTTGTCATCAATACAACATGCATTATTACGCATATAATGCAGTTATTATCGATAGAACTATAATAAATATACTTATTACTTTTATTATTATCAATATAACATGCATTATTACCCATATTATGCAGTTATTATCGCTAGAACTGTAATAATTATACTCATTACTTATATTATTATCAATATAACATGCATTATTAGCCATATTGCACTATTATTATCGCTAGAACTATAATAATTATACTTATTGCTCCCGATATTATCAATATAACATGCATTATTACCCATATAATGCAGATATTATCGCTAGAACTGTAATAATTATACGTATTACTTATACTATTAGCAATATAACGTGCATTATTATCCATATAATGCAGTTATTATCGCTAGAACTGTAATAAATATACTTATTACTTATATTATTATCAATATAACATGCATTATTACCCATATAATGGAGTTATTATCGTTAGAACTGTTATAATTATACTCATTACTTATATTATTATCAATATAACGTGCATTATTACCCATATTATGCAGTTATTATCGCTAGAACTGTAATAAATATACTTATTACTTTTATTATTATCAATATAACATGCACTATTACTCATATAATGCAGTTATTATCGACAGAAGTATAATAAATATACTTATTACTTTTATTATTATCAATATAACAGGCACTCTTAGCCATATTTTACTAGTATTATCCCTAGGACTGTAATAATTATACTTATTACTCCCGATATTATCGATATAACATCCATTATTACCCATATAATGCAGTTATTATAGCTAGAACTGTAATAAATATACTTATTACTTACATTATTATCAATATAACATGCATTATTACACATATAATGCAGTTATTATCGCTAGAACTATAATAAATATACGTATTACTTTTATTATCATCAATATAACATGCATTATTACCCATATTATGCAGTTATTATCGATAGAACTGGAATAAATATACTTATTACTTTTATTGTTATCAATATAACATGCACTATTAGCCATATTTTACTATTATTATCGCTAGAAGTATAATAATTGTACTTGTTACTCCCGATAATATCAATATAACATGCATAATTACCCATATAATGCAGTTATTATCGCTAGAACTGTAATAATTATACTTATTACTTATATTATTATCAATATAACATGCATTATTACCCTTATTATGCAGTTATTATCGCTAGAACTGTAATAATTGTACTAATTACTTATATTATTATCAATATAACATGCATTATTACCCATATAATGCTGTTATTATCGACAGAAGTATAATAAATATATTTATTCCTTTTATTATTATCAATACAACAGGCACTCTTAGCCATATTTAACTAGTATTATCGCTATGACTGTAATAATTATACTTATTACTCCCGATATTATCAATATAACATGCATTATTACGCATATAATGCAGTTATTATCGATAGAACTGTAATAATTATACTTATTACTTATATTATTATCAATATAACATGCATTATTACCCATATAATGCAGTTATTATCGACAGAAGTATAATAAATATACTTACTACTTTTATTATTATCAATATAACATGCATTATTACCCATATAATGCAGTTATTATCACTAGAACTGTAATAATTATACTTATTACTTATAATACTAGCAATATAACGTGCATTGATACCCATATTATGCAGTTATTATCGATAGAACTATAATAAATATACTTATTACTTTTATTATTATCAATATAACATGCATTATTACCCATATAATGCAGTTACTATCGACAGAAGTATAATAAATATACTTATGACTTTTATTATTATCAATATAACAGGCACTCTTAGCCATATTTTACTAGTATTATCGCTAGGACTGTAATAATTATACTTATTACTCCCGATATTATCAATATAATATGCATTATTACGCATATAATGCAGTTATTATAGCTAGAACTGTAATAAATATACTTATTACTTTTATTGTTATCAATATAACATGCACTATTAGCCATATTTTACTATTATTATCGCAAGAAGTATAATAATTGTACTTGTTACTCCCGATAATATCAATATAACATGCATTATTATCCATATAATGCAGTTATTATCGCTAGAACTGTAATAATTATACTCATTACTTATATTATTACCAACATAACATGCATTATTACCCATATAATGCAGTTATTATCGCTAGAACTGTAATAATTATACTTATTACTTATATTATTATCAATATAACGTGCATTATTACCCATATTATGCGGCTGTTATCGCTAGAACTGTAATAAATATACTTATTACCATTATTATTATCAATATAACATGCATTATTACACATATAATGCAGTTATTATCGCTAGAACTGTAATAATTATACTTATTACTTATATTATTATCAATATAACATGCATTATTACCCATATAATGGAGTTATTATCGCTAGAACTGTAATAATTATACTTATTACTCCCGATATTATCAATATCACATGCATTATTACCCATGTTATGCAGTTATTATCGCTAGAACTATAATAAATATACGTATTACTTTAATTGTCATCAATGTAACATGCATTATTACCCATATTATGCAGTTATTATCGATAGAACTGTAATAAATATACTTATTACTTATATTATTATCAATATAACATGCATTGTTACCCATAGAATGCAGTTATTATCGACAGAAGTATAACAAATGTAGTTATTACTTTTATTATTATTAATATAACATGCACTGTTAGCCATATTTTACTAGTATTATCGCTAGGACTGTAATAATTATACTTATTACTCCCGATATTATCAATATAACATCCATTATTACCCATATAATGCAGTTATTATAGCTAGAACTGTAATAAATATACTTATTACTTATATTATTATCAATATAACATGCATTATTACCCATATAATGCAGTTATAATCGCTAGAACTATAATAAATATACGTATTACTTTTATTATCATCAATATAACATGCATTATTACCCATATTATGCAGTTATTATCGATAGAACTGTAATAAATATACTTATTACTTTTATTGTTATCAATATAACATGCACTATTAGCCATATTTTACTATTATTACCGCTAGAAGTATAATAATTGTACTTGTTACTCCCGATAATATCAATATAACATGCATTATTACCCATATAATGCAGTTATTATCGCTAGAACTGTAATAATTATACTTGTTACTTATATTATTATCAATATAACATGCATTATTACCCTTATTATACAGTTATTATCGCTAGAACTGTAATAATTATACGAATTACTTATACTGTTAGTAATATAACGTGCATTATTATCCATATTATGCAGTTATTATCGCTAGAACTGTAATAATTATACTCATTACTTATATTATTACCAACATAACATGCATTATTACCCATATAATGCAGTTATTATCGCTAGAACTGTAATAATTATACTTACTACTTATATTATTATCAATATAACATGCATTATTACCCATATAATGGAGTTATTATCGCTGGAACTGTAATAATTATACTCATTACTTATATTATTATCAATATAACATGCATTATTACCCATATTATGCAGTTATTATAGCTAGAACTATAATAAATATACGTATTACTTTTTTTGTCATCAATACAACATGCATTATTACGCATATAATGCAGTTATTATCGACAGAAGTATAATAAATATACTTATTACTTTTATTATTATCAGTATAACAGGCACTCTTCACCATACTTTACTAGTATTATCGCTAGAACTGTAATAATTATACTTATTACTTATATTATTATCAATATAACATGCATTATTACCCATATAATGCAGTTATTATCGACAGAAGTATAATAAATATACTTATTACTTTTATTATTATCAATATAACAGGCACTCTTAGCCTTATTTTACTAGTATTATCGCTAGAACTGTAATAATTGTACTTATTACTCCCGATATTATCAATATGACATGCATTATTATCCATATAATGGAGTTATTATCGCTAGAACTGTAATAATTATACTTATTACTTATATTATTACCAACATATGCATTATGACCCATATAATGCAGTTATTATCGCTAGAACTGTAATAATTGTACTTATTACTTATATTATTATCAATATAACATGCATTATTACCCATATAATGGAGTTATTATCGCTAGAACTGTAATAATTATACTCATTACTTTTATTATTATTAATATAACATGCACTATTAGCCATATTTTACTATTATTACCGCTAGAAGTATAATAATTGTACTTGTTACTCCCGATAATATCAATATAACATGCATTATTACCCATATAATGCAGTTATTATCGCTAGAACTGTAATAATTATACTTATTACTTATATTATTATCAATATAACGTGCATTATTACCCATATTATGCAGTTATTATCGCTAGAACTGTAATAATTGTACTTATTACTTATATTATTATCAATATAACATGCATTATTACCCATATAATGCAGTTATTATCGACAGAAGTATAATAACTATACTTATTACTTTTATTATTATCAATATAACATGCACTCTTAGTCATATTTTACTATTATTATATCTGGAACTATAATAATTATACTTATTACTCCCGATATTATCAATATAACATGCATTCTTACCCATATAATGCAGTTATTATCGCTAGAACTGTAACAATTATACTTATTACTTACATTATTAGCAATATAACGTGCATAATTACCCATATTCTGCAGTTATTATGGCTAGGACTGTAATAATTATACTTATTACTTATATTATTATCAATATGACATGCACTATTACCCATATAATGCAGTTATTATCGACAGCAGTATAATAAATATACTTATTACTTTTATTATTATCAGTATAACATGCACTATTAGCCATATTTTACTTTTATTATCGCTAGAACTATAATAATTATACTTATTACTCCCGATATTATCAATATAACATGCATTATTACGCATATAATGCAGTTATTATCGCTAGAACTGTAATAATTATACTTATTACTTATAATATTATCAATATAACATGCATTATAACCCATATAATGCAGTTATTATCCACAGAAGTATAATAAATATACTTATTACTTTTATTATTATCAATATAACATGCATTATTACCCATATAATGCAGTTACTATCGCTAGAACTGTAATAATTATACTTATTACTTATATTGTTAGCAATATAACGTGCATTGTTACCCATATTATGCAGTTATTATCGCTAGAACTGTAATAATTATACTTATTACTTATATTATTATCAATATAACATGCACTATTACCCATATAATGCAGTTATTATCGACAGAAGTATAATAAATATACTTATTACTTTTATTATTATCAACATAACAGGCACTCTTAGCCATATTTTACTAGTATTATTGCTAGAACTGTAATATTTATACCTACTACTTATATTATTATCAATATAACATGCATTATTACCCATACTATGCAGTTATAATCGCTAGAACTATAATAAATATACTTAGTACTTTTATTATTATCAATATAACATGCATTATTACCCATATTATGCAGTTATTATCGCTAGAACTGTAATAATTATACGTATTACTTATACTATTAGTAATATAACGTGCATTATTATCCATATTATGCAGTTATTATCGCTAGAAGTGTAATAATTATACTCATTACTTATATTATTACCAACATAACATGCATTATTACCCATATAATGCAGTTATTATCGCTAGAACTGTAATAATTATACTTACTACTTATATTATTATCAATATCACGTGCATTATTACCCATATTATGCAGTTATTATCGACAGAAGTATAATAAATATACTTATTACTTTTATTATTATCAATATAACATGCATTACTACCCATATTATGCAGTTATTATCGATAGAACTGTAATAAATATACGTACTACTTTCATTATCATCAATATAACATGCATTATTACCCATATAATGCAGTTATTATCGACAGAAGTATAATAAATATACTTATTACTTTTATTATTATCAGTATAACAGGCACTCTTCACCATATTTTACTAGTATTATCGCTAGAACTGTAATAATTATACTTATTACTCCCGATATTATCAATATAACATCCATTACTACCCATATTATGCAGTTATTATCGATAGAACTGTATTAAATATACTTTTTACTTTTATTATTGTCAATATAAAATGCATTATTACCCATATTATGCAGTTATTATCGATAGAACTACAATAAATATACTTATTACTTTTATTATTATCAAAGTAACATGCACTATTACCCATATAATGCAGTTATTATCGCTAGAACTGTAATAATTATACTTATTACTTATATTATTACCAACATAACATGCATTATTACCCATATAGTGCAGTTATTATCGCTAGAACTGTAATAATTGTACTTATTACTTATATTATTATCAATATAACATGCATTATTACCCATATAATGGAGTTATTATCGCTGGAACTGTAATAATTATACTCATTGCTTATATTATTATCAATATAACATGCATTATTACCCATATTATGCAGTTATTATAGCTAGAACTATAATAAATATACGTATTACTTTTTTTGTCATCAATACAACATGCATTATTACGCATATAATGCAGTTATTATCGACAGAAGTATAATAAATATACTTATTACTTTTATTATTATCAGTATAACAGGCACTCTTCACCATACTTTACTAGTATTATCGCTAGAACTGTAATAATTATACTTATTACTTGTATTATTATCAATATAACGTGCATTATTACCCATATTATGCAGCTGTTATCGCTAGAACTGTAATAAATATACGTATTACTTTTATTGTCATCAATATAACATGCATTATTACCCATATTATGCAGTTATTATCGATAGAACTGTAATAAATATACTTATTACTTTTATTGTTATCAATATAACATGCACTATTAGCCATATTTTACTATTATTACCGCTAGAAGTATAATAATTGTACTTGTTACTCCCGATAATATCAATATAACATGCATTATTACCCATATAATGCAGTTATTATCGCTAGAACTGTAATAATTATACTTGTTACTTATATTATTATCAATATAACATGCATTATTACCCTTATTATACAGTTATTATCGCTAGAACTGTAATAATTATACGTATTACTTATACTATTAGTAATATAACGTGCATTATTATCCATATTATGCAGTTATTATCGCTAGAACTGTAATAATTATACTCATTACTTATATTATTACCAACATAACATGCATTATTACCCATATAATGCAGTTATTATCGCTAGAACTGTAATAATTATACTTATTACTTATATTATTATCAATATAACGTGCATTATTACCCATATTATGCAGTTATTATCGACAGAAGTATAATAAATATACTTATTACTTATATTATTATCAATATAACATGCACTATTACCCATATAATGCAGTTATTATCGCTAGAACTGTAATAAATATACTTATTACTTTTATTATTATCAATATAACATGCACTATTACTCATATACTGCAGTTATTATCGACAGAAGTATAATAAATATACTTATTACTTTTATTATTATCAATATAACAGGCACTCTTAGCCATATTTTACTAGTATTATCGCTAGGACTGTAATAATTATACTTATTACTCCCGATATTATCAATATAACATCCATTATTACCCATATAATGCAGTTATTATAGCTAGAACTGTAATAAATATACTTATTACTTACATTATTATCAATATAACATGCATTATTACCCATATAATGCAGTTATTATCGCTAGAACTATAATAAATATACGTATTACTTTTATTATCATCAATATAACATGCATTATTACCCATATTATGCAGTTATTATCGATAGAACTGGAATAAATATACTTATTACTTTTATTGTTATCAATATAACATGCACTATTAGCCATATTTTACTATTATTATCGCTAGAAGTATAATAATTGTACTTGTTACTCCCGATAATATCAATATAACATGCATTATTACCCATATAATGCAGTTATTATCGATAGAACTGTAATAATTATACTTATTACTTATATTATTATCAATATAACATGCATTATTACAATTATTATGCAGTTATTATCGCTAGAACTGTAATAATTGTACTAATTACTTATATTATTATCAATATAACATGCATTATTACCCATATAATGCTGTTATTATCGACAGAAGTATAATAAATATATTTATTCCTTTTATTATTATCAATACAACAGGCACTCTTAGCCATATTTAACTAGTATTATCGCTATGACTGTAATAATTATACTTATTACTCCCGATATTATCAATATAACATGCATTATTACGCATATAATGCAGTTATTATCGCTAGAACTGTAATAATTATACTTATTACTTATATTATTATCAATATAACATGCATTATTACCCATATAATGCAGTTATTATCGACAGAAGTATAATAAATATACTTACCACTTTTATTATTATCAATATAACATGCATTATTACCCATATAATGCAGTTATTACCGCTAGAACTGTAATAATTATACTTATTACTTATAATATTAGCAATATAACGTGCATTGATACCCATATTATGCAGTTATTATCGATAGAACTATAATAAATATACTTATTACTTTTATTATTATCAATATAACATGCATTATTACCCATATAATGCAGTTATTATCGACAGAAGTATAATAAATATACTTATTACTTTTATTATTATCAATATAACAGGCACTCTTAGCCATATTTTACTAGTATTATCGCTAGGACTGTAATAATTATACTTATTACTCCCGATATTATCAATATAATATGCATTATTACGCATATAATGCAGTTATTATAGCTAGAACTGTAATAAATATACTTATTACTTTTATTGTTATCAATATAACATGCACTATTAGCCATATTTTACTATTATTATCGCTAGAAGTATAATAATTGTACTTGTTACTCCCGATAATATCAATATAACATGCATTATTACCCATATAATGCAGTTATTATCGACAGAAGTATAACAAATATAGTTATTACTTTTATTATTATTAATATAACATGCACTGTTAGCCATATTTTACTAGTATTATCGCTAGAACTGTAATAATTATACTTATTATTCCCAATATTACCAACATAACATGCATTATTACCCATATAATGCAGTTATTATCGCTAGAGCTGTAATAATTATACTTATTACTTATATTATTATCAATATAACGTGCATTATTACCCATATTATGCAGTTATTATCGCTAGAACTGTAATAAATATACTTATTACTTTTATTATTATCAATATAACATGCACTATTACTCATATAATGCAGTTATTATCGACAGAAGTATAATAAATATACTTATTACTTTTATTATTATCAATATAACAGGCACTCTTAGCCATATTTTACTAGTATTATCGCTAGGACTGTAATAATTATACTTATTACTCCCGATATTATCAATATAACATCCATTATTACCCATATAATGCAGTTATTATAGCTAGAACTGTAATAAATATACTTATTACTTATATTATTATCAATATGACATGCATTATTACCCATATAATGCAGTTATTATCGCTAGAACTATAATAAATATACGTATTACTTTTATTATCATCAATATAACATGCATTATTACCCATATTATGCAGTTATTATCGATAGAACTGTAATAAATATACTTATTACTTTTATTGTTATCAATATAACATGCACTATTAGCCATATTTTACTATTATTACCGCTAGAAGTATAATAATTGTACTTGTTACTCCCGATAATATCAATATAACATGCATTATTACCCATATAATGCAGTTATTATCGCTAGAACTGTAATAACTATACTTGTTACTTATATTATTATCAATATAACATGCATTATTACCCTTATTATACAGTTATTATCGCTAGAACTGTAATAATTATACGTATTACTTATACTATTAGTAATATAACGTGCATTATTATCCATATTATGCAGTTATTATCGCTAGAACTGTAATAATTGTACTAATTACTTATATTATTATCAATATAACATGCATTATTACCCATATAATGCAGTTATTATCGACAGAAGTATAATAAATATACTTACTACTTTTATTATTATCAATATAACATGCATTATTACCCGTATAATGCAGTTATTACCGCTGGAACTGTAATAATTATACTTATTACTCCCGATATTATCAATATAATATGCATTATTACGCATATAATGCAGTTATTATAGCTAGAACTGTAATAAATATACTTATTACTTTTATTGTTATCAATATAACATGCACTATTAGCCATATTTTACTATTATTATCGCTAGAAGTATAATAATTGTACTTGTTACTCCCGATAATATCAATATAACATGCATTATTACCCATATAATGCAGTTATTATCGCTAGAACTGTAATAATTATACTCATTACTTATATTATTACCAACATAACATGCATTATTACCCATATAATGCAGTTATTATCGATAGAACTGTAATAATTATACTTATTACTTATATAATTATCAATATAACGTGCATTATTACCCATATTATGCAGCTGTTATCGCTAGAACTGTAATAAATATACTTATTACCATTATTATTATCAATATAACATGCATTATTACCCATATTATGCAGTTATTATCGATAGAACTGTAATAATTATACTCATTACTTATATTATTATCAATATAACATGCATTATTAGCCATATTGCACTATTATTATCGCTAGAACTATAATAATTATACTTATTGCTCCCGATATTATCAATATAACATGCATTATTACCCATATAATGCAGTTATTATCGCTAGAACTGTAATAATTATACGCATTACTTATATTATTAGCAATATAACGTGCATTATTACCCATATTATGCAGTTATTATGGCTAGAACTGTAATAATAATACTTACTACTTATATTATTATCAATATAACATGCATTATTACCCATAGTGCAGTTATTATCGACAGAAGTATAATAAATATACTTATTACTTTTATTATTATCAGTATAACAGGCACTCTTCGCCATATTTTACTAGTATTATCGCTAGAACTATAATAATTATACCTATTACTCCCGATATTATCAATATGACATGCATTATTATCCATATAATGGAGTTATTATCGCTAGAACTGTAATAATTATACTTATTACTTATATTATTACCAACATAACATGCATTATTAACCATATAATGCAGTTATTATCGCTAGAACTGTAATAATTGTACTTATTACTTATATTATTATCAATATAACATGCATTATTACCCATATAATGGAGTTATTATCGCTAGAACTGTAATAATTATACTCATTACTTATATTATTATCAATATAACATGCATTATTACCCATATTATGCAGTTATTATAGCTAGAACTATAATAAATATACGTATTACTTTTTTTGTCATCAATACAACATGCATTATTACGCATATAATGCAGTTATTATCGATAGAACTATAATAAATATACTTATTACTTTTATTATTATCAATATAACATGCATTATTACCCATATTATGCAGTTATTATCGCTAGAACTGTAATAATTATACTCATTACTTATATTATTATCAATATAACATGCATTATTAGCCATATTGCACTATTATTATCGCTAGAACTATAATAATTATACTTATTGCTCCCGATATTATCAATATAACATGCATTATTACCCATATAATGCAGATATTATCGCTAGAACTGTAATAATTATACGTATTACTTATACTATTAGCAATATAACGTGCATTATTATCCATATAATGCAGTTATTATCGCTAGAACTGTAATAAATATACTTATTACTTATATTATTATCAATATAACATGCATTATTACCCATATAATGGAGTTATTATCGTTAGAACTGTTATAATTATACTCATTACTTATATTATTATCAATATAACGTGCATTATTACCCATATTATGCAGTTATTATCGCTAGAACTGTAATAAATATACTTATTACTTTTATTATTATCAATATAACATGCACTATTACTCATATAATGCAGTTATTATCGACAGAAGTATAATAAATATACTTATTACTTTTATTATTATCAATATAACAGGCACTCTTAGCCATATTTTACTAGTATTATCCCTAGGACTGTAATAATTATACTTATTACTCCCGATATTATCGATATAACATCCATTATTACCCATATAATGCAGTTATTATAGCTAGAACTGTAATAAATATACTTATTACTTACATTATTATCAATATAACATGCATTATTACACATATAATGCAGTTATTATCGCTAGAACTATAATAAATATACGTATTACTTTTATTATCATCAATATAACATGCATTATTACCCATATTATGCAGTTATTATCGATAGAACTGGAATAAATATACTTATTACTTTTATTGTTATCAATATAACATGCACTATTAGCCATATTTTACTATTATTATCGCTAGAAGTATAATAATTGTACTTGTTACTCCCGATAATATCAATATAACATGCATAATTACCCATATAATGCAGTTATTATCGCTAGAACTGTAATAATTATACTTATTACTTATATTATTATCAATATAACATGCATTATTACCCTTATTATGCAGTTATTATCGCTAGAACTGTAATAATTGTACTAATTACTTATATTATTATCAATATAACATGCATTATTACCCATATAATGCTGTTATTATCGACAGAAGTATAATAAATATATTTATTCCTTTTATTATTATCAATACAACAGGCACTCTTAGCCATATTTAACTAGTATTATCGCTATGACTGTAATAATTATACTTATTACTCCCGATATTATCAATATAACATGCATTATTACGCATATAATGCAGTTATTATCGCTAGAACTGTAATAATTATACTTATTACTTATATTATTATCAATATAACATGCATTATTACCCATATAATGCAGTTATTATCGACAGAAGTATAATAAATATACTTACTACTTTTATTATTATCAATATAACATGCATTATTACCCATATAATGCAGTTATTATCACTAGAACTGTAATAATTATACTTATTACTTATAATATTAGCAATATAACGTGCATTGATACCCATATTATGCAGTTATTATCGATAGAACTATAATAAATATACTTATTACTTTTATTATTATCAATATAACATGCATTATTACCCATATAATGCAGTTACTATCGACAGAAGTATAATAAATATACTTATTACTTTTATTATTATCAATATAACAGGCACTCTTAGCCATATTTTACTAGTATTATCGCTAGGACTGTAATAATTATACTTATTACTCCCGATATTATCAATATAATATGCATTATTACGCATATAATGCAGTTATTATAGCTAGAACTGTAATAAATATACTTATTACTTTTATTGTTATCAATATAACATGCACTATTAGCCATATTTTACTATTATTATCGCAAGAAGTATAATAATTGTACTTGTTACTCCCGATAATATCAATATAACATGCATTATTATCCATATAATGCAGTTATTATCGCTAGAACTGTAATAATTATACTCATTACTTATATTATTACCAACATAACATGCATTATTACCCATATAATGCAGTTATTATCGCTAGAACTGTAATAATTATACTTATTACTTATATTATTATCAATATAACGTGCATTATTACCCATATTATGCGGCTGTTATCGCTAGAACTGTAATAAATATACTTATTACCATTATTATTATCAATATAACATGCATTATTACACATATAATGCAGTTATTATCGCTAGAACTGTAATAATTATACTTATTACTTATATTATTATCAATATAACATGCATTATTACCCATATAATGGAGTTATTATCGCTAGAACTGTAATAATTATACTTATTACTCCCGATATTATCAATATCACATGCATTATTACCCATGTTATGCAGTTATTATCGCTAGAACTATAATAAATATACGTATTACTTTAATTGTCATCAATGTAACATGCATTATTACCCATATTATGCAGTTATTATCGATAGAACTGTAATAAATATACTTATTACTTATATTATTATCAATATAACATGCATTGTTACCCATATAATGCAGTTATTATCGACAGAAGTATAACAAATGTAGTTATTACTTTTATTATTATTAATATAACATGCACTGTTAGCCATATTTTACTAGTATTATCGCTAGGACTGTAATAATTATACTTATTACTCCCGATATTATCAATATAACATCCATTATTACCCATATAATGCAGTTATTATAGCTAGAACTGTAATAAATATACTTATTACTTATATTATTATCAATATAACATGCATTATTACCCATATAATGCAGTTATAATCGCTAGAACTATAATAAATATACGTATTACTTTTATTATCATCAATATAACATGCATTATTACCCATATTATGCAGTTATTATCGATAGAACTGTAATAAATATACTTATTACTTTTATTGTTATCAATATAACATGCACTATTAGCCATATTTTATTATTATTACCGCTAGAAGTATAATAATTGTACTTGTTACTCCCGATAATATCAATATAACATGCATTATTACCCATATAATGCAGTTATTATCGCTAGAACTGTAATAATTATACTTGTTACTTATATTATTATCAATATAACATGCATTATTACCCTTATTATACAGTTATTATCGCTAGAACTGTAATAATTATACGAATTACTTATACTGTTAGTAATATAACGTGCATTATTATCCATATTATGCAGTTATTATCGCTAGAACTGTAATAATTATACTCATTACTTATATTATTACCAACATAACATGCATTATTACCCATATAATGAAGTTATTATCGCTAGAACTGTAATAATTATACTTACTACTTATATTATTATCAATATCACGTGCATTATTACCCATATTATGCAGTTATTATCGACAGAAGTATAATAAATATACTTATTACTTTTATTATTATCAATATAACATGCATTACTACCCATATTATGCAGTTATTATCGATAGAACTGTAATAAATATACGTACTACTTTCATTATCATCAATATAACATGCATTATTACCCATATAATGCAGTTATTATCGACAGAAGTATAATAAATATACTTATTACTTTTATTATTATCAGTATAACAGGCACTCTTCACCATATTTTACTAGTATTATCGCTAGAACTGTAATAATTATACTTATTACTCCCGATATTATCAATATAACATCCATTACTACCCATATTATGCAGTTATTATCGATAGAACTGTATTAAATATACTTTTTACTTTTATTATTGTCAATATAACATGCATTATTACCCATATTATGCAGTTATTATCGATAGAACTACAATAAATATACTTATTACTTTTATTATTATCAAAGTAACATGCACTATTACCCATATAATGCAGTTATTATCGCTAGAACTGTAATAATTATACTTATTACTTATATTATTACCAACATAACATGCATTATTACCCATATAATGCAGTTATTATCGCTAGAACTGTAATAATTGTACTTATTACTTATATTATTATCAATATAACATGCATTATTACCCATATAATGGAGTTATTATCGCTGGAACTGTAATAATTATACTCATTACTTATATTATTATCAATATAACATGCATTATTACCCATATTATGCAGTTATTATAGCTAGAACTATAATAAATATACGTATTACTTTTTTTGTCATCAATACAACATGCATTATTACGCATATAATGCAGTTATTATCGACAGAAGTATAATAAATATACTTATTACTTTTATTATTATCAGTATAACAGGCACTCTTCACCATACTTTACTAGTATTATCGCTAGAACTGTAATAATTATACTTATTACTTATATTATTATCAATATAACATGCATTATTACCCATATAATGCAGTTATTATCGACAGAAGTATAATAAATATACTTATTACTTTTATTATTATCAATATAACAGGCACTCTTAGTCTTATTTTACTAGTATTATCGCTAGAACTGTAATAATTGTACTTATTACTCCCGATATTATCAATATGACATGCATTATTATCCATATATAGGAGTTATTATCGCTAGAACTGTAATAATTATACTTATTACTTATATTATTACCAACATATGCATTATGACCCATATAATGCAGTTATTATCGCTAGAACTGTAATAATTGTACTTATTACTTATATTATTATCAATATAACATGCATTATTACCCATATAATGGAGTTATTATCGCTAGAACTGTAATAATTATACTCATTACTTTTATTATTATTAATATAACATGCACTATTAGCCATATTTTACTATTATTACCGCTAGAAGTATAATAATTGTACTTGTTACTCCCGATAATATCAATATAACATGCATTATTACCCATATAATGCAGTTATTATCGCTAGAACTGTAATAATTATACTTATTACTTATATTATTATCAATATAACGTGCATTATTACCCATATTATGCAGTTATTATCGCTAGAACTGTAATAATTGTACTTATTACTTATATTATTATCAATATAACATGCATTATTACCCATATAATGCAGTTATTATCGACAGAAGTATAATAACTATACTTATTACTTTTATTATTATCAATATAACATGCACTCTTAGTCATATTTTACTATTATTATATCTGGAACTATAATAATTATACTTATTACTCCCGATATTATCAATATAACATGCATTCTTACCCATATAATGCAGTTATTATCGCTAGAACTGTAACAATTATACTTATTACTTACATTATTAGCAATATAACGTGCATTATTACCCATATTCTGCAGTTATTATGGCTAGGACTGTAATAATTATACTTATTACTTATATTATTATCAATATGACATGCACTATTACCCATATAATGCAGTTATTATCGACAGCAGTATAATAAATATACTTATTACTTTTATTATTATCAGTATAACATGCACTATTAGCCATATTTTACTTTTATTATCGCTAGAACTATAATAATTATACTTATTACTCCCGATATTATCAATATAACATGCATTATTACGCATATAATGCAGTTATTATCGCTAGAACTGTAATAATTATACTTATTACTTATAATATTATCAATATAACATGCATTATAACCCATATAATGCAGTTATTATCCACAGAAGTATAATAAATATACTTATTACTTTTATTATTATCAATATAACATGCATTATTACCCATATAATGCAGTTACTATCGCTAGAACTGTAATAATTATACTTATTACTTATATTGTTAGCAATATAACGTGCATTGTTACCCATATTATGCAGTTATTATCGCTAGAACTGTAATAATTATACTTATTACTTATATTATTATCAATATAACATGCACTATTACCCATATAATGCAGTTATTATCGACAGAAGTATAATAAATATACTTATTACTTTTATTATTATCAACATAACAGGCACTCTTAGCCATATTTTACTAGTATTATTGCTAGAACTGTAATATTTATACCTACTACTTATATTATTATCAATATAACATGCATTATTACCCATACTATGCAGTTATAATCGCTAGAACTATAATAAATATACTTAGTACTTTTATTATTATCAATATAACATGCATTATTACCCATATTATGCAGTTATTATCGCTAGAACTGTAATAATTATACGTATTACTTATACTATTAGTAATATAACGTGCATTATTATCCATATTATGCAGTTATTATCGCTAGAAGTGTAATAATTATACTCATTACTTATATTATTACCAACATAACATGCATTATTACCCATATAATGCAGTTATTATCGCTAGAACTGTAATAATTATACTTACTACTTATATTATTATCAATATCACGTGCATTATTACCCATATTATGCAGTTATTATCGACAGAAGTATAATAAATATACTTATTACTTTTATTATTATCAATATAACATGCATTACTACCCATATTATGCAGTTATTATCGATAGAACTGTAATAAATATACGTACTACTTTCATTATCATCAATATAACATGCATTATTACCCATATAATGCAGTTATTATCGACAGAAGTATAATAAATATACTTATTACTTTTATTATTATCAGTATAACAGGCACTCTTCACCATATTTTACTAGTATTATCGCTAGAACTGTAATAATTATACTTATTACTCCCGATATTATCAATATAACATCCATTACTACCCATATTATGCAGTTATTATCGATAGAACTGTATTAAATATACTTTTTACTTTTATTATTGTCAATATAACATGCATTATTACCCATATTATGCAGTTATTATCGATAGAACTACAATAAATATACTTATTACTTTTATTATTATCAAAGTAACATGCACTATTACCCATATAATGCAGTTATTATCGCTAGAACTGTAATAATTATACTTATTACTTATATTATTACCAACATAACATGCATTATTACCCATATAATGCAGTTATTATCGCTAGAACTGTAATAATTGTACTTATTACTTATATTATTATCAATATAACATGCATTATTACCCATATAATGGAGTTATTATCGCTGGAACTGTAATAATTATACTCATTACTTATATTATTATCAATATAACATGCATTATTACCCATATTATGCAGTTATTATAGCTAGAACTATAATAAATATACGTATTACTTTTTTTGTCATCAATACAACATGCATTATTACGCATATAATGCAGTTATTATCGACAGAAGTATAATAAATATACTTATTACTTTTATTATTATCAGTATAACAGGCACTCTTCACCATACTTTACTGGTATTATCGCTAGAACTGTAATAATTATACTTATTACTTATATTATTATCAATATAACATGCATTATTACCCATATAATGCAGTTATTATCGACAGAAGTATAATAAATATACTTATTACTTTTATTATTATCAATATAACAGGCACTCTTAGCCTTATTTTACTAGTATTATCGCTAGAACTGTAATAATTGTACTTATTACTCCCGATATTATCAATATGACATGCATTATTATCCATATAATGGAGTTATTATCGCTAGAACTGTAATAATTATACTTATTACTTATATTATTACCAACATATGCATTATGACCCATATAATGCAGTTATTATCGCTAGAACTGTAATAATTGTACTTATTACTTATATTATTATCAATATAACATGCATTATTACCCATATAATGGAGTTATTATCGCTAGAACTGTAATAATTATACTCATTACTTTTATTATTATTAATATAACATGCACTATTAGCCATATTTTACTATTATTACCGCTAGAAGTATAATAATTGTACTTGTTACTCCCGATAATATCAATATAACATGCATTATTACCCATATAATGCAGTTATTATCGCTAGAACTGTAATAATTATACTTATTACTTATATTATTATCAATATAACGTGCATTATTACCCATATTATGCAGTTATTATGGCTAGAACTGTAATAATTGTACTTATTACTTATATTATTATCAATATAACATGCATTATTACCCATATAATGCAGTTATTATCGACAGAAGTATAATAACTATACTTATTACTTTTATTATTATCAATATAACATGCACTCTTAGTCATATTTTACTATTATTATATCTGGAACTATAATAATTATACTTATTACTCCCGATATTATCAATATAACATGCATTCTTACCCATATAATGCAGTTATTATCGCTAGAACTGTAACAATTATACTTATTACTTACATTATTAGCAATATAACGTGCATTATTACCCATATTCTGCAGTTATTATGGCTAGGACTGTAATAATTATACTTATTACTTATATTATTATCAATATGACATGCACTATTACCCATATAATGCAGTTATTATCGACAGCAGTATAATAAATATACTTATTACTTTTATTATTATCAGTATAACATGCACTATTAGCCATATTTTACTTTTATTATCGCTAGAACTATAATAATTATACTTATTACTCCCGATATTATCAATATAACATGCATTATTACGCATATAATGCAGTTATTATCGCTAGAACTGTAATAATTATACTTATTACTTATAATATTATCAATATAACATGCATTATAACCCATATAATGCAGTTATTATCCACAGAAGTATAATAAATATACTTATTACTTTTATTATTATCAATATAACATGCATTATTACCCATATAATGCAGTTACTATCGCTAGAACTGTAATAATTATACTTATTACTTATATTATTAGCAATATAACGTGCATTGTTACCCATATTATGCAGTTATTATCGCTAGAACTGTAATAATTATACTTATTACTTATATTATTATCAATATAACATGCACTATTACCCATATAATGCAGTTATTATCGACAGAAGTATAATAAATATACTTATTACTTTTATTATTATCAACATAACAGGCACTCTTATCCATATTTTACTAGTATTATTGCTAGAACTGTAATATTTATACCTACTACTTATATTATTATCAATATAACATGCATTATTACCCATACTATGCAGTTATAATCGCTAGAACTATAATAAATATACGTATTACTTTTATTATCATCAATATAACATGCATTATTACCCATATTATGCAGTTATTATCGATAGAACTGGAATAAATATACTTATTACTTTTATTGTTATCAATATAACATGCACTATTAGCCATATTTTACTATTATTATCGCTAGAAGTATAATAATTGTACTTGTTACTCCCGATAATATCAATATAACATGCATTATTACCCATATAATGCAGTTATTATCGCTAGGACTGTAATAATTATACTTATTACTTATATTATTATCAATGTAACATGCATTATTACCCTTATTATGCAGTTATTATCGCTAGAACTGTAATATTTATACTTACTACTTATATTATTATCAATATAACATGCATTATTACCCATATAGTGGAGTTATTATCGCTAGAACTGTAATAATTATACTTATTACTCCCGATATTATCAATATCACATGCATTATTACCCATGTTATGCAGTTATTATCGCTAGAACTATAATAAATATACGTATTACTTTAATTGTCAGCAATATAACATGCATTATTACCCATATTATGCAGTTATTATCGATAGAACTGTAATAAATATACTTATTACTTATATTATTATCAATATAACATGCATTATTACCCATATAATGGAGTTATTATCGTTAGAACTGTAATAATTATACACATTACTTATATTATTATCAATATAACATGCATTATTACCCATATAATGGAGTTATTATGGCTAGAACTGTAATAATTATACTTGTTACTTATATTATTATCAATATAACATGCATTATTACCCATATAATGCAGTTATTATCGACAGAAGTATAACAAATATAGTTATTACTTTTATTATTATTAATATAACATGCACTGTTAGCCATATTTTACTAGTATTTTCGCTAAAACTGTAATAATTATACTTATTATTCCCAATATAACCAACACAACATGCATTATTACCCATATAATGCAGTTATTATCGCTAGAACTGTAATAATTATACTTATTACTTATATTATTATCAATATAACGTGCATTATTACCCATATTATGCAGTTATTATCGCTAGAACTGTAATAAATATACTTATTACTTTTATTATTATCAATATAACATGCACTATTACTCATATAATGCAGTTATTATCGACAGAAGTATAATAAATATACTTATTACTTTTATTATTATCAATATAACAGGCACTCTTAGCCATATTTTACTAGTATTATCGCTAGGACTGTAATAATTATACTTATTACTCCCGATACTATCAATATAACATCCATTATTACCCATATAATGCAGTTATTATAGCTAGAACTGTAATAAATATACTTATTACTTACATTATTATCAATATAACATGCATTATTACCCATATAATGCAGTTATTATCGCTAGAACTATAATAAATATACGTATTACTTTTATTATCATCATTATAACATGCATTATTACCCATATTATGCAGTTATTATCGATAGAACTGGAATAAATATACTTATTACTTTTATTGTTATCAATATAACATGCACTATTAGCCATATTTTACTATTATTATCGCTAGAAGTATAATAATTGTACTTGTTACTCCCGATAATATCAATATAACATGCATTATTACCCATATAATGCAGTTACTATCGCTAGAACTGTAATAATTATACTTATTACTTATATTATTATCAATATAACATGCATTATTACCCTTATTATGCAGTTATTATCGCTAGAACTGTAATAATTGTACTAATTACTTATATTATTATCAATATAACATGCATTATTACCCATATAATGCTGTTATTATCGACAGAAGTATAATAAATATATTTATTCCTTTTATTATTATCAATACAACAGGCACTCTTAGCCATATTTAACTAGTATTATCGCTATGACTGTAATAATTATACTTATTACTCCCGATATTATCAATATAACATGCATTATTACGCATATAATGCAGTTATTATCGCTAAAACTGTAATAATTATACTTATTACTTATATTATTATCAATATAACATGCATTATTACCCATATAATGCAGTTATTATCGACAGAAGTATAATAAATATACTTACTACTTTTATTATTATCAATATAACATGCATTATTACCCATATAATGCAGTTATTATCGCTAGAACTGTAATAATTATACTTATTACTTATAATATTAGCAATATAACGTGCATTGATACCCATATTATGCAGTTATTATCGATAGAACTATAATAAATATACTTATTACTTTTATTATTATCAATATAACATGCATTATTACCCATATAATGCAGTTATTATCGACAGAAGTATAATAAATATACTTATTACTTTTATTATTATCAATATAACAGGCACTCTTAGCCATATTTTACTAGTATTATCGCTAGGACTGTAATAATTATACTCATTACTTATATTATTACCAACATAACATGCATTATTACCCATATAATGCAGTTATTATCGCTAGAACTGTAATAATTATACTTATTACTTATATTATTATCAATATAACGTGCATTATTACCCATATTATGCAGCTGTTATCGCTAGAACTGTAATAAATATACGTATTACTTTTATTATCATCAATATAACATGCATTATTACCCATATTATGCAGTTATTATCGATAGAACTGTAATAAATATACTTATTACTTTTATTGTTATCAATATAACATGCACTATTAGCCATATTTTACTATTATTACCGCTAGAAGTATAATAATTGTACTTGTTACTCCCGATAATATCAATATAACATGCATTATTACCCATATAATGCAGTTATTATCGCTAGAACTGTAATAATTATACTTGTTACTTATGTTATTATCAATATAACATGCATTATTACCCTTATTATACAGTTATTATCGCTAGAACTGTAATAATTATACGTATTACTTATACTATTAGTAATATAACGTGCATTATTATCCATATTATGCAGTTATTATCGCTAGAACTGTAATAATTATACTCATTACTTATATTATTACCAACATAACATGCATTATTACCCATATAATGCAGTTATTATCGCTAGAACTGTAATAATTATACTTATTACTTATATTATTATCAATATAACGTGCATTATTACCCATATTATGCAGTTATTATCGACAGAAGTATAATAAATATACTTATTACTTTTATTATTATCAATATAACATGCATTACTACCCATATTATGCAGTTATTATCGATAGAACTGTAATAAATATACGTACTACTTTCATTATCATCAATATAACATGCATTATTACCCATATAATGCAGTTATTATCGACAGAAGTATAATAAATATACTTATTACTTTTATTATTATCAATATAACAGGCACTCTTAGCCATATTTTACTAGTATTATCGCTAGGACTGTAATAATTATACTTATTACTCCCGATATTATCAATATAACATCCATTATTACCCATATAATGCAGTTATTATAGCTAGAACTGTAATAAATATACTTATTACTTATATTATTATCAATATAACATGCACTATTACCCATATAATGCAGTTATTATCGCTAGAACTGTAATAAATATACTTATTACTTATATTATTATCAATATAACATGCACTATTACCCATATAATGCAGTTATTATCGCTAGAACTGTAATAAATATACTTATTACTTTTATTATTATCAATATAACATGCACTATTACTCATATACTGCAGTTATTATCGACAGAAGTATAATAAATATACTTATTACTTTTATTATTATCAATATAACAGGCACTCTTAGCCATATTTTACTAGTATTATCGCTAGGACTGTAATAATTATACTTATTACTCCCGATATTATCAATATAACATCCATTATTACCCATATAATGCAGTTATTATAGCTAGAACTGTAATAAATATACTTATTGCTTACATTATTATCAATATAACATGCATTATTACCCATATAATGCAGTTATTATCGACAGAAGTATAATAAATATACTTACTACTTTTATTATTATCAATATAACATGCATTATTACCCATATAATGCAGTTATTATCGCCAGAACTGTAATAATTATACTTATTACTTATATTATTATCAATATAACGTGCATTATTACCCATATTATGCAGTTATTATCGCTAGAACTGTAATAATTGTACTTATTACTTATATTATTATCAATATAACATGCATTATTACCCATATAATGCAGTTATTATCGACAGAAGTATAATAACTATACTTATTACTTTTATTATTATCAATATAACATGCACTCTTAGTCATATATTACTATTATTATATCTGGAACTATAATAATTATACTTATTACTCCCGATATTATCAATATAACATGCATTCTTACCCATATAATGCAGTTATTATCGCTAGAACTGTAACAATTATACTTATTACTTACATTATTAGCAATATAACGTGCATTATTACCCATATTCTGCAGTTATTATGGCTAGGACTGTAATAATTATACTTATTACTTATATTATTATCAATATGACATGCACTATTACCCATATAATGCAGTTATTATCGACAGCAGTATAATAAATATACTTATTACTTTTATTATTATCAGTATAACATGCACTATTAGCCATATTTTACTTTTATTATCGCTAGAACTATAATAATTATACTTATTACTCCCGATATTATCAATATAACATGCATTATTACGCATATAATGCAGTTATTATCGCTAGAACTGTAATAATTATACTTATTACTTATAATATTATCAATATAACATGCATTATAACCCATATAATGCAGTTATTATCCACAGAAGTATAATAAATATACTTATTACTTTTATTATTATCAATATAACATGCATTATTACCCATATAATGCAGTTACTATCGCTAGAACTGTAATAATTATACTTATTACTTATATTGTTAGCAATATAACGTGCATTGTTACCCATATTATGCAGTTATTATCGCTAGAACTGTAATAATTATACTTATTACTTATATTATTATCAATATAACATGCACTATTACCCATATAATGCAGTTATTATCGACAGAAGTATAATAAATATACTTATTACTTTTATTATTATCAACATAACAGGCACTCTTAGCCATATTTTACTAGTATTATTGCTAGAACTGTAATATTTATACCTACTACTTATATTATTATCAATATAACATGCATTATTACCCATACTATGCAGTTATAATCGCTAGAACTATAATAAATATACTTAGTACTTTTATTATTATCAATATAACATGCATTATTACCCATATTATGCAGTTATTATCGCTAGAACTGTAATAATTATACGTATTACTTATACTATTAGTAATATAACGTGCATTATTATCCATATTATGCAGTTATTATCGCTAGAAGTGTAATAATTATACTCATTACTTATATTATTACCAACATAACATGCATTATTACCCATATAATGCAGTTATTATCGCTAGAACTGTAATAATTATACTTACTACTTATATTATTATCAATATCACGTGCATTATTACCCATATTATGCAGTTATTATCGACAGAAGTATAATAAATATACTTATTACTTTTATTATTATCAATATAACATGCATTACTACCCATATTATGCAGTTATTATCGATAGAACTGTAATAAATATACGTACTACTTTCATTATCATCAATATAACATGCATTATTACCCATATAATGCAGTTATTATCGACAGAAGTATAATAAATATACTTATTACTTTTATTATTATCAGTATAACAGGCACTCTTCACCATATTTTACTAGTATTATCGCTAGAACTGTAATAATTATACTTATTACTCCCGATATTATCAATATAACATCCATTACTACCCATATTATGCAGTTATTATCGATAGAACTGTATTAAATATACTTTTTACTTTTATTATTGTCAATATAACATGCATTATTACCCATATTATGCAGTTATTATCGATAGAACTACAATAAATATACTTATTACTTTTATTATTATCAAAGTAACATGCACTATTACCCATATAATGCAGTTATTATCGCTAGAACTGTAATAATTATACTTATTACTTATATTATTACCAACATAACATGCATTATTACCCATATAATGCAGTTATTATCGCTAGAACTGTAATAATTGTACTTATTACTTATATTATTATCAATATAACATGCATTATTACCCATATAATGGAGTTATTATCGCTGGAACTGTAATAATTATACTCATTACTTATATTATTATCAATATAACATGCATTATTACCCATATTATGCAGTTATTATAGCTAGAACTGTAATAAATATACGTACTACTTTCATTATCATCAATATAACATGCATTATTACCCATATAATGCAGTTATTATCGACAGAAGTATAATAAATATACTTATTACTTTTATTATTATCAGTATAACAGGCACTCTTCACCATACTTTACTAGTATTATCGCTAGAACTGTAATAATTATACTTATTACTTATATTATTATCAATATAACATGCATTATTACCCATATAATGCAGTTATTATCGACAGAAGTATAATAAATATACTTATTACTTTTATTATTATCAATATAACAGGCACTCTTAGCCTTATTTTACTAGTATTATCGCTAGAACTGTAATAATTGTACTTATTACTCCCGATATTATCAATATGACATGCATTATTATCCATATAATGGAGTTATTATCGCTAGAACTGTAATAATTATACTTATTACTTATATTATTACCAACATATGCATTATGACCCATATAATGCAGTTATTATCGCTAGAACTGTAATAATTGTACTTATTACTTATATTATTATCAATATAACATGCATTATTACCCATATAATGGAGTTATTATCGCTAGAACTGTAATAATTATACTCATTACTTTTATTATTATTAATATAACATGCACTATTAGCCATATTTTACTATTATTACCGCTAGAAGTATAATAATTGTACTTGTTACTCCCGATAATATCAATATAACATGCATTATTACCCATATAATGCAGTTATTATCGCTAGAACTGTAATAATTATACTTATTACTTATATTATTATCAATATAACGTGCATTATTACCCATATTATGCAGTTATTATCGCTAGAACTGTAATAATTGTACTTATTACTTATATTATTATCAATATAACATGCATTATTACCCATATAATGCAGTTATTATCGACAGAAGTATAATAACTATACTTATTACTTTTATTATTATCAATATAACATGCACTCTTAGTCATATTTTACTATTATTATATCTGGAACTATAATAATTATACTTATTACTCCCGATATTATCAATATAACATGCATTCTTACCCATATAATGCAGTTATTATCGCTAGAACTGTAACAATTATACTTATTACTTACATTATGAGCAATATAACGTGCATTATTACCCATATTCTGCAGTTATTATGGCTAGGACTGTAATAATTATACTTATTACTTATATTATTATCAATATGACATGCACTATTACCCATATAATGCAGTTATTATCGACAGCAGTATAATAAATATACTTATTACTTTTATTATTATCAGTATAACATGCACTATTAGCCATATTTTACTTTTATTATCGCTAGAACTATAATAATTATACTTATTACTCCCGATATTATCAATATAACATGCATTATTACGCATATAATGCAGTTATTATCGCTAGAACTGTAATAATTATACTTATTACTTATAATATTATCAATATAACATGCATTATAACCCATATAATGCAGTTATTATCCACAGAAGTATAATAAATATACTTATTACTTTTATTATTATCAATATAACATGCATTATTACCCATATAATGCAGTTACTATCGCTAGAACTGTAATAATTATACTTATTACTTATATTATTAGCAATATAACGTGCATTGTTACCCATATTATGAAGTTATTATCGCTAGAACTGTAATAATTATACTTATTACTTATATTATTATCAATATAACATGCACTATTACCCATATAATGCAGTTATTATCGACAGAAGTATAATAAATATACTTATTACTTTTATTATTATCAACATAACAGGCACTCTTATCCATATTTTACTAGTATTATTGCTAGAACTGTAATATTTATACCTACTACTTATATTATTATCAATATAACATCCATTATTACCCATATAATGCAGTTATTATAGCTAGAACTGTAATAAATATACTTATTACTTACATTATTATCAATATAACATGCATTATTACCCATATAATGCAGTTATTATCGCTAGAACTATAATAAATATACGTATTACTTTTATTATCATCATTATAACATGCATTATTACCCATATTATGCAGTTATTATCGATAGAACTGGAATAAATATACTTATTACTTTTATTGTTATCAATATAACATGCACTATTAGCCATATTTTACTATTATTATCGCTAGAAGTATAATAATTGTACTTGTTACTCCCGATAATATCAATATAACATGCATTATTACCCATATAATGCAGTTATTATCGCTAGAACTGTAATAATTATACTTATTACTTATATTATTATCAATATAACATGCATTATTACCCTTATTATGCAGTTATTATCGCTAGAACTGTAATAATTGTACTAATTACTTATATTATTATCAATATAACATGCATTATTACCCATATAATGCTGTTATTATCGACAGAAGTATAATAAATATATTTATTCCTTTTATTATTATCAATACAACAGGCACTCTTAGCCATATTTAACTAGTATTATCGCTATGACTGTAATAATTATACTTATTACTCCCGATATTATCAATATAACATGCATTATTACGCATATAATGCAGTTATTATCGCTAAAACTGTAATAATTATACTTATTACTTATATTATTATCAATATAACATGCATTATTACCCATATAATGCAGTTATTATCGACAGAAGTATAATAAATATACTTACTACTTTTATTATTATCAATATAACATGCATTATTACCCATATAATGCAGTTATTATCGCTAGAACTGTAATAATTATACTTATTACTTATAATATTAGCAATATAACGTGCATTGATACCCATATTATGCAGTTATTATCGATAGAACTATAATAAATATACTTATTACTTTTATTATTATCAATATAACCTGCATTATTACCCATATAATGCAGTTACTATCGACAGAAGTATAATAAATATACTTATTACTTTTATTATTATCAATATAACAGGCACTCTTAGCCATATTTTACTAGTATTATCGCTAGGACTGTAATAATTATACTTATTACTCCCGATATTATCAATATAATATGCATTATTACGCATATAATGCAGTTATTATAGCTAGAACTGTAATAAATATACTCATTACTTTTATTGTTATCAATATAACATGCACTATTAGCCATATTTTACTATTATTATCACTAGAAGTATAATAATTGTACTTGTTACTCCCGATAATATCAATATAACATGCATTATTACCCATATAATGCAGTTATTATCGCTAGAACTGTAATAATTATACTCATTACTTATATTATTACCAACATAACATGCATTATTACCCATATAATGCAGTTATTATCGCTAGAACTGTAATAATTATACTTATTACTTATATTATTATCAATATAACGTGCATTATTACCCATATTATGCAGCTGTTATCGCTAGAACTGTAATAAATATACGTATTACTTTTATTATCATCAATATAACATGCATTATTACCCATATTATGCAGTTATTATCGATAGAACTGTAATAAATATACTTATTACTTTTATTGTTATCAATATAACATGCACTATTAGCCATATTTTACTATTATTACCGCTAGAAGTATAATAATTGTACTTGTTACTCCCGATAATATCAATATAACATGCATTATTACCCATATAATGCAGTTATTATCGCTAGAACTGTAATAATTATACTTGTTACTTATGTTATTATCAATATAACATGCATTATTACCCTTATTATACAGTTATTATCGCTAGAACTGTAATAATTATACGTATTACTTATACTATTAGTAATATAACGTGCATTATTATCCATATTATGCAGTTATTATCGCTAGAACTGTAATAATTATACTCATTACTTATATTATTACCAACATAACATGCATTATTACCCATATAATGCAGTTATTATCGCTAGAACTGTAATAATTATACTTATTACTTATATTATTATCAATATAACGTGCATTATTACCCATATTATGCAGTTATTATCGACAGAAGTATAATAAATATACTTATTACTTTTATTATTATCAATATAACATGCATTACTACCCATATTATGCAGTTATTATCGATAGAACTGTAATAAATATACGTACTACTTTCATTATCATCAATATAACATGCATTATTACCCATATAATGCAGTTATTATCGACAGAAGTATAATAAATATACTTATTACTTTTATTATTATCAATATAACAGGCACTCTTAGCCATATTTTACTAGTATTATCGCTAGGACTGTAATAATTATACTTATTACTCCCGATATTATCAATATAACATCCATTATTACCCATATAATGCAGTTATTATAGCTAGAACTATAATAATTATACTTATTACTCCCGATATTATCAGTATAACATGCATTCTTACCCATATAATGCAGTTATTATCGCTAGAACTGTAACAATTATACTTATTACTTACATTATGAGCAATATAACGTGCATTATTACCCATATTCTGCAGTTATTATGGCTAGGACTGTAATAATTATACTTATTACTTATATTATTATCAATATGACATGCACTATTACCCATATAATGCAGTTATTATCGACAGCAGTATAATAAATATACTTATTACTTTTATTATTATCAGTATAACATGCACTATTAGCCATATTTTACTTTTATTATCGCTAGAACTATAATAATTATACTTATTACTCCCGATATTATCAATATAACATGCATTATTACGCATATAATGCAGTTATTATCGCTAGAACTGTAATAATTATACTTATTACTTATAATATTATCAATATAACATGCATTATAACCCATATAATGCAGTTATTATCCACAGAAGTATAATAAATATACTTATTACTTTTATTATTATCAATATAACATGCATTATTACCCATATAATGCAGTTACTATCGCTAGAACTGTAATAATTATACTTATTACTTATATTATTAGCAATATAACGTGCATTGTTACCCATATTATGAAGTTATTATCGCTAGAACTGTAATAATTATACTTATTACTTATATTATTATCAATATAACATGCACTATTACCCATATAATGCAGTTATTATCGACAGAAGTATAATAAATATACTTATTACTTTTATTATTATCAACATAACAGGCACTCTTATCCATATTTTACTAGTATTATTGCTAGAACTGTAATATTTATACCTACTACTTATATTATTATCAATATAACATCCATTATTACCCATATAATGCAGTTATTATAGCTAGAACTGTAATAAATATACTTATTACTTACATTATTATCAATATAACATGCATTATTACCCATATAATGCAGTTATTATCGCTAGAACTATAATAAATATACGTATTACTTTTATTATCATCATTATAACATGCATTATTACCCATATTATGCAGTTATTATCGATAGAACTGGAATAAATATACTTATTACTTTTATTGTTATCAATATAACATGCACTATTAGCCATATTTTACTATTATTATCGCTAGAAGTATAATAATTGTACTTGTTACTCCCGATAATATCAATATAACATGCATTATTACCCATATAATGCAGTTATTATCGCTAGAACTGTAATAATTATACTTATTACTTATATTATTATCAATATAACATGCATTATTACCCTTATTATGCAGTTATTATCGCTAGAACTGTAATAATTGTACTAATTACTTATATTATTATCAATATAACATGCATTATTACCCATATAATGCTGTTATTATCGACAGAAGTATAATAAATATATTTATTCCTTTTATTATTATCAATACAACAGGCACTCTTAGCCATATTTAACTAGTATTATCGCTATGACTGTAATAATTATACTTATTACTCCCGATATTATCAATATAACATGCATTATTACGCATATAATGCAGTTATTATCGCTAAAACTGTAATAATTATACTTATTACTTATATTATTATCAATATAACATGCATTATTACCCATATAATGCAGTTATTATCGACAGAAGTATAATAAATATACTTACTACTTTTATTATTATCAATATAACATGCATTATTACCCATATAATGCAGTTATTATCGCTAGAACTGTAATAATTATACTTATTACTTATAATATTAGCAATATAACGTGCATTGATACCCATATTATGCAGTTATTATCGATAGAACTATAATAAATATACTTATTACTTTTATTATTATCAATATAACCTGCATTATTACCCATATAATGCAGTTATTATCGACAGAAGTATAATAAATATACTTATTACTTTTATTATTATCAATATAACAGGCACTCTTAGCCATATTTTACTAGTATTATCGCTAGGACTGTAATAATTATACTTATTACTCCCGATATTATCAATATAATATGCATTATTACGCATATAATGCAGTTATTATAGCTAGAACTGTAATAAATATACTCATTACTTTTATTGTTATCAATATAACATGCACTATTAGCCATATTTTACTATTATTATCACTAGAAGTATAATAATTGTACTTGTTACTCCCGATAATATCAATATAACATGCATTATTACCCATATAATGCAGTTATTATCGCTAGAACTGTAATAATTATACTCATTACTTATATTATTACCAACATAACATGCATTATTACCCATATAATGCAGTTATTATCGCTAGAACTGTAATAATTATACTTATTACTTATATTATTATCAATATAACGTGCATTATTACCCATATTATGCAGCTGTTATCGCTAGAACTGTAATAAATATACGTATTACTTTTATTATCATCAATATAACATGCATTATTACCCATATTATGCAGTTATTATCGATAGAACTGTAATAAATATACTTATTACTTTTATTGTTATCAATATAACATGCACTATTAGCCATATTTTACTATTATTACCGCTAGAAGTATAATAATTGTACTTGTTACTCCCGATAATATCAATATAACATGCATTATTACCCATATAATGCAGTTATTATCGCTAGAACTGTAATAATTATACTTGTTACTTATGTTATTATCAATATAACATGCATTATTACCCTTATTATACAGTTATTATCGCTAGAACTGTAATAATTATACGTATTACTTATACTATTAGTAATATAACGTGCATTATTATCCATATTATGCAGTTATTATCGCTAGAACTGTAATAATTATACTCATTACTTATATTATTACCAACATAACATGCATTATTACCCATATAATGCAGTTATTATCGCTAGAACTGTAATAATTATACTTATTACTTATATTATTATCAATATAACGTGCATTATTACCCATATTATGCAGTTATTATCGACAGAAGTATAATAAATATACTTATTACTTTTATTATTATCAATATAACATGCATTACTACCCATATTATGCAGTTATTATCGATAGAACTGTAATAAATATACGTACTACTTTCATTATCATCAATATAACATGCATTATTACCCATATAATGCAGTTATTATCGACAGAAGTATAATAAATATACTTATTACTTTTATTATTATCAATATAACAGGCACTCTTAGCCATATTTTACTAGTATTATCGCTAGGACTGTAATAATTATACTTATTACTCCCGATATTATCAATATAACATCCATTATTACCCATATAATGCAGTTATTATAGCTAGAACTGTAATAAATATACTTATTACTTATATTATTATCAATATAACATGCACTATTACCCATATAATGCAGTTATTATCGCTAGAACTGTAATAAATATACTTATTACTTATATTATTATCAATATAACATGCACTATTACCCATATAATGCAGTTATTATCGCTAGAACTGTAATAAATATACTTATTACTTTTATTATTATCAATATAACATGCACTATTACTCATATACCGCAGTTATTATCGACAGAAGTATAATAAATATACTTATTACTTTTATTATTATCAATATAACAGGCACTCTTAGCCATATTTTACTAGTATTATCGCTAGGACTGTAATAATTATACTTATTACTCCCGATATTATCAATATAACATCCATTATTACCCATATAATGCAGTTATTATAGCTAGAACTGTAATAAATATACTTATTGCTTACATTATTATCAATATAACATGCATTATTACCCATATAATGCAGTTATTATCGACAGAAGTATAATAAATATACTTACTACTTTTATTATTATCAATATAACATGCATTATTACCCATATAATGCAGTTATTATCGCCAGAACTGTAATAATTATACTTATTACTTATATTATTATCAATATAACGTGCATTATTACCCATATTATGCAGTTATTATCGCTAGAACTGTAATAATTGTACTTATTACTTATATTATTATCAATATAACATGCATTATTACCCATATAATGCAGTTATTATCGACAGAAGTATAATAACTATACTTATTACTTTTATTATTATCAATATAACATGCACTCTTAGTCATATTTTACTATTATTATATCTGGAACTATAATAATTATACTTATTACTCCCGATATTATCAATATAACATGCATTCTTACCCATATAATGCAGTTATTATCGCTAGAACTGTAACAATTATACTTATTACTTACATTATTAGCAATATAACGTGCATTATTACCCATATTCTGCAGTTATTATGGCTAGGACTGTAATAATTATACTTATTACTTATATTATTATCAATATGACATGCACTATTACCCATATAATGCAGTTATTATCGACAGCAGTATAATAAATATACTTATTACTTTTATTATTATCAGTATAACATGCACTATTAGCCATATTTTACTTTTATTATCGCTAGAACTATAATAATTATACTTATTACTCCCGATATTATCAATATAACATGCATTATTACGCATATAATGCAGTTATTATCGCTAGAACTGTAATAATTATACTTATTACTTATAATATTATCAATATAACATGCATTATAACCCATATAATGCAGTTATTATCCACAGAAGTATAATAAATATACTTATTACTTTTATTATTATCAATATAACATGCATTATTACCCATATAATGCAGTTACTATCGCTAGAACTGTAATAATTATACTTATTACTTATATTGTTAGCAATATAACGTGCATTGTTACCCATATTATGCAGTTATTATCGCTAGAACTGTAATAATTATACTTATTACTTATATTATTATCAATATAACATGCACTATTACCCATATAATGCAGTTATTATCGACAGAAGTATAATAAATATACTTATTACTTTTATTATTATCAACATAACAGGCACTCTTAGCCATATTTTACTAGTATTATTGCTAGAACTGTAATATTTATACCTACTACTTATATTATTATCAATATAACATGCATTATTACCCATACTATGCAGTTATAATCGCTAGAACTATAATAAATATACTTAGTACTTTTATTATTATCAATATAACATGCATTATTACCCATATTATGCAGTTATTATCGCTAGAACTGTAATAATTATACGTATTACTTATACTATTAGTAATATAACGTGCATTATTATCCATATTATGCAGTTATTATCGCTAGAAGTGTAATAATTATACTCATTACTTATATTATTACCAACATAACATGCATTATTACCCATATAATGCAGTTATTATCGCTAGAACTGTAATAATTATACTTACTACTTATATTATTATCAATATCACGTGCATTATTACCCATATTATGCAGTTATTATCGACAGAAGTATAATAAATATACTTATTACTTTTATTATTATCAATATAACATGCATTACTACCCATATTATGCAGTTATTATCGATAGAACTGTAATAAATATACGTACTACTTTCATTATCATCAATATAACATGCATTATTACCCATATAATGCAGTTATTATCGACAGAAGTATAATAAATATACTTATTACTTTTATTATTATCAGTATAACAGGCACTCTTCACCATATTTTACTAGTATTATCGCTAGAACTGTAATAATTATACTTATTACT